>JAMPIV010014983.1:0-397500 GCA_024509875.1 Oreohelix idahoensis
TCTCCTAAGTCTGATGGCCGATAAGCGTCCATCAGAAAGTAAATTAACACAATGCTAACTACCATTCAGTAACAGTGTGTTATCTATTATCTATGAAATACTCCTTCTTAACTGACATTATAGCGTATCTTGAGTTCTCAGTCTCTATCTGGCTGTCTGCTTATTTACAGCAGTGGTTTTCCCCATGTAGGCAATGAGTTTTCACAAACTGTGAGGTAGGGGCTGGGGTCATCAAATGGTCAAGAACCACTGGTTCACCTAGTGCCCATAGAGCAGTATTTTTATTCTGGGGTCACTGTCAACAATGGTTTGAGAACCACCGAGTAATAGTTTCATATGCTGCTATAACCTGTTGGGGTGTCATTTCTGCCAAGGTCTGAGAACCAATGATTTACATTCTTGCTAATTGAGCAGTAAATCATGTGGAGGGTAGTCATGATCTCAAGGCTTGAGAACTGCTGACTTACATTTTGTCAGTCAAGTGTTAAATTCATTAAATAGCTAAATAATTGTAAACAATCTTAAAGTTCTGGTTCCTGTAGAAAATCTCATTCATATAACTGATAACAGCATAGTTCTTCAATCATCAAACACGGTATGTGCATAGAATTGCATTAAATACAGGTAAAGAACATTCCATGATGAAAAACACATTAATGTCCCTTATGTGACAAAGTGAGAAGAAGTGATTGAGAACACTGTTATCAAGTTTGTAGTCTTGACAGAGAACACAGAAGCCTTATAAGAAATAGAAAATAGAAGGACCACTAATACACTTCTGTTCTGCTTGGGTAATATGCAAATCTCAAAGTAACAACAATAATATACATCAATTATTTTAACCCTGTCTTATTTCTGCCAGGCTGTGAGATAAAGATCAGGAGTTAATTAGGTCTATGACCTCAGCAAACTCATACATTAGTTTGAGTGATCTGTAATTATGCAAATAACAATTATTGTCACTGAAAATGTAAATGCATTTAAAACTTTGTTTAACAAAAAGTTACTGTAATAAGCTGTGGATAAACATATGATTATTCATATTATAAAATCTACAGTATTAGATCTGCTCACTTAGCTCAACTGAATTCACTACGTATATTTGCAACAAGAAATGCCCACTTGGGGCCCACAGAGTCCGTCTCCTCCGAATGATGGTTAGCGTTCTAATGGCTTAAAATTCCCTCCCAATTCCAGGATGCTGTTCTCGGGCAGGGGTGGGCTGTGTCTTGGGTGGCTTTGTTGCAAATTCTGTTTTGGTCCCAGGGGTATTAAGTATCTTCAATTTTAACTGGCCGTAGCATCCACCGTTGCCGGCTGTTTTACATGCGTCCAGTTCGTGAACAAACAAAGAGTCGACTTCCGGACTGTTCGTAGCCTGTTTTTCACCTTTCAAGTGGAATGACTTTCGCTGGCGAAGTGAATAATTTATTACCTTTTGGCCGTGTGAATCCTGAGGCTAGGGAATACTGTGAAATCTAAAACTAGAGAGAGAGAGAGACTTTTGGTTTCTTGTCTAATGATAGGAGAAATTTGTAGAGGGATAAAATAATAGAAGAAACAGTCGGTGAGAAGTCGTTACACGACAGATACAACAAAGTACTCATTTCCTTCAGCTTTGTCTCTACAGTTTCTTCTGTAGCTGTATACTCTGTAGACTTCCCAAGAGGCTTTATTCACCTGTATAGATAAGCTGTATGCTACTGCCAGGCATACAGTGTTGGTCGTTGAGTGATAGACTTCAATCTGTTGCACTTCACGTTTTGTTTTTTTGCGTCCTCTGGTATAGAAAGCCCCAGACACAATACTGCCGATTTGAAGCTCATCACTACACAAGTCGGTTCACAAAGCAAGTCAGCTTGGCTTCTTCTCAGCTATAGGCTGTGGCTTGTGGCTTCTTACACGTGTGAGTCAGTACACTGTACGTCTTCTCAGCTATAAGATCTTGAAATGAATTTAGGAAGTCGAGAATTGTGTCTGAAATGGCTTTATATATCCTGTTTTTCTCAGTCGATTTGTAAGTGCTGGCCGTGACTTCTATGCTTTCCAAGAGTCCCGCTTTTCATCCAATGATATTAGTCCAGGGTGACTTTCTACCAATCATGTACTAGAAAATTTCATGTTATTTACTTTTATTGTTAAGAAACTCCAGTGGGAAATGCAATTACATTGTGTAAAATCTCCTATAGAATTGTCATTTCTCGTCAAATTCCAGAGATAATTAATTTTCACAGCTAAAATTTAATGAGAATAGTATTATAGTAAAAATCTCCAAAAGTAATATCCGTGATTGTGCTATTTCCAGAGTAGTTTTTGCCCGTTTTGCTACATTGGATTCTCACAAGGAATCGTCACGCCCTGCGCGGAGCCACGTCTCAGATTCCCCCTTCTGTCACCAGTTCATTACGAGCTCCTCCTGCACACAACCAACCAAGTAAAAGCCGGGGTGTAATCTGGGGCTCAAATGATTCCTTCAAGCTTGGTGTACAGCGCTTGGTTCTCAACGTGTTTCACCACAATGGGAATAGTAATACTTGGTCACTCTTGTGTGGCTTGTTGATCAGAGAAGCGTTGACCAGACAACTCGAAGGTTGCCTTTTTCCAGGATGGACCACAAGAAGGTGCTTCAAGACCTTGGATAGAGATCTAACCCTGGAATTCACACAAGAGCAGCGTGTATTCAAAGATCGAATCCTGGAATTCACACAAGAGCAGCGTACATTCAGAGATCTAATCCTTGATATCACACAAGAGCAGCGTGTATTCAAAGAAAAAAATCATGGAATTTAGATAATAGCAGCGTGGATTCAGGGATCTAGTCATGGAATTCAAGCAAGAGCAGCGAGCATTTAGAGATTGGATCCTTGATTTCCCACAAGAGCAACATGCATTCAAATATCTAATCCTGGAATTCGCAACAGAGCAGCACGTATGAAAAGATATAAGCCTGGAAATCACAGAAGAGCAGAGTGCATTCAAAGGTCTAAATCCTTGGAATTCACACAAGAACAGCGTGCATTCAAAGATCATCCTTGGAATTAAAGCCAGAGAAAGGTGCATTCAAAGATTTAATCCTTGGAATTCATACAAGAGCAGCTTGCATTCAAACATCTAATCCTTGGAATTCTCACAAGAGCAGCGTGCATTCAGAGATCTTATCTTGGAATTCACGCAAGAGCAGCGTGCATTCAAAGATGTAATCCTTGGAATTTACACAATAGCAGCGTGAATTTAGAAATCTAATCCTTAAATTCACGCAAGAGAACGGCGCGTTCCCTTTCCTCCTCTATCGAGGTCTACCTTCCATAGCCAGTGTCTCTGATATTAATGAACCTGCGATTATTTATACCATCAGTCATGTCTTTCTATTACTCCACGTCATTACTATTTCTGCTTGCCCAATCTTTATTTCAGAGTTTTCTCTTTATCAGACGCTTCAGGGTTTCTTCATCCAACCAGTTTGAATCAATCCATCTTATAACCAACTTCTTAGTGCCCTTTTAAATTTCAGCCTGAACTTTTAGCCGGCAAGGTAGCTTGCATTTTTTGTGGACCTGATTCCAATTCAGCCATCAGCTAGAAGGAGTCTTTTCGGTGTTGTTTATGGCAAGTATTACTACCTGTCGGTGTTTGCCCACGATTCCATTCAGGATACCAATCACTTTGTCGTCGGGTAGAGCTTCAGAGTGGACTCGCCTCCCATCTTCTGAGTAATTGTTATTTTAACCCCATATTACAGCTGCTGATGTCCGGTTCTATTCTGCTTTTCAGGGTGGCGCCCCTTCCTGCCCTCCAACTCTGTGAGACGGATTTGAGGCTTGGACTCTTTATTTGGCTTGATGGTCACTTCTGGTTTGATTTGATGAGGTTGTCGATTGTGGTCGATGCAGAATGAGGCCTTCTTCTTTTGTGCCTGTTCTTTTGCTGGTTCCTTCCTCGCTATGCACAGTGTCTTGTTTTTATGTGCTTTAGGATCTCCTCTGTCAGTTGTCTCAACGCCTGTATCCTGCTTCGGCTTTTTTGTGTTTTATTAGCGTGTAGTCTTTCATCTTCGATTGGATTTTCGTTTGTAGGTTTTGTGGCTGATTCATTACTCTCCTTTTTGTGTGTCGTCTGGTTAGGGTTTTGGTGGTGTACACCTTTATGGGTGAGCTAGGTTTGACTCTCAATGTAGCTCCGGGTGGAGGAAGTGACGTGTATCTGAGATTATCCATGGACTCACAAATTCAGTTCTACTATCCCTCTCCGCTATTTTAACCACGTCTACTTCTCCCGTCTGGTCTAGCTCGTTGTCTTTGTTACCTTTTCCGTAGCGTTTGGTGTTGTGATATTTGGCTTTTCTTGCAATTTTGTTCTTGATTTGGAGGCATCTGCCTACTCAACGCTTGAGGGCTTTTGCTGCTAGTTTTGTTTTTTCTTCTTCGGACTTCTGGCATAGATCCAAGCACTGTATTTTTTTTTCTCGATGCTGATCTTCGAAGGCTGGCTCTTATTTCTTTAAATTAGATAGGATACTCGTGTTGAGCACACGTAGAACTATCGAAGATTACAAAATTTAAAAAAAAATATTTTTCATTTATCAATGTTGTCTCTAAGTTTTTAAAAATATTTTATTATGTATTCTCAAAAACAAAATTTGTTTATCTTCTGATTCCTCGTTCGTCATGAAAAGGATGTTGGTTGCGTTGTATCTGTTTACACCGGAGCTGCGATATCTGCGCCTTTCGGCCGACACATCCAACTTCAGCACGGCATTTTTGGGGACCGGGTTTGCCTTCCCTCTTCGATCCCTACTCTCTCAGCCAGACTGCAGTGATGCAGCCTGTTTCCTGGACCACCACGTGAAGGTGGAGTAGGGTCTTTAACATTTGTTTACATAACAGATGAAAATTTTTCGCGTACTGAATATTACAATCAGATATCAAAATTGTAAATACATGTAACTGCACAAACAAGGACAAAGACCATATGCGCGCACAAGCACCCACACACATACGTATGTACTCCCACATGCGATTAACACATACACAATAATTAAAATTATAGTTACTTTAGTGTCGTTAGATGTACAAATGTGTTTTTGTATGTTGTAAAGGTGTGCAATTGTCTCAAGGTCTTTGGTTTAATAATATAAATTAGTGTTTTATTTTTTTAGCACTTTAAAGAAAAAGAATATTATAACCAATCATCTAAATTTTATTTAAATGTCATTGCAATTAAAAGGACAAATAACATGCTCGAGCACAAGCATCCACACACCCATACACATAACATACATGCCCACACACCCATACATACAACATACATGCCCACACACCCATACACACAACATATATTTGCCCACACACGATCTTAACATAAAAAAAACCTTAATAATAAATATAATGTCGCAACAGATACAAAAGTTAAGGCTTGCTTGTCTTATCTGAAAAACTAGGTGGAATGATTGAAATGTTTTGTTTTCTGCATGATTTTGTGTAGACAAAGTTTTGAGTTAAACATTCTTTGTACGTAGACGGCTTTGTTTCTGCAAACCCATACTAGATGTCTATATTCTGCCAAAAGTGTAAACAATTGGATTTCAGTGTATGATGTCATCTTTGGAATGATGTTGAGCTTGATGACTTTATAGATGTCTACTTTTATTGTTGTTTGCTTGTTGAATGACTGCTTTAAAGTATCCAAAGTTTGTGTCACTGTATTGCAATAACAGAAAATGTTTTCCACTGGCTCTTTGACGTTTAGTCTACAAAGTTTGGTTTGGTTTGCTTTTACTGATTATTTTCATTGCACACGGACAACTCCGTCAGTGCTCAGTGCTCTGATCTCAACACAGTACAAGAACTCCGTAGCCCCGGCGAGAATCCCAGTGTGTGTATATAGGAATCACACATTCTATACATTTTTTTGTAGTAGGTGTTATTTTGTAAATTTTGCCAGGGCAGCGGCCTAAGAGGTCTACTCTTTACGATTTCCAACTGCTGTAGGATTTTCAACGGTGCGCAACTTGCACACGGAACCTTTTATTTATTTTGCCCTTATCCGAGAAGGCTAGGCATCCAATCTCACTAGCCAGGAGACCAGGGGGGAGTATGACATAATTAGGACTCCTGGTTCTGAAAAAAGAATTCCATAAAGTATATTCCCTCAACTGGAAATCGAACCCAGTAACTCTAGAATTCGACGCCGACGCCATATCTCGTAGCCACCTGTTGCGTCCTTTTTGGGTTCCTTAACAGTATTAAAGTAGACACGGGTCTTACTTCTGTTAAGAGGGTACACATCAACAAATGTGGTAAGAATATATTTGTAATTAAATTTATAGCGCACTGAAGCGCACATATTTGTGCATGGGTATTTTTGCGTTTTGTTGCTAAAGACTAGATGACGTAGTGACCTCAGAGAGAGATGTCATGGCTGGGATGGAAGTCAGACTTTGGTCTGTTTGTTCTAACCTCATAGTGTGGGTAAACTACTGTTAATGTCTATGTTATACGGCCTTCCATTTGGAAGCTATCGCAGTGAGGATTTCACAGTAAGTTTTTCATTGAAGCTAATGAAAATAAATATATATAAATTGCGGTTTCGCCATGTTGAATCTAGTCAGCACATTCAATGGGGAATTATTGACCCTCCATTAGGGTGTACCGAAATGGATTGAAGATAAAGTGAAGTTAGTGGATCCAGCCGATTATTTTCAAGTACGTGCCGCTTGGAAGAAGTATATCACAAACTTGAATACAATTATAAAGTATATTTTCGCCGTCCTTTGGGATTACGGCAGATGAGGAGAGGTCAGTCAAATTCAGGACTTAGGAATATATATGTACTATTTACTTTGATGTCTGAAATAGGATATTCAGATATGCCAGATATATTGTCTACGAGGCCATTTAAAGATGGGACCTTCTTTGATGTATCACATACCTGATGCGTGATGCCATATGATGATGGATGGTATCCGCATGTCTGGTTTTGTGTAGTGTGCAGATGTGTTCAGTCAAACAATGTTCATACAAAAATAACAGGGCAATCCACATAGGACGTCAGTAAACTCACGACGTATAAAGTCAATGATTCTTGAAACAGCCGTTGACGTTTTTTCTTCATTATTTATTGTGGACGCCACAGTGACAAAATGGTTACGCGAATATGTAGACACATCAAACAGTCATTATCACAGCAACATTCAATACAGCAATAGACGGTAGACAGCATTACAATGATGAGTCAGATGCATGTTATATTTCATAGTGCTGTAAATGTAGTCAGGTGGAAAACTCCATCCTTTTCTATAACAGCCAGGAGATAACCAGATGTATGAGATCAGTTCACTCTCCTTAATCTGACTTCAGCAAGACAGACACGTCTGCCGAAGTATAAATAATGTCCTCAAAAATATCCTCTAGATAACAAAGGTTTTTCAAACCTAGTTCAGGTAACCAAGTAGCAAGTAATAGTCCTTGGGACCTGCATCAACCGATGCAGCACAATACAGCGACATGTGAGCTAGGAAAACATCTCGTGACGACGACTTTCGAAGACAGGCTATGAGCCAGAAATCGTTCACGACCAAAAATCGATAGAGTTAATGAAAATGTTAATTTACCTTGCTTTCATGAAATACACAGAAATATCACGCCTCCCGACATGTGGGAAACACTAGAGGTATTATCTCGAATAAACGAAATATCCATTAAGAGGACTACACATCCCTGACAGAACAAAAAATAGCGGAGATCCCCTCTTCAACGAGGCATCTCTTTCGCCATTCCAAATCGCTCACTCCACTAGTGGTGGGCGGAAACCGATCGACCAAGAAGCAAGACAAGTCATGCGCAGTCCAGCGCAAAATGACCACAGCTCAAACTTAACTGCATTCGATACCAACGCGAGAAGACAAATGCTTACCGAGAAAAGTAACTATAAATTTCAAGCAGTTGTTGCCCTTGCGTTATAAAATAGATATTGTAATAAAATGATGTTGCGAGAATTTATCACGCAACATATCACCACCTCCTCCCGATAAAAAAAAAAAAATGTGGAACATATTTTTTTTTTTTAAATATCAAAGAGCATGCGATAAGCGGCTCAAAACGCACGAATTATGCGCTGATAATTAATTAAATTGCCTAACATGAGGCTAAATATAGAGTGTCTGGTGAGGATATACCTCAACAGAAAAATAAATATGTCTCAAAAAATATTCACATCGGGGGAGGTGTCACCAACACACATCACGTTAGCATGTAAACACAATATACGTATGCAAGTTACCATAATCATCATTAAACAGCATACTCTAATATTGTCTTTAAAAATGGATGTACAAATCTGATAGGAAAATTTAAATAGTACATTATTTGACATGTAATGACATAAGTACATAGTAAAGTTAAACTACATGACGATCCAGGACATATGCTCTGGTATTCCGAGGGTAAGTACACAATCTAGAACTCGTCATGCTTGATACTAGTAAGGTAAGTCCTCAGCTCAACAATGACATTCTGAGAAAGTACAAGCAATATAATGCTAATTAATAACTAATATGCTTCATAAGGTACAATACATTATTAATAATTGTGGCTGTTTAGTAAACTAACGGCCCTTATATTAACTACTCAGTCCTCCTCTATCATCTTAAAAACGAACAGAAGAAGATGACAACAAAGCACGATAGTGTGTACATATAAAGTGAGTACAGATGTGCTAATCTATTGTAGTAATATAGGTGTGTTATGACTCTGTAATATATAGGAATATAGGACAGAAGTATTAGTTAGAGTCATGTGGGCATCTAGACAAAATGTCAGCCATCACATTATCCGCACCACGGATAGCTCGTACCGTGAAGTGAAAAGGTTGAAGAGCTATAGCATATCGAGTGGATCTCGAACTCTTCAAATTCTTAGTCTGAATAGCTGTAAGAGCTTTCTGATCAGTCTCTAGAATGAAATGTGCGCCCAGGAGGAATCTTTGTAGCTTTAGAATTGACCAAACCATCGCTAACAACTCACGGTCTAAAACCGAGTAGTTCCTCTCTGCCGCATTTAGTTTTCTAGAAATGTACATAACAGGATGCAGAGTATTTGCATATTCTTGCATCAGTGCTGCTCCAATCCCAGTGGATGAAGCATCACTTCGAAGAACAAAAGTCCTATCAAGAGTAGGTAATCTTAAGATGGGAGGAGAAGAAAATATATTCTTGATTTGGTCTAATGAAGATTGGCATTCTTCAGACCAACGGACCAGATTAGGCGAACCTTTCTTCAACAATGTTGAGAGAGGTGCCATGATCGAAGATAAATTTGGAATAAATCTCCCATAAAATTGAATTAAACCTAAGAGACTCCTAACTTGTTTCTTCGTTCTAGGAACAGAGATGTTCAGTATTTTGGAAGTATTGTGGTCTTCTGTCTTCAAGAGACCATGACCAACACGATGACCCAGGAAAGAGATTTCACCAAAACCAACAAAAGCTTTAGAAGGTTTCGCTGTCAAATTATTCTCACGTAGAGTGGACAGTAAGTCATATAACCCTAAATAGTGATCTTCCCAGGTATCACTGAAGAGACAGATGTCATCTAAGTATGCGATGACATCCGAACGATGTGACAGAATTCGACGCATCATGCGAACGAAAGTTGCAGGGGCGTTCATGAGACCAAAAGGCATAACATTCCATTGAAATAGACCCCTAGGTGTAGAAAAAGCAGTAAGAGGTTTGGCATGCTCTGCTAAAGGCACTTGCCAATAACCTTTAGACAAGTCAAGTTTAGTGAAGAATCTAGAATTAGAAAGTCTAATCAGTAGATCTTCAACAAAGGCATCGGTTCAGCATCGAACTTTGTGACCTGATTCAATTTGCGATAATCAACACAAATTCGTATGTTCTTATCCTTCTTCCGGACAATAACCATGGAAGAAGAATATGGTGAAGTCGATGGTTCAATTATATTTAATTGAATCATTTCATCCAATTCCTTTTCCACTTGCGACTGAAAGTGTATAGGAATAGGATACGGCCTAACCCTAATTGGATTATTGTCGGTAAGAATTATGTCATGTTCTATGACATCTGTGTGTCCAGGAATGTCAGTGAGAACATCCTGAAATGTTTGTAACATCGAAGAGACTTGTCGATGTTCGTCCCCACATTGGCCACCAAATGATGCGTGATGCCATATGATGATGGATGGTATCCGCATGTCTGGTTTTGTGTAGTGTGCAGATGTGTTCAGTCAAACAATGTTCATACAAAAATAACAGGGCAATCCACATAGGACGTCATTAAACTCACGACGTATAAAGTCAATGATTCTTGAAACAGCCGTTGACGTTTTTCTTCATTATTTATTGTGGACGCCACAGTGACAAAATGGTTACGCGAAGATGTAGACACATCAAACAGTCATTATCACAGCAACATTCAATACAGCAATAGACGGTAGACAGCATTACAATGATGAGTCAGATGCATGTTATATTTCATAGTGCTGTAAATGTAGTCAGGTGGAAAACTCCATCCTTTTCTATAACAGCCAGGAGATAACCAGATGTATGAGATCAGTTCACTCTCCTTAATCTGACTTCAGCAAGACAGACACGTCTGCCGAAGTATAAATAATGTCCTCAAAAATATCCTCTAGATAACAAAGGTTTTTCAAACCTAGTTCAGGTAATAGTCCTTGGGACCTGCATCAACCGATGCAGCACAATACAGCGACATGTGAGCTAGGAAAACATCTCGTGACGACGACTTTCGAAGACAGGCTATGAGCCAGAAATCGTTCACGACCAAAAATCGATAGAGTTAATGAAAATGTTAATTTACCTTGCTTTCATGAAATACACAGAAATATCACGCCTCCCGACATGTGGGAAACACTAGAGGTATGATCTCGAATAAACGAAATATCCATTAAGAGGACTACACATCCCTGACAGAACAAAAAATAGCGGAGATCCCCTCTTCAACGAGGCATCTCTTTCGCCATTCCAAATCGCTCACTCCACTAGTGGTGGGCGGAAACCGATCGACCAAGAAGCAAGACAAGTCATGCGCAGTCCAGCGCAAAATGACCACAGCTCAAACTTAACTGCATTCGATACCAACGCGAGAAGACAAATGCTTACCGAGAAAAGTAACTATAAATTTCAAGCAGTTGTTGCCCTTGCGTTATAAAATAGATATTGTAATAAAATGATGTTGCGAGAATTTATCACGCAACAATACCCTTGGCCATAATGGGTATGTCTGCCCTTGAGAGGTCGGCCGTTATAATAATAGATGTAAATCAAGCTCATGATCTAAATGGCTTGATCATACATGAACATTGATGCTTTACTTACGATGTCCTGTCGTATGTCCATTATTATGACTATCTTGCGACTATCCAATATGAACATTGATAATATATTGACATTTTTCTCCATGTGTATTATTATGCAAATCGTCAATGTCAGAGGATGTATACTCTGCCCGTCTTATCGTACGTCAAACGTGATTGCCTAATAAACCGTATAAATTAATACAAGAGTTCCAGTGTGCTTCATTTGGCACTGGCATTTGTTGACGTGCCCTGTTGATATTCCTGTTGCCTGATCGCCACATAACCAAATAACATTCGCGTTATCAGCACCAGTACTCAACTAGTCATCATACCAAATACGACTACAATCTGACTACAACACCACCTCAACCCCGAAGTTTACATTTGAATAACATTTGAATTTTATTTGTTTTCTCTGTGCATGACCTGTGCTAAATTAAATAACTATTTATACGTTATTTCTTTTACACTTGGTGATTTGTTTATTTCATGTAAATTTGTGAATATCTATGAATAATCTTATATACCATATCTGTACCCTCTCTTTATTCTTTGATATAGAAGAGGCTATTGTGCTAACACTAAATGTTTATATATCTCTATGGTTGTTGGGTGTATTATCGTTTCGTTTCCGTGTATGTATTTAATACAGTGTGTAAAATACAGTAAGATTCCAAAATGACGTGATACTGTATTGTTGATTTTATATAATTTTGCTATTCGTTGGCATAATGTGATAAAGGATATCCTTGCCGACCATTTATTACGTTTATAAATTAGATTCGCATGTTTTTGATTTTAGTAGTTATATCTTGTAGGGATATACCTCTTCTCTTTTTCTGTCCTGCATTAATGTTCTGTGTTTAATATATTGTCTTGTGTGCCGGAAGATGAAATGTCTGATCAAATAATGTATGTTCGCTGGAGTTAATTTTTTCTTTTTTTGGAAGGTAAAAAATATTGCATATGAATAGTCACTTTGGAATAATTTACGTCGTAATTATAACGCTCCTGCCAAATATTGCAGCGTTATTATTCGAGTATTTGTATCGTTTTAATTTGTTCTCAGCGTTTGAAGTAATATTTTTCCATATATCTTTGTTTATTTTCTGTGGTACAGACGTGACATTTATTCCGTATATTATCATATTATTTGTTTGTATTAGATGGGGAGGGAAGTCTGTTTTATTTGTCCAATGTCCTATTCCTAAAATATGTGATTTTTTAATGTTGATTTTTAAACCACTAGTTTTGCTATACCCACCGGCAAGTGGACCATGCTCTGGTCAGCACCAACCCAAATCCCACTCATGAGTTAAGTGCTACTTTTTCTCTTCTTCACTTGCCTACCAAGCCTCCTCTGTCTAATCCACGATAAACCCCACCAAGAATCCTGGATTGGTGATGGTCAATCAGAGGTCTTTGCATAGAAGAGATCCAGGACCTGCCCAACATCCCAGCTGCAGCGGGAGTGCCATGCGACCTGACATTGCACCCATCGACAGAATTTGTCAAACTCTTGAGATACGGGAAGCGAAGCCACTAAAATTCAAATGAAATTTAGAACCACGGTACTGGGGAAAATCGGGAAGGCATAGGATGCAGAACGTAGCACAGCTACAGCACAAAGAAATGAGGCCTGCATCATGAGCGCCTATGACTAGCGGAGAATGCATCTGAACCTCCAAAGCGAAGTGATCTCTAGAGCCGAAGAGGTGAGTTGCCAAACAAATCTGCCAAACACTCATGGAGAAAGACATACTTATTGCACTCTATGTAGCAAACACTCAATACCTCAACAGTGGCCAAAACTCAAAAGTATCTAATATGGGTCTTCAAAGCTGTCTACCTTCGCACAAGATTAGTTTTGACAGAGTTGGAGATAGCAGGATAATGATGCTTCTATCTCAAGGGTGTATCCTTAAGATCATATTTCAGGAGTCAAGAACAATGTTGCGTTGGGCAGGGCAATTGTTATCTTATATCTGATCTGCCGCCTTTTATGAAGAATTAAGCAATAATTAATTTCAGCTCGTTTAAGCCCCTACCCTGATTTACTCACTGGAATTCTTCTTATTATGGTATAGCTCTGTTTCGAGTGTATTTAGCAAATTGACTGAGACAAACATGCAGTACATTCAAAATGATTAAATCGACGTTAAATTTGTATATTTACAAATAACAAGTTCAATAATCACTTAGGTTTTAACAGGGTTTCAAGAAATGAATAATTATTTATCAGAAAATTATTATTACCATTGTGATGTAATTGTAGTTTGTAAAGAAGGTCACTTGACAGCTTTTATGTATTACTTAGCTGTCAGTGACGGTTCTGCTCCTTCTGATAGTTTGGTTCTTGGTAGACTGAATCGCTGATCCCGCTTGTTGCTGGTCAGGTTTGTAGGGCTTAGCACGTTCCCAGAAGTGTCAGGGAGCGTCTACAAAGTTGGTCCCTCGTCCTTAAGCCCCATCTGATGATGGTATTTAGCTTCGACTACAGCCACTTGTACTTTTCGTGTTCCAGAGATAGTACCCTCAACTGGTACAGAACACTAGTATGGTAAAAGGATAGAAACAAATACCCTCTGAGTATTGAGTTTCCTGACACATGCTTATGTGTCCCCATCTTTCTATTCCACCATCCAATCTACCTCAGAATTTACCCTCGATGAGAATTAAGCTTAATCCCTCGAGAGAAAACTTTCTTTACATTTAAATTGAATAGCTTAATAGTATAGATAGAATATGTTTACCTTTACATCTAAACTGGTTGAAAAATGTTCACAATATAGATTGAATATGTTTTCAGTTACATCTACACTGGTTTGTAGTTGTAAATATTATAATTAGAATGTACATAATGTCTTTCAATTTTTCCTCCCTGCTGCATATGGAACTTGGAACTGCCTATGCTTTTAGTTCTCTTTAAGAAACTAGCCATAAAGCAGTCACCAGCCCTTTGTTGCGGGGCTTTATACGATTCACTTCTTTTATTGTTGTTGCGGCCCCGTCTTCTATTTCAGTGGTCGTTGTGGAAAGCCACCGTTCTCATTGATTCAATAAGCTTTTTAGTTCTGGTCATTTGATTCATTAATTCTTGATCGTGCTATTGTTGGAATAGTTACGCGAATGTGAGTTAATACTTTCTGTCTGTCACAAGGTTTGAACTCAGTATCATAATTGTTGAATTTGTAACTTCAATGAACGTGATAAGTCTCTTCTCGAGTCCACACAATTTTTAATATACATTTCAAACAGTAGACAGTCCATGGAGGTTGATTATGAAAACATTATATATTAGAATTGAATCATACATCATAAATGCTATCCATGCATTATAGTCCTGGTCCAATAATATGCAACACTATAGTCAGAACGTCGTAACTATATGTACGCGCGGTTGGGACATCCAACGGCCGACAATGAGATTAGACGTCTGGCGATATAAAACGAATGTGGACCATAATTTCATCCTTCCTTGACTTTAGTTAAAATTACTAACCTCGATACATTCCTCTCTTCATAAGAATATCTGACTGACCCATGTCCGTACTGCAATAACATATGTGCGGCAATATCATGCCTACCACTGGAAGGATTATAGGACACGTCTTATCCGTTTGACGGTCATCTAAGAAAAGGGTGTGGTAACCTAGTCACGGTGCGTGACATACCAACGCATACACGTCATAATCAATCGTGTGTATCGCGTACACTAACTAACAATTATTTACATTATATTAAACGTAGTCACCTATTAATCTTATGCTGTTAACCTCTAGCAGACCATGCCAATAAAATACCTTAACAATTCCCTGTCCACTGGGGGAAAAAAAAATCTATTAGATAGATTTTTTTTAACAAAAACCCATCTGAAAAAAATACCAATATGTTAACAATATCAAAAAAAAAAATTTAACGAGATTGCGGCATATGGCCTACGACGTTCTGTCTAGAACCAATGTCGTGGTCATGTCGACTAACCAATAGTCATGTAATATATTCATTATTTATATCATAAATAAATTTAAATGGTAATAAGAACTAAAAGAGAATGGTAATGTCGATCTCTAATTAAATAATTAATTAACTTAAAATATGTCGTGATAAAATGTCATGTCAGACTAATTTAAAGTGTTAAAATTAAACTAAATAACTATACTAGGTATGGAATAAGAATAAGTTGTTGAAAATCTAATGTAAAAAAAATGAGAGGATCTGTTAAAGAAAGACATAATAACGAATAAAGAATAAATTAGAGAAAGAAAAAAAATGATGTATAAATTTAACTAAGTTATGTGTGTTGAACATCAAGTAAGTGTAGTATTAAGTTATTAATACCTTTCTAACTAATTTAAACAATAGTATGCAATATAATCATGTAATTCTAAGAATATAATCAAAGAATTATGTGAGTTTTCTTTTCTTTCTTTCATTTTTTTAAGTTTCATTCATTTTTTTAAAATTCAACTCACTTGTCATTTTAATGTGGATTAGTTTTAAAGAATAAATTAAAGTAATTAACATTGGATATGAAGATCCATTCGTAGTCTTGATCCTTGAATTTCCATTAGACAAAATGTTCAAGTATTCTGAATCACGTTATATAACGAATTAGTTCGACTGGAATGTCATTTATTTTCTCCGAAGTGTTTTGAAACAATGTTGTGACAAATGTAAACCAGGAAAGTCCCGGTGTAAAGACGAATATAGTGTCAATTGATTGCAGTCACTTTGCGTATAATTTGCCTATAGAAAGCAGCTGAGTAAATGGTTCATTCATGTGTCAAAAAGCAACGATGGTGCTATGTTCTTTGATTAAGTTTCTCTGTACATAGTATTGTCTTTGCGACAAACAACGTAAATTAGGAATCGACATCATTAGGATTTCGAGATAATGTATCTGCCAAGATGTTGTCGGATCCTGTGATGTACTCGATTGAAAACTCGAAGGGTTGGAGGAGTATAGCAAATCTGGTCAATTTTGGACTCTTGTGATTTGCTCGTTGTAGTGATGCTACGGCCCTTTGATCGGTTTGTACTACAAAAGGGGCTCCCAGTAGGAATTTTTCTAGTTTGGTTATCGCCCACACGACGGCTAAGAGTTCGCGATCAACCGTAGAGTACTTCACTTCTGGTGGTTTCAGTTTTCGTGACACGTACAAGTTTGGATGGAGGATGTCGTCATGGTATTGGAGCAAACATGCGCCAATTCCGTAGTTACTCGCATCTGTACGAAGAATGAACTTTTTAGAAGCATCAATTAATCTCAAAATAGGTGGATTTGAAAATATAGAAATTATTTGCCGAAAAATTCTGTCACATTCGTCAGTCCATGTCACTTTCACTGGCATGTTCTTCTTTAGTAATGAGGACAATACAGCAGTGATGGATGACAAGTTAGGTACGAATCTACTGTAATATTGGACTAGACCTAACAAGCTTCTCACTTGTTTCTTCGTTTGAGGAACGGAAATGTTTAAAATTTTTGAAACTGTACTGGGTAATGTTCGGATATATCCAGCTCCAATAATAATGTGACCCAAAAAAAGTGATCTCATGAAATGCTACCTGTAATTTTGTAGGTTTAGCAGTTAACTTGTACCTTCTCAAGGTATCAAAAACGTATCCAAGACCCAAAAAATGTTCCTCAAAAGATGAACTAAACAAGCATATGTCATCTATATATGTAATAATGTCTGGTCTACCTGAAAAAATGTGTCGCATCATGCGAACAAAGGTAGCTGGAGCGTTAACCAGCCCAAAAGGCATCACGTTCCACTGGTATAGACCTAGCGGAGTTGAAAACGCTGTGTAGTATTTTGCTTTTTCGGTTAGTGGTATCTGCCAATAACCTTTAGTTAAGTCTATCTTAGTAAATATAGTTGCTGTCGATAGACGTGGCAGTAAGTCATCGAGAAGTGGATGTGGTTCGCTATCAACTATCGTTTGTGCATTTAATTTTCTATAGTCGACGCATAGTCTAATGTTATTGTCCTTCTTTCGGACAATAACTAATGGAGAAGAAAATGGGGAATTACTAGTTTCGATAATTCCTAAAGATAACATCTGTTCAAGTTCCTTAGTAGTTTTAGTAAGAAAGTGTATAGGAACAGAATAAGGATGTACCCGAATTGGAGTATCCTCGTTAAGAGTGATGTCATGATTAATGACTGATGTGCGACCTGGAACATCGGTCAACACATCTGGATAAGATTGTAGCAGATCAGCAATCTTTTGATGCTGTTGCGGTGTAACCGACGAAGAGATGGTTACGTCCCGCCAAGATTCGCTAGATTGTACTACAGGTACAGGTAAAGCTAACTGTACCTCAGGAAAAGAAGATTCTTCTTCCTGGATAACGGATAAAATTAGAATAGTGACATGTAGGTCTGAAAGTGTCATCTAATTCATGAAAAATAGCTTGTAGATGTTCAGGTCGAGTATGAAATTGCTTGAGCATATTTATGTGAAATATTTTGTGATGTCCCTTAATGTCCAGGACATAATCAACATCAGAAATCTTATTGATAACCTGGTAAGGACCATTCCACGAGATTAGTAGTCTATTATTGTTATGTGGCAATAACACATAAGCTTGATCTCCTGGAAATAATTGACGTAATCGTCTATTACTGTTTTGGAAAGTTCTAGCTTTCTCTTTCGCAGCCTCAGATGAAGCTGTTGCCATTTGACAGGCATCAATAATGTTATTCCGGAGATTAATTACATATTCATAGGATGACTGAGTGTCCTGAGTCATCTCAGAATCGATTAATAAATCTTTTATCAGTCCCATAGGACCTCTTGGAGGAGCGCCAAAGACTAAATGAAACGGAGAGAAGCCAGTTTGTTCATTTGGCACCTCTCGATAAGCGAATAACACCGCTGGTAGCACTCTGTCCCAGTCCTGTGGATGGTTAACTGTAACTTTATGTAGCATTTGTTTGAGTGTACGGTTAAGTCTTTCTACAGCACCATTACTCATTGGGTGATAAATGCTGCTGAGGTTTCTATCTATTTGCCAAGTCTTCATTACCCCGTCATAGTCTCAGATATAAATTGAGAACCATGATCTGACAAAAGTTTTCTAGGAAAACCTACTCTAGAAAAGATCAAGTGTAGTGCATCAGCTACATCTGTGGTGGTGGTTGTTTTTAATGGGATGGCTTCTGGCCATCGTGTGCATAAATCGATGCAAGTGAGAATAAACCTATGTCCTCTGGCTGATGGTAAAAGTGGGCCAATGATATCAATGGCCATTTTGTCGAAAGGTCTCACCGATATATCACAAGCCTGAATAGGCGCCGTGTGAAAGGCTCCCCGTGCTTTCACTTCTTGGCATATCGTACAGGAGCGTACGTACTGTGAAATATCTCGTGATACTCCCGGCCAAAAAAAAGAAGATAATACTCGTGAACGTGTACGAGTATAACCCATGTGACCTGCACACTTAGAATCATGTGCATGTTGAAGTATGTACCGCCTAAAAGCAAAAGGTACCATGACTTGTTGTCTTATCTGAGTTTTATCCATAAAACATCTTAATAAAATGTCATTTTTAATACTAAACCACTGACTATAATTTATGTTCCTAGAAAGATTGTCATCTTTGTTGACCAGCGTAAAAAATTTTGTTAGTGACCTGTCTTCCCTCTGTTTTGCAGCAAATGATACTCGGTCAATAGCAGAATGAATCTCGATATTTTCATGATCATTTGTTTCCTTGTTTTCCGTGTCTATAGTCTCTAATTGTTTTGTATGTGCTCTGGTTATTGCTGCATTTCCGATGTATAGATTATTTTTTTCCCATTGAATAATCTCATCTGGTGTGCAATCTTTACTCCCGTGTATGCATCCCACCATAAGGTCGGCAATTGGGTTTCTTAACATGCATGCTTTAACATTGCCTGTGAAGAAAGGTGTGTCAATGTAAATAATAGCTGTTGGATAATATTCTATGGTTCCCCCAAAAGTCATGCACCTGACATGTTCTCCAGTTGCACAATTTGGATGAACAAGTGTCTGACGGATTCCGATCGTGGTCGATCCCGAATCTCTTAAGACTGAGACGATGGATCCATTAACTTTTCCTCTGTTGAAGATCAGTGATCCTGTTCCGTCATTGACTGCTAGACTGACTTCTGGTAGAATATGACCGCAGTTCAGAACTGTCTCTTTTGCTTTCTGAAATATAAGATTACATGTTGGGCAACTATTTGCCACGTTATAATTCATTGCAAAACAAGTAGACGATGACTGTATTTTGTTATCAGTAGTTGAACTCTGAACCCTAGGGGTTGTAGCAGTAGTAACAGCTGCCCCTGTATTATGGTTATAAGTTGTCGATCTACGAGAATGAGAACGATGACGAGAATAATTCGATGAATTATCCCGTTGTCCTCTATTGTAACTGTTATCTCGATGTCTCGAGTTATAATTATCGCTATTGTTCCACTTGTAATCATTATTATAGTTATATGATCGATTATAACTTGAGTTACGTGGATTACTGTTATTTCTTGACTGAGGTGAAATAGTTTCTGGTTTGTTGTCGTCCTCTATTAAAGTTATTGTTAAAGTTATTCTGTCCCTTATGAAAATTAATGTCATAGTTTCCTTTGAACCTACCCCTGTCTACACTGTGTGTTCTAGGTTTGTTATGATTATGATATGCCATATTGGAGGCTACAGGAAGTGGTTCTCTTATCAATGTGCCAGAAATATTAGCATTCGGATGAGCTGTGCAGTAATTTAAAGAAATTTTTTCTAACTCATCAATAGATTCTGGTTTTCTTTCTTGCAGATAAGCAAAGAATGGTGGGCTGACAGACGATAATACTTTATCCCTCAATAACAAATCGACTAACTTGTCGTAGGATTTGTTGACACCTGCCAGTTCAACCCATCTGTTAAAAGTATTGCGTATGTTAGCAATAAAACCTGTGAAATCTCTATTGTTATCTGGCAACAAACTTTTAAAAACGCAATCTACATGCCTCTTCGTTCAAGTGGAAACGACGTAGTAACAACGTCTTAATGGCCTCATAGTCTGTTGATAGTGTTGGATCTATATTTTGTGCTGCACTTGCAGGTTCGCCATCTAGAAATTCCTTAAGTTTCAGTGCCCATGCCGCTTTGTCAAGGTTATTCACCTTACATATGTCCTCAAAGCGCGCGAGCCACGATGAAAGGTCATCTACGTGTAACTTGAATGGAGGCAGCTTAAAGTAATAATTACCTTTAAGTCGTGTGGATGAAGATCCAGATTGAGCAGTATCATTTTGGGTTGCTGCAGCGCCCTGTGAATTAAGTTTTGCTGTTTCTAATTTAAGTCGTTGCAATTCCATTTCTTGCTGCAGTATGATTTCTTGTCGTTTCAATTTATTCTCTTCTTCAATCCGTAGGATTTCATCTCTTGCTATCTTTCTTTCTTCTTCTTGTCTTAATTCTGCCTTCTTTTCCGCCTGTTTTCTTTCAAGTTCTTCCATCTCTGCTTTAGCAATGGCTTTCTTTCCTCCTCTTTTCTTTCAAGTTCTTCCATCTCTGCTTTAGCAATGGCTTTCTTTTTTTTCTTTCAAGTTCTTCCATCTCTGCTTTAGCAATGGCTTTCTTTTCCGCCTGTTTTCTTTCAAGTTCTTCCATCTCTGCTTTTGCAAATTCAGCCAATGCATAAGCCTCGAGAAGTTCTCCTTTTTTCCCAAAATCTTTACCATTTTTAATAAAATAGTCTAAGTTAAGCATCTTGACGTTAATATTGTACGTAATGGTTATGTAATAATCACCAATAAATTTTAAGTAATTATTATACTTATTCAATTTATGAATAGTCGATATAAACAATCATAATATTATTGAACTTAATCTGGGAATGTTCAATTTAATTAATTGTAATATTATCTAACTATTATTTGTAGATTCCATACATAGACATACTATGTTGGGAAAATATTACATATATATACTCGTTAATATATCATAAATAGTTATGATATTTATCTATTTCGGGTGCTGAATTACTATCATGCACCTAATAATAAATAGTATTATTCCTCAAGTATTATATCATTCAGTCAGTGATATGTGCTAAGTAAATCATTTAGTAATGGAAAAAATGTACCAAATAATATACACTATGTCCTTTATATGCAGGACAGACTAAAAAGTCAAATTATTTTATAAATATATATTATTATTATATTATGCCTTAATCATGAGCTATAAAGTGCATCGCCCATTTCTTGGACTACCACTGCAAATTGGTGCAAAGTCCCTAATTCTCCTTAAAAGTCATTAAATTTTAATTATATTCATATACACTCTTATTAAGCAAGAAATTATATTATTAGTGTTAAATCATGAACAGATGAAATGAGGACATACGATACGATGGGTAAACCAAGGATAAACAAACCATATTATCACGAAACAAGACGTTTCTACAATAAAAATTGATATTATGAAACCAAATCTGCAAACCGGAAATATAGAGTAGGGTGAAGGTTAACTGAATATAGAGTTAAATCTGCGTACACAAAAATTAATGACGCAAACATGGACTCATTGACGGTTATACAAAAAAAAAAAATGAACTGAATAATAGCAAGATCAGAAAGAACAAGATAGATTACTAACATTGTTACCAAACTAAATAGAATTTAAACTGAATACGATAAAATACACCGATTATTTCACCAAACTAGACATCTAACATATACTGTGAATTAAATGCAGTCCCGAACGAAACAAGCCCCGGAAATGTCATCGACGCGTTCTCCGCGAAATGCGATTTAATTCACTACCCTAAAGACCGTTCAGAATGAATATCGGCAATCCGTAGAGCCATAATTTATTCATTCTGAATCTCCACTCCAACCTCCCACAAATTAGGCACAGCACAAACAATGAAAACAAATATAACGTGCATATAAAATATATAGAACGGACATGCCTGCAAAATGTGAATTAGACTCAGTGATGTTTCTTATGAATGACAACAGTCACGAACTGAGACTTATCTTTTAACCCGTCGTCCGATGCGATCTTCACCAACGGCCTAGACTAGAGGATAGGACTGTTTGCTCCTTGTTGGTAAATAATGTCTTTTCAATCCTATGATCTACTGAGAAGTTGTATTCTTGAATGAAACATTAGGTGAGCTGGCATCGTCCTTCGATCGTTGGCTTGTACACGGAATATTGTGACGTCACTGATTTTTGCATAGTTACACAAGCCACGTCATGTTCGGAATCATGTGACTTGAACGTTTTCTTGTAATCGTAAACAGTCCGTGAAAGTATGTAAACAAGAAAAATTTCTTTCTTCCTTCGTTCCCCAGCAATGGCAACCACTTTGTTGCGGGGGCTTTATACGATTCACTTCTTTTATTGTTGTTGCGGCCCCGTCTTCTATTTCAGTGGTCGTTGTGGAAAGCCACCGTTCTCATTGATTCAATAAGCTTCTTAGTTCAGGTCATTTGATTCATTAATTCTTGATCGTGCTATTGTTGGAATAGTTACGCGAATGTGAGTTAATACTTTCTGTCTGTCACAAGGTTTGAACTCAGTATCATAATTGTTGAATTTGTAACTTCAATGAACGTGATAAGTCTCTTCTCGAGTCCACACAATTTTTAATATACATTTCAAACAGTAGACAGTCCATGGAGGTTGATTATGAAAACATTATATATTAGAATTGAATCATACATCATAAATGCTATCCATGCATTATAGTCCTGGTCCAATAATATGCAACACTATAGTCAGAACGTCGTAACTAAATGTACGCGCGGTTGGGACATCCAACGGCCGACAATGAGATTAGACGTCTGGCGATATAAAACGAATGTGGACCATAATTTCATCCTTCCTTGACTTTAGTTAAAATTACTAACCTCGATACATTCCTCTCTTCATAAGAATATCTGACTGACCCATGTCCGTACTGCAATAACATATGTGCGGCAATATCATGCCTACCACTGGAAGGATTATAGGACACGTCTTATCCGTTTGACGGTCATCTAAGAAAAGGGTGTGGTAACCTAGTCACGGTGCGTGACATACCAACGCATACACGTCATAATCAATCGTGTGTATCGCGTACACTAACTAACAATTATTTACATTATATTAAACGTAGTCACCTATTAATCTTATGCTGTTAACCTCTAGCAGACCATGCCAATAAAATACCTTAACACCCTTGCAGTGGTGGTTCGTGAAATAATCACTCTATATGCTGAGGTTGCCAGCCTCAAATGACTTGTACATCCACTAGCAATTTTCACATATTAATATTTACATGGCAACATATTAGTTCACATGTTAGAAATGAAAAATATAGAATGTGAAATGCACAACTTATGCCAATCTTGGCTCACAGATTGTTTGCTCAGAGAAATAAAGGCACTTGAATAGGCCTCTTACACGTGTTCTTCTGGGTCGTGACTTTAACAATAATTCCCACTTTGACTCTGTATTCTAGATTCCTCAGACCCTGGTTTTCCTTGTTTAAAATGAAAGAGTTTTCCTGGGCTGTTTAAGTCCTTCAAAATGCTCCAACAAAGTCCGGTCTGAGAAATGAATTTCTGATTCTAACTCTGGCAGTCTGGTGGTCGTCTTGGCAAGCGATTCTCAGAATGAACTAGACTTGCAAAAAATGTCAGATTATATTGCAAGTTGTCGTCCCCCGCCTTGTTTGTCACAATTTTAGGCGGCGCCCAATCAGGGATTTAGTTGTTCCTCTTATCAAATGCCCCCTCCTCTTCCCCCCCCCCCCCCCCCCCAAATCGTTCCAAAAGCAGCAAATATTTGGGAGGTGTAATTCAAAATTATTTCCTCCTGAAATTCTGAGCGTGATGCAAAAGGTCACGTCTCCCATATGTAGAAGTGACACGTCCGAACACTCTCTCAGCAATGTGTTTCAGATGCAACACCTTACTTTTATCTAAAGTAATCTGTTCGAATAAGTCGGACAGGTAAAGATTATGTCATTCATGTCTGTCCAAAATGTGTCGCACAGGCAAGTAATCTCCTTATCGTCGCTTGTGCACCCACAATCCGTCTGCGGGCGAGTAATTTTATTGCCTGGCACGGCTTTAAGCAAAAAAAAAAAAAAACCATGCGAAAACTGACCAGGCCCAGATGGGTTTTACATGCGTTAATTTCCGCAAAGCTGTGAAGCGCCAAGCAAAGGTGATGAACCATCACCAACAAGGAGTGTCAGTATGTTTTGACAATATCAAATGTCTGCTTGATGTGTCGACCTGGAAATTTCTCGTAATCAGTCCTCACTTCAATTGAAAATAAGTACTGCAGTATTAGAGAAGGGATCAAACCCAAAATTCCGTGACAACCTCCAATGACAACACTACATTGTTGATCCTCGTTGATTAGTTTGTGCAAGAAAGGTTGTATTTTTAATGTCAGAGTTTTGTTAAGTATTTTAGAGTCTGTATTTAGAAGAGTAAAATAAAAAAATAAAACAATTATGTAGTTCCGGTGGGGTTTAGTTGAAAGACTTATATAACCGGGGGAGGGGATTTATTATGATTATTATATTTCCTTCTATTTTAAGCTCAGTTTTGAGTTTCCTATCATCATTAATTATCTTAGGAGGTTGTCACAGTGCGTGGGAATAATTCTGGTCTCCTTAGTTGTTTAGTATATACTCGGAGGAACAACCTACAACCAATTTAGAAGAGAACTAGATATATGGTGTATAATAATGGACTTTTATTTTTTCTGGTTCGGTTTTTGCCATCTCCTGGCGAGGCGCGTTCCTTTCAACCTATTTGGTTATATCAGAGCGCATTTACCATCCAAAAAAAAGTCAACTCTGTTGACTGCTAACCCGATCAGCGTTGATAGATACTAAGTCCTGAAAAGGACCAACATTATCTATCTGCTAGCATAAAGCCCTAAAAAGGACTCGCCAGCTACGCCAACGCCAGAGCTAGTTTTTTAAAATTTAATATATATATATAAACATTTTTAGTATGTAAACTTGTGAATAACACTTGTGCATAACTAAAGTCTTATTACTCGATTGTTGTACATTGAACTGGAGATTGAAGGCACAAATGCCAAAAAAATTTTTATTTAAAAAAAAAAAATCTTTATTCGTTTTTAAGATTGAATTTATAAACTTGTTCATTTTACATATTTCAATAAAGAAGTTTCAAGGAGAATACAATGAGCATCTGCTTAGAAAACCCTTTCACTCCCTCGCACACAGTGTTGCCACAGCTGGGTATTTTTTACTAGATCTGGGTTTTTTGGCGTCCGTCTGGGTATCTGGGTATTGTTTTTCCAAATCTGCATTAATCTGGGTATATTTGACAATTGGCATTTACAATGTATGTATATTCTTTGCGCTGAGCATTATAAATTATATTTATATTATAATTAAATGTAAAAAATTATGTGCTATATATTTTTTATTCCACTTAAATTTAATTCTTGTTTTTAACCACATCAATGACGTTGTTTTTTTTTTACTCGTTTACATCAGCTATCTATTTCCTGTTATTCTGTTAATGGCTGTCATCTACAATACTCAGTCATTTTTGCGATGTGTTTTGAAGTATTCTTTTTAAATTTTAGACTTAAGCAGATAAACAGCATATTGAATTGTTTTTGTTTTTTTGTCAAAAAATAATTAAAATTAAGATTTAAAAATGAGCGATGATGAAGGTACGCTGGGTAGTTGTAGCAGCATGACGACACACACGCAACCGCGTAAAAAAGTGAAGCCATGGTATCAGCAGGCTTTTGCTGAGGAATGGCTAATAGACAGCGAACGGAACGATTGGATAAAGCCGGACTCTGGCAATCGCTATGCTGCGATTTGTACGGTCTGTTCCTGTACATTAACTAATGCTAACAAAACAGCTTTATTGACACATAAAAGGGACCCCAAGATGCAGCAATAGTGAATGCAGTCAGCGACCCATAGCTGTACTGCTTGCATCAGGATTAGCGAACCAGAGCTGGTCAAGACCGCACTCCACCTCCACATGGTGGTCCTGGAAACAGTCTGCAGCAGTGCAGTCTGGCTGAGCGAGTGCGGATCGCAATGGGAAGGCAAACCCGGTCCCTATAAAATGCCGTGCTGAAGTCGGATGTGTCGACCGAAAGGTGCAGATATCACAGCTTAGACATAAACAGACACAACGCAACCACCGTCCTTTTCAGGGCGAACGAGGAAGAAGAAGAAGACACATAAAAGCACACAGAAGCACATGAAAAACTTCGAAGCCAAAAGAAAAACTCTGAATATTAACAAGTTTTTCATCAAACCAAAAGAGCCCTGTCTCCAAGACAATATTGCTCAAGCGGAGATACTGTTGTCGGCTTTCATAGCAAAACATAATACTCCGTTTTTGCAAGCTGATCATTTCATTGAATGTTGCAAGCAGAAGTTTCCAGACAGCACAATTGCTAAAAATATGTCACTGAAGCGCACCAATATGTGATATGTTGGGGTGTTAATAAAACCATTTTATATAATTGGGAATTTTTGGTAATAAAAAATCAAATAAAAATAAAGAAATAAATAACATTTGGTAGCACACAGCTTTTTTGTACTAAAGCTGCACTAAAAGGTTGTGTAAGCATCGTCTATCTCGTGTATTTGATGCATAAAATAATCTAGGTATTTCTGGGTTTTTTAAAGAAGAAAATCTGGGTTTATCTCTAGAACTTGAGTTGCAACCTTGCTCGCACACACTTATTTACACACTCTTTGTTGCACTACGAAGTTGTACATTGCACATTTATTTGTGATGATACTATTGATTGACAAGAAAGGGGAAAGAAACACATAAAGAATGTTTAAATAGTGCAGATGTATGAAACTTTTATTATTATATTATAAATACATGAAACTCATTTAAGGTCATATCATTTGTTTAGTTATAAAATTAGGGAACAATGTATTATCATTTATATAGTATTTACATTCAATGATATACATTGAAATTTTTAAAATACATTTTTAAAACAATTTTTAATAATGTGTATAAAAAAAGGTAAAAGTCTGACTTTAAAAAAAATATTATTGTAAATATTTTGATAATTAAGTTTTTTTCCCTTGATACCGAAGTTATTGACAAGTGACATCCCTTGAAAAATCCAAATTCAAATGCTCTACAGTGTATTTAAAGTGCAGTATTCAGTACTTACGCTGTGTTGGAGATAGATAGTGGATTAGCCGAACTAAAAATGTAGATACCGATTTATTTTTCTGCGTCACCTTCTTCGTACACTCTCAGAAGTCTAGCTGAATATTTTCAAAGACAGAAGTGGTCAGCTTGAGGCTATTTGTGTCTCTATAGAGTGTTTCCAAGAATGGTACTGTTGACGGCCACACGTGCTTACTCTGTTCCTCATATGATGGACATTTTTGAAGCAGATGTTCAGAAGTCATTTTATCTGTGCCACCAGGTATGTGGAGTCGGTCAAAATATTTTCCGACTTCGACTATAGTTTTTTTACTAGTCATATGGCTTAATATTCAGTGTCGGAGTCCGGATATTTTTCTACCAATGCCGGCTCCACTAAAAAACACAACCGACTCTCGACTCCACAGCCATGTGTGCCACAGTAACACTCATCGGTAAAAGGATCCCGTTACACGCTCATTGAGGCATATTGGGAATATGGTGTTAGGCCCATATTTTCTTGACCATCGGCACACTAGGGGTGATGTGGTCAGCATCACGCCGGCCGCCTTAACCTTTCCAGAGTTGCTCTGGTACCCAATTGGGGCTGGGTCTACCCAGGAGCCGTTTGCGGCCTAAAAAAATCCCGCTTCATCTGGGGAACGAACAAACGAACCTTATTTTCGAAGGGTAAAGAATTGGGCGCGCAGGCCCGTCTAACATTCTGCCCTTCCACTCTCATTTATCTTACATACTATTTCCTTTCATTCCCACACGATACTTTAAGCATTAATTTAAAGGCATGCAACATTATAAAGTTAACATAACAGCATTCATTTACATTATGCAATCATTAAAAAAAATGAGTAGGTTTTTTTTTGAAACAAACAAGCTAGTAATTGGGGGAAAAAAAAGTAATAATAAAATAAAATAAATAAAACAATAAATAAAATCGAACCATAGACCACTGAGCTAGGAAGCCAGTGCACTAACCACTATGCTACCGCGGCTCCCAACACTGATCGGTAGTTCCTATCTTTAGCTTGTGGAATAGATGGTATCCCAATCTGTTGTGGCTGTGGTGGGTTGATATTAATAAATTATATATTATGTGTAGCAGGAGTGAAGTCAGCTACGCAAGCCCCTGAGGACGTATAATTCTGAATATAATGTCAGGGAACCTGTCTTGCTTCCACCAATGACCCCAACCTGCTATGTATATTTTCCCAATTATATGTACTGATGTATGGATGTTGTGTAGCTAGATGTCTAGGGTATATGCAATGTATGTGAATAAACTAACAACAACCACACTTTAAAGTTAATTAACAAGTAATTAAACAACTCACTATTGAATTTTGGTTTGATAACTTTTTTTTTACAATGTATTAAGTATAAGTGATTTGATTCAAAGGAAATTAAACGTCAAAGATTAATTAAATATATTTACACAAATACAAGTTTAACTAATAGAGTCTATTATATCTTGATCTTGAAGCTTATATGACTGGAATTGTTCTTAGTGTAGTACTTTCCTCTAAGAATAAGCACATATTTGAGGGATCAACAATGTCATCATTATATTTAGGAATCTGTTTAATATAATATTCGTGGAAGATCAGTCAGTGAACTAACAAGGTCCCTATAACACAGGGCCTATCTCAGATAGTAGTCGAAAATTCTGCGATGTCCTGCACATGAATCTGCACTCTCACAGCAAGGTACAGCTTATGGATGTTTGATTCTGTAAGACACTCAGATATATGGCCTCACTCTGGTACTTTTCTCGAACATACACGTGACTGGCACACTTCAGGTTCTTACAGAAACCCGTAATATTGAAATATCTCACTATGTAAGTTAAACACAGGCCATTAATGGTCACACAGATCGCCTGATGAAATCAGAACTGCGAAGGCATATGAGCACAAATCTTCTGAATTTTCTATAACTTTACATGTGGAATTATAAGTTTAAAGTGGCGAGGAACGCTTGTGTCTCTGTGTATTTATTCCTACTTCTTAGTTATTCTAAGCAACCAATCCGGTTTCAGCTGCTCCTACGCGTCTTTTTCGAAAAGTTAACCTAATATTTTTCAAATCAGGAGACACCCCTTGCTTTCCCCTCAATATAGCCAGCATCAGTAAAGATGCCCTATACACGTCTATATATGGTTTCATTCTACAATATTGCTCTTATTCTCTAAGTCATTTTAATACAGAAAGATAATATTTACTTCGTCTACCGTCTGTCCTCTGATACATACGATTTCACACTTCTGTCTATTATTTTTACCATTTTCGTTTTCCCTCTATATTTATGCAAATAATATATCTTTCTTTCTACCGTAAGATAAGATATTAGACTAAAGAATATGATATGTCTAACAACAATTATTATCATTTTAATCGTCCCTTATTCTTTAATTTTATCTATCGTTCAATTTGGACAGTTAGTTTCAGTTTCGAAATGCAGACGATAGTTTAAAAAGGACCCCTTCCCATTTCCCCCCCCCCCCCCCCCCCCTCACTTTTTCTACGAAAACCACAACAAGACGGTAACACACGTTCAAATTTTTGACCCAATATGCAAATATTTCTAGCCCCCCTATCGTACGTTTTGGGTAGGGCGTGCAAGTCTGTGACGTCACATTGGCATTAATTCTTACTATCGTTTTTGGTATGTTAACCCTTGTAAGACCGAGTTATAAAATCTAATATTTCTGGCGGCGCGAACAACAATGACTCCACACAACTTCCTTATGTTATTCTATATATATATTAATTGAATTTATAAAAGTGGTTACTCGTCTTAAAATTGGGGAAAATTTGGCGAGAACATATGTGAGCGTGTTGTACATACAGATTGTATTTTATGACAGTGGCGCGTGCGGAGTCTGAAGATTACCACTTGTTCTCTTCTGCTGAGCTGGTAATATGTGTCATTTTATGTGAGGCCTGGATGTTTTGCTTCCCATTTTTTCCTGTATTTGATTCTGATAAAACTTTGCCTCTTCGAAAGTTGTGCTTGTATCACGCTGGAGTAGCTTTCCACCGTCCTAATCTGTCAGCCTCTTCATTGCCGGGGATGCTACAATGAGATGAGATCCATTGGACCACCACTTTTCAATCGTTGACATAGTTTGTGAAGCTCTACTCATAGGTCATCCAGGTCTGCATATTTTGGCTCCTCAGAATTGTAAGTACTGACAGTGCATCCGAGAATAAAGCAACTTTAAGATTTATTTAACCATTGGGTAAAATATAATTTAGTTTTAATTTTCTTTCACCGCTCTGTTAATTCAATTGCTGAAACCAGATCGCCAGGCACAGCTAAAAGTTACAATGTTTGAACTTCGAAGCAGGCTAATTTTTTTTCTCCCTGAGAATGTCTTTGTCTTACGCACATTTCCCTCTGTCTGTTTTCAGTGTTTTGTTCATTTTGTTTTGTGACATATATTCGGTGGCTGCCGGTTTGAACAATTTTAAGTTACATTTGGAAGCCAAAGTTTGCTAGAATGCGTTACAAACAAAAAGTAAAAAATATAATCCTTTCACATTAATTGTGAATGGGAAAATCTATCTATCTATCTATCTATCTATCTATCTATCTATCTATCTATCTATCTATCTATCTATCTATCTATCTATCTATCTATCTATCTATCTATCTATCTATCTATCTATCTATCTATCTATCTATCTATCTATCTATCTGTCTGTCTGTCTGTCTGTCTGTCTGTCTGTCTGTCTGTCTGTCTGTCTGTCTGTCTGTCTGTCTGTCTGTCTGTCTTGTGACGGTATTGCCTCCCCTGCTTTGCAGTAGTGGTCCAACAGTGGCCAAAACTCAAGAGTATCTAATATGGGCTTCAAATGTATCTACCTTCGCGCAAGATTACTCTTGGCAGAGATTTAGATAGAAGGGTGATGACAATTCTATTACAAAGGGAGTCTTCACAAGATATTCAGAATAAGCGATAACAATACTGCTTTGGCTGAGTATGTTAACTCTGTAATTCTGCCAACGCTTTTGTGAAGGATTTAAGCACTTATTACTTTCAGCTCGTTTAAGCCCCCACCCCTGATTTACTCAGTGGAATTATATTATTCTAGTATAGCTCTGTTAAGAGTGTGTGTAGTAATTTGACTGAGACAAATATGCAGTAACTTTAAAATGATTAAATCGAAGTTAAATTTGTAACATTAAAAATAACAAAATTTAATTATCACTTACGGTTTTAACAGTTGTAAATAATTTACTTACGGTTTTAACAGTTGTAAATAATTTGAATAGTTATGGATCAAGAAGAGTTATCGTTACAGTCTTTAGGGAATGTGAGATATTTCAAGAAGTTCAAGTGGCAGCATATATTTGAACTTAGCTGCCAATGACGGTTCCACTCTTTCTTATGAGTTGGTTCTTTTCACTCTGCTCGCGCTCGTCTCTGATCAAGGTTGTCGGGGGTAGCTCGTTTCCCAGAAACGTCAAGGAGAGTCTACCACGTGCGTCCTTCGTCTTAAAGCTTAGGCCACGGTTCCCTTCTTGTTCCAGAGATAGTACTTTCTGCTGGTACCACCAATAACTATGGTAACAGTGTGGTGGATTTAGATGTTATGACTTGTTGGTGTTATATATTTATATTGTACTGAATGAGGTCAGCTGTGAAGGCCCCTGAGTATAACAATTATTAGGGTGAGTTTTCAGGGTGCCTTGCTGCTAGCACCTTATGATCTCATTCAGACTTATTCTTGACTAGTATGTCTGATAGCTACATCTAATGTCTAGGGTAATGTAAAGTGTGTTGTAATAAAATGACAACAAATACAACTAAGAACTCTATGAAAAGTATTTAACAACACCCAGAGTTAAGTTTAAATTGAGAAATTTTTTTACAATTTATTGTCCAGTATCACAATTTTGTGTATACTGGAATATTGAAACTCAAATGATAATGCAAAGTATTTACATAAAATTGATTCAATTTCGAACTGAGTATCTTATTATTCACAAATTTAATTAACTGTGTCAATCTGGAACAGTGTTAATTTACTCTTGATCCTATGAGTGGGTAAGGTTAGGAAGAACGTTTCTGTTCATCATAATCTGAATGATTTATTAAACACTTGGGAAATGAGAGTAGTTGGGTTTGATCTATCATGTGCCTGCAGACAATTTCTTAACTTTGTGTCGTCTGGGGTACAGGATGAAGTATAATCACACCACCAGCGTCCACTACCAAGTCAGGTAATAACAGGGAGGCACACAGTTGATACTGCCTCACTTCTTTATGTGCAGAGATATATACAGATCTACGTTGACCTGGGCTCACTTCGAGTCATAGATGAAACCCTGGAACAATATAAATGCGGCCTACATCACCCTCTGATATACTCTCTCTTTCCCTAACTAAACATTTTCAATCATATTCAGACTCAGCATGGTAACTACACAATTAGTTGACGTTCTTAATTGGTTTGTTACCCCATTCATGGTCAAATAAACTTCAAACTACAGTTTGACACTTTCCTTGACAAAGGAAACATTTTAAGTTAATACTATCAAGTCATGTACAATCACTGTGACTTGCTGAATAAGACGGCCAGTGGTTTTCCTGGTCTTATGTCATAATACTGTACAACAATTTCCCCATTAATATTTTAATTTTATTTTCTCCCAAAATGGCAGAAAGCCTGTCGGGCTTTTCTACAACCTATCACTATATTTCCTAACAACTCTGTGAAAGAACACAAAGTTTGATGTTGACTTCCCTCTAGATAAACTTCTACTCACATAATTTTCATACATATTCAATAATACATACATAATAATGATAATAATGATAATATAAATGTTTTCTTTCTTACCGCATCAGAGAAATATTAACACTAATAAGTTTGAATTGCGATAAATATGGTCAATTCCAGATCGCTTGCTTGGTGCAGATCAGCAAAGTCAAGACAGTACTATTATCATGCTTGTAAACAACTTTAGTGATGAAAATTTATTTCACAAGTGGCGTCTAACACTACCTTCGAACTAGTTTTATTTCCCCGTTAGTATATTAGACTCCAGCCAATCGGGACTGTTTGGCTTCTAGCGTCCGTATTTTTAAAACTGCACTCAATTTTCAAATCTAGTACCACCCTACCCTTCCCCAGTATCTGTCAAGCTGAGAAAGAAGTAGTCTGTTCGTCCCTCTGTCTTCTGTCAATATCTTCTTTATTTATTTAGTGTTTCAAATTCTGATAAATAATTATTGATCCTCTTGCTGTCTGTCCCACAGTGCTTATCTTTTTATATGTTTATTCATTATATTTACTATTATCGTTTTTCTACTATCTAACCTTCTATGCTTTCCTTTTGGTTCAAATTCAAATTTCTGTAAACAACGAACTAATGACACGACTACCCTCTCTCTTACTATATTTAAAAAAGAAATGTCCACGTTAATCGTATTATAGGCCTGTCTAACGTTCTCATTCAAACGAAACACCGTATTTGTAGTACGTCAAAAAAAAAAAACGACAACGCTTTGCCGTGCGTTACAATAGCACTACTTTTTAGCCCGTAATACGACTTGTGTGTGTGTTTTGGTCTGTGTCGCGTCTAACAGCGTGGTTATATATATATATTGAACTGCGCGTTGAGCGAAGAGGGGTTTGCAAGGCGTGCGGCAACGTTTTTCTTCCAACATGCTACTGCATTGACTTGCGCTATCGGTTTCCTCTGGTTCGCGAGGCCAGAAAAAAATTCAAACGCGTGTCAAATGTTAGCATTTGCTCTCTCACTTTTTATGCTTTCGCGTATTCGTTCCCCGTTTTCTTCTTACACTCTTGCTCGAAAACTAGGCCTAAGTTTTGTCAAAATGTTATATTTATTTTCCAATGTCGGAAGCAAAAACCAGCACTAGTGAAAGCGAGACGTTACAGTCTCGTTGCGTGAAGGCTTTGCCCAGACTAATACGATTGCTGGCGTAGGAGACAACGTGTCTCGCAACTTCCGTATTTTATCTATATATTATTTTATCTCTATAAACGAACGAACGAACTTTATTTTCAAAGGGTTTAGAATTGGGCACGCAGGCCCGTCTAACATTCTGCCCGTCCTTTCTCTCGTCTTCCATACTGAATCCATTAATTCTCACATGTATCTTAAATATTACTTAAAATAAGAAAATAAGAAAATAACATACAATAAAATAAAATAAAATCCAAACATTGTAACAGTACAATAATAGTTACACACATTTACAGTACCTTATCATATTAATACTAAACAGGACAAAATTATCTTTAATACCTACATATGATGTTATGTGATTATTTAAGAACATAACTAAATTAATAATAATTAATAACAAGAATATTATCTATTTGATCGGTGTAATCTCAGATATTACGACAAACAGAATAAACCAAAACGCTCTTCTGAGTATGGCGTTTTCTTCCCCATAGTTACGGGTTCCTATCTTCCCATACCGTCATCCCAATTACTCAGACTTTACCCTCGATGAGAATTAAATGTAATCCCTCGGGATAAAACTTTCTTTACAATTAAATAGAATCATCATCTCATCTCAACCCATAACCCGTCATGGGTCGTAGGGGTGCCATGGTGGAAGCATCAGCAGACAGGGTCCTCCACTGCTCTCTATCACTGCTATAAAATAGAATAGCTTTAGCTTTATATGACATTTAAATGAAAAGGTTAATAATACAGATAGAGTCTGTTTACATATACATCTTCACTGGTTGAAAAGGTGTTCACAATATAAATTGAATATGTTTTCATTTATGTTTTACACTGATTGAAAAGTTTGAAACTTTCATTACTATAAAATGAATATTTTCACATAGACATTTACACTGGTTTAAGCTTGAAAACGTATATTAATTTTAACGTGAATATGTTTATATCGACATTTACACTGCTTTGAAAATATAAGTTTTATACTTAGAATGTACATCATTTCTTTAATCTTTCCCTCTCTGCTCTATAGGGAACCTGGAATTACTTTATGCTTTTAGTTCTCTTTACGAAACTATCAATAAAGCAATCACCAGCCCGTGGTGGTTTATCAATCATCATTCTATACGCTGAGGTTGCCAGCCTCAAATAACTTTGACATCCAATAACGAGTTTCACCCATTAAACTTCACATGGTAATATATACATATATATGTTAGTTCACATGTTAGTAATAAAATATGAAATGTAAATCACAACTTACGCTAATCCTGAATCACAGACTTTTTGCTCAGATGAATAAAAGAGACTTGAATTGGCCTCTTAAACGCGTCTGGGGTGACGTTAATTTTAACCAATTCCCTCTGACTCCGTGTCTTTCTTCAGTTTCCTAGTCCCGGTGTTGCTTATTAAAATGTAGAGATTTCCTGTGCTTTGTAAATCTTACTTGGTTCTCCAATAAAAGGTCCGGTTAAAAAAAGGAATTATGAATCTAATCTTCACTCTGGCGAGGTCTGATGTTGTAGTGGCGAACGTGAAATTCACAGTGAAATAAAACTGCGAAATGGTCAGACTATAATTCTATTTTCCCACGCATTGTTGTTATGAGTCTAATCAGAACGATCCAATCATTTCAAATCACGCAGATAGGGTGCGATGATTTCAAAAATATTCCACGTGAAATAAGGTGCGTGAAGCAAAAGTTCATGTATTACCATATATGGACATCTGAGGCCTTGCAAACACTCTCACAGGCAGATCGGTAGACACACATGACAACATGGGTAAGCTGTAATACTTATTACTTTACTAGAAAGTAATGTTGTCATAACAAGTCGGCCCGGAAGAGATTATGTCACACTTGTCTACCCACGTGTGTCACACAGACAGTAATCTCGTTACCGGTATCTGTCGTATGAGTACGCAAAAACTTCGTGTCTGCCCATCTGGGTTACCAAACGAGTCGTCTTATCAGCGGTTCAATCTAAACACGCCGGCGACTTTCTGCTCTCAGTTGCTCACCGCAAGCTAGGATGACCGGGAAACAAACAGGTGACATCACCGAGAGGAGTGTCAACAAATGTTTGCACCTACAAAATATTTGTCACACAAGCAGAAAAAGAAAGAAAGAAAGAAAAGTGCGACAATTGAGAGCAAATAATAAAATTCAGTACTACAAATGTACCAATACTGCCGGAGTGAAACAAAGATCGCGAAGAGGTCGTCCATTTCGTCACATATCTATCTGTTCATTTTTTTGTGTGACTTATCCATAAACCAGGAAAAAGTGTTCGTTAGAGTTTCGCATACTTTCCGGGACCTAAGACGCATCAACAGTGAGGAATGCAGTTAGCGACCCATAGCTAGACTGCATGCGTCAGGGTCAGCGAGCCAGAGCTGACCAAGACACTACTCCACCTCCAAGTGGTGGTCCTGGAAACAGGCTGCATCACTGCAGTCTGACTGAGAGAGTAGGGATCGAAGAGGGAAGGCTAACCCGGTCCCAAAAATGCCATGCTGAAGTCGGATGTGTCGGCCGAAAGGCGCAAATATCGCAGCTTCGCTGTAAACGGACACAACCAACGGTCTTTTCAGGATGAACAAAGAAGAAGAAGAAGACATCCTTTCCAACACAAAACCTGACAAGAAAACAATTTTGGCTAGTACATCAAATCGTGGATAAAAATCTTATACAAAACAGCGGAAAGAAAATGCAGCCGTCACTTTTCTCGAGAAAGATCATGTTTGGGGCATTTTAAAATTTTCATTCTAAAATCGACATTGGTTTTCTACCTAACTCTGCAGATTTGATTTTATCAAGAAAAATGTTCAGAAAGCTAAGTGTTACTCAAGTAGATCACAACAGCCCCTGGGTTACCTACCGCGGATCTAGAAGGTGTGTTAAACAAAAAAGCGTACAATTTGTATATTTCAGCTTCAGAGAAAAAGACAGGTTGAAAACAGAAAAAAAACATTTCATGGACAAACCAAGTGGAATCCTTCAAGGGTAGTTTGAGTCTTACGTAGCAGTGTCTGAACCAGGTCGATCCCACTAGGAATGCGGTAGATTGTTGCATTAAAGATAGTCAGGCCTTTTTTTGTTGTTGCTTTAAATTCTCTTCTTCTTCTTCGTAGACTCTGGTGAAAGCAGTAGTCAGCGTGATGTTATTTGTGTCTCAATAGAGTTTTTCCTATGATAATTAGTAAAGCCAGTGAAAAGCCACCGTTAAGGATAGCAATAAATGGGAAAATCCTGGAACATATCAAGAGTTTCTTATATCTTGGTCATGTAATAACAGAAGATGGCAGGTGTAAAAGAGAAATCAAGAAGAAAACAGGAATGGTCAAGGCTACATTCAACAACATGAGACAGATACATTAACATCTAAACAACTAACTCACAAATTCAAACAGAAAATTATCAAATGCTACGTATATCTGTCATTATTATCTGATGTAGAAACATGGGCAATGAACGAGAAATTAGAAGAAATAATTGAGGCCTTTGAGATGTGGATATATAGATAAATGGTGTAGGTCTCATGGAAAGAGAAGAAAACAAATAAAGAGGTCCTAGAAAAACTAGGAATGACAAGAGAAGAAATGAAGGAGATTAAAATTAGACAGCTAAAATATTTTGGTCATGTAAAAAAAATATAAAACCTTATTGAAAACCATAATAGTAGGAAGAGTGGAAGGTAAACGTGCAAGGGGAAGACAGAGCTATAAGTGGGAAGATAACATCAAGAGATGAACAGAGTGCACCTGTGGTGAGTTGGGATTATATAAATATAGTTATATAGGACTTAGTGTACTGACTGAGATCAGCTGTGAAGGTCTCTGTATCTAATAAGTTTGGTGTGTTACAGAGGACCTTACTTGCTACCACATTTAAACCTCAATCAAACTTATTCTTGAATTGTATGATGACTTCGTTTAATGTCTAGGATTATGATAGTGATGAAGTGTAAGTTCACAACAACCAACAGACAGATAAACACCTAAGTTAAGATCCACAACACTTTACAACACTTTGACAAGCACAAACACATAACACTCTAGAAGACTATCTTAAGTAAGTCAATGGTTGAACTTTTATACAATGTATTGAATTTCTCAATATATAGATATCCTGATCCTACTACAAAGTGAATCAGGAATCACAATCAAATGTAAACACAATGTTTATGTACAACATTTTATACAAAGGATCTTTGTCCAGACATCTAATATTATTATAATATGAGTGTAGTGTTGTGATGGAGTATTATGAGGTAATACTGGCTTTTAGAGCTAGGTTGTTGTTTGTCATCACGACTTCATGTGTTTGTTACTGGTGGAAATAATATTAAAGGGTTCACAGATTCTTTTTCTTTTTACAATTTCTGTCCCTTTTGGTCTTTTTAATAAAGTACAGTTGATGGTTAGTTATTCAAGGTTGAGCGGCTCGTGCTGACAATTTCTTATCTCATATAGCGGCTGCAGGAAAACTGTATCCTCTGCTCGCTTGCTTCTCAGTTTGATAGAAAATACACAATGGCCGATATCTTGGGCAAGGAGTCTGCTGCCAGCTTTCTGGATCAAGCAATGCTCAGACCATGTGCTGCTATATTAACATCAGTACCACGGTCCCTGAAATGAGAAGGTTGTGCCTCCTTCTTCATAACTAATATATAATATATTTCCACACTGAAGTACAAGACAGTACAAACATAAAGTTCAGCGCTGTAGGCCAACTGCTAGCTTTTCATGTGACAATATGTACACCAGTATTCCTCTCCCTAATGGTTACAACGCCTCTGCAATTCCAATTGTAATCCCTTCCATATAATAGGATAGGTGTCATGTTACTATATGGCACTCCAATATATATATATATATATATATATATATATATATATATATATATATATATATATATATATATATATATATATATATATATATATATATATATATATAGGTATATGCAGTTATACTCCTCTCTGACAATCTTTTACAAGGTGGAGCAATATCTAGGCTTTGCCTCATGTTTGCTACTGAACCACACACATACAGACATAATTTATCATTTCACATTCAATTTTCATATATAATACAAATTAAAATGTCTAGCTTACCACAATTCGTAAGGAAAACACACTAAAGATGACTGGGCACAGTTTCAATCTGCGGTAAAGTCCAGGCTGCTATAATATAGTTATATTATAAGAACACAGTCCTGATCTCATCTCGATCAATGTGTACGATATGGCGTCTTCTACAAGATTTTTTCTGCCAATATCGACAGCATTGACCAATCGTTTTGCATAATTTCAAACGAGTACACTGCTATTCAATTTTTCATTCACTTTTACTCCGTTCCTAGGCATTTATTTGTTATTCATAGGTCACCCTATCAAATTTCTTTTTAACTTCACAGTTCAGCCAATGGCCTCCCTCGTACTATATTAGACTTCCTGTCACTATTAGGTTTCAACAAAATTCAGGGAATTCCATCCCAAGCAGATTTGACCAAACCTGACAGTATCCACGTTCTTTATATGTTTTATTACCAATATTTACTTATCTAATGGACTATTTAGACAACTAAGTACATATTCTCAGTCCATAAGTCTTCAGAAACCCGAATATATGATTTTAAAGGGGCTAAGTGGCGTGGTTAAAATGTTATCTTTTGTTCGATGTTAATTGTTTATTTTTAACTACCACTGTCCGCATCTTTTTAACTGTACTGTCAGTATAAAGTCAGGAATCAGGTGTAAAACAGTGGAATGTCATGTTTCCCAATAAGAGCTAAGATTGAGTCGGGACATTTTGTTAAATCTTTAGTTTTTTCATCCTGTTTATTTGAAATATTCAGGCCTTGCACACCGAGAGTTGGTTTATTTTTAGACACACTGCGCGTGGCGGGGTTACTGTGTTTTATGGCCCGTCTCTCTCTCTCTGCTTTTTTCTTCTAAGCCCGTCTGTCTTCCCAAGTTAACCTTGTGCGTATAATTACATTAATGTTAGTATTTGTATCTAGGTCATTATGCAGTTTGCATATCAAGGTCGTCTAAGAAATACAGTAACAGTTTTATTTTTAGAAACGACTATGATTCGCGTGTAATATTTCCTATCGTACGTGGAAGCGTTACAGTTATGCAGACGAAGTAGAAAAAGGGGATCTCTTGTTCAGCCATTATGGCGTTCTACAACGCAGGCGTACGCTATTGGGAAAGCACTGGTCTTTCACCATTCTTCTTTCTATTGTATTATTTCGTTCTACTTTACATTTATGTTCTAATTTATATATGGGTATTAGAATCTTTCACCACAGCACCATCCAGATAAGAGACAGAAGGCGTTGGAGATCCACTGCAACCGACTTTCGATGTGAAGGTGGCACCTGATGATGATGATTGTTTTTTCCAGTAATGGTACTGGTGACAGCCAGATGTGCTTTCTATATTCTATATTCAGCAGTCATTTTATCGGTGCCACAGTTACACTCATTGGTAGTTCCTCTCTTTAGCTAGTTGAATAGATTGAAGCTTAATCTGTTGTGACCCGTGAGAAGTCTGTAGATCACCACTTGTTGTCTTCTGATGAGCTGGTAATATGTATGGGTTTTTTTTTTTTTTTTTGGTCACCTGGATGCTCCGCATCTCATTTGTTCATGTATCTGCTTCTTATTAAACTCTTTACCTCTTCGAAAGTCAAGCTTGTCTCAGGCTTAGGTAGCTTTTCACCTTCCTTTGCTAATCTATCAGCCTCTTCATTGCAGGCGATGTTGTAACTCTATTTCAAAGGGACAACAAAAGTACCAAAAATCATACACATATAATCTATATATCACAACAAGGATAACAATGCTACTGCTAAGAAAAGAAATACTATTTCCCAGTCTTAAAGAACGGAAAAGAGAAATAGAAACATTATAATACTTTGTTTGTTTGTTGCTGCCCTACAAGACGCCACCAGGCGTGATGGCCACTGACTGCTTTGACGGTCGGCGGCTATGGATCAAAGAAGAAGATAATACTTCAGGACAGTTCTACACTACCCAATGAACCGTCTGTCCGTAATAAATTCAAGTTCAGGACAATATAGGAAATACAGGGAAATTGAAAAGATTTCCATTCCGCTCAATCAGTTGAATTAAGCTAAATACAGTATTATGTTGACTCCTATAATCCACAGTATCCGTTTTCTGAGAAACTCGTTACTTCACTGCTACTAATTATAATCACATGTAGAACCACTACCGGCTAAGCAATTTTGACTTGCGTGGAGATATCTTGTGGAATTGTCTGCTGGCTTTCTACTCTTGGAGAGGGGGCGGCAGATAACAGCAGAGTAATAATAATACTGACCAGCCGTCGATGAAGTAGCTTCTTGATAACTCCAATTTTCCCTCATACAGGTAGTATGAGAACAAAGACAAAAAACAAAAACTAAACAGAACAAAACAGAAGTGTTGGCAATGTAGCTGTGATTTGACGTGGTGGGCTCTCTGTCTTATAGAAGACGCTTCAGACCTCTACCCACTAATTGCCCAGCGGCAAACTGTGGAAATCTGGAGATAAGGTACCCCATCAAGCACGGTGGTACATAAAGGTGATTTTGACTGGTGGCTATCTGTTGTCCAGTGTAACCATGTCTGGATCTCTTGGATACTTCTGGAAATAAAAATTATGGCCATCTATCAGCTTACCTCTACGTTATATGTTATCAAAATTAAAAGAGAATACAAAAAGCCAAACGAACATTTTTCCCCACCCAGGTTTTCAGTTTTTGTAAAGCCACACACAGGTGAGCATTTGGTTTGCGGGACAGCCTACCACGGCTTGCCACTACCGCTTACAATCAGCAATTGCGTTAATCGATCATGAGATAGCTGCCACGGTAAAACCGGATTAAACTGGCGTGAGCTTTACCCACACACGGTCTACAGTTTCTCGTACCGCCAGAAAGGTACTCGATCTGTGAATTCTAAGGGAGAGAGAGAGAGAGGGAGGGCGCGTTGATATGTGTATGTACTTAAATGAAGGGACAAAATATTTATATATATACACGTTGCCCGTTAAACCTCCATTACCAACACTTAATTATGCGTTCGCCTATCGCGCTAGGCGATTTAAAAAAAAGTTACACATACATGGTAAAGCACCCCCCCCCCCCTCATTTTTTAGGGAAGGGGAGTGAAAAACAATTATCTGAACCACTGGACCGGCAAAGTCTCAAGTATTAAATTTAAAGAATGATTACCTCCAGTAGTAATTTGCCCAAACGTTTGTTTTACCTTTTTATAAAAGTTATCTACAACCATCAATAATTTACAGCACAAAAGAGAATAATCGTATGGTATGATATATATATATATATATATATATATATATATATATATATATATATATATATATATATATATATATATATATATATATATGAAGCGTCCGATTGACAGGGTGGTTAGAACGCTGGTCACTCGCGGTATAAGTGCTGGGTTCTATTCACCGTGTTGTCACGCTCCAGTGTACTTAGTTGTAAACGGACACTTGACTTTGCTCTTGAGATGGTCTCCACCTCTCGATGCTGGACCTAGTATTGTTAAGTCTCTACCACGTGACTCCATACGGCAGTATCTGCTATGGGACTACCTTTACCTATACACAGTATATATATATATATATATATATATATATATATATATATATATATATATATATATATATATATATATGCACACACAGTCATTTATGAAAATTAACTCATAGTTATTTACACGTTAATTCTAGAGCAGTTTATATTATCTGTGAGATAACTGTGCACACTCTGTTCACAAGAAAATCCGTCCTAATTGCGACTAGTATTTAGACAAGAAGCAACGCAACTTCATTCTGCGGCTAAGAGACGTCTGACACTCTGGAACAACAACAGACAAATAACACTAGTGCCCTGGTTAAATAGTCAGACCTCTTCTTTGAACCGCGACATCTACGATCACCTGCAAAAGGATAATCAGTGATAGGACAGACATCAAAGACTCTAGGTAACGAGAGCATTTTTGTGTCAGTGAAGATAAAAGGATTCATTTCTCTTTTGCCGGGGAAGATGATAGCAGTGGTCCCCTGTGGCACGTGCTAAGACCAAAGTAGATAAAACAAAACAGGCGACTGGTAACGACGATTGTGGACGCAGGTGGCCAGTTATGTACCTCTACGCGAGCAAATTTTTTGTCGCTGGAAGAAAGTTACGTCATGGGGGCCAAGTCCAGGGGAATCGCCAGTGAACTCAGTGGTTTGACAACAAAGATCTACAAAGCTGAATACCCAGAGAATGAAAGAACTACTGCCGCTGTCATGTATTGAAATCGTGGATGTAAATGTAGACCAATGAAATGTAACAGAGGCAGTCACTAGCAAGACTGACACTCGGAAATCAGAGTATATACAGCAGAGTGAAGCCAAAAAAACGAGAGTGAGGGACTAGAACGATAAACAGGAAAGGGCGTCTCTGTTCGGACGAAACTAACAGAAAATTCCGAGTCAACCCATGACAGCCACAAGGTGTGGGACTTAAAGAACTAGTTAATTTTTATTGTGCTGAACCACGTCTGTAGACTCGTCCATGTGGCTTTTGAAGAGAGAAAGGAAGAATAGGAGTGAAGCACGCTCAGGCATGTGGTACAAGGTGAGTAACATAAGGCTGTGCATAGGATTAGCAACATCATCATGTAAAACAAATAGCCATAGAAATCACTGCTGCAAGAGTATGTCAGTGCATGGTCCCTTACTTTTTTGTTTGAAGTTATTTTCACCTTATTTCACAGTAGTTGTAGTTATTATAGAAAATATGCCTGGTCAATGACTATCAACATTTAAGTGATTAAAACATACCACGACTGGCAGATACGTGAAACGTTTCAGCTCTTTACGATGCGTAGAACATAGACATTTTGAGCCTCAAAGATTTGACATGCGACAAATATATAAACTCATGTGAAGTTTAATAAAAGTGGTTTTTAAATCCTTTAGCCACTACAACAATGAAAAAGGAAATATCATTTTGCAAGTCACTCTTTATCATCACTATTCATCATCACTATTCATCATCACTATTCATCATCACTATTCATCATCACTATTCAGCTCGCCAAGGATCGTAAGCCTTCAACAAACGTATGCCAAGTCTTCATGTCCCGTGCCATCAGCTCAAGGTTTTTCCATGTTTTCTTTGTGCCATTTATGTCTGCCTCCAGTTCTCTTTTCCATGTATTCCGTGTTCTCCCTCTGCCTCTCTTACTATAGGGAATCCTGAGCATGAACTGTTTAGTATTGTTAACGAGGAAAGCCATGTTTTTATACCTTTAAGGAAACTAAAGTCCAGGTTTCCAAGCCTGCGCCACACTAAGGTAATAAACTTAACACACACAGAATTAGCCGGGCAGAAACAGTCATAAACACAGTCAAGTAGAGAGAAGAAAAATAAACTTAAGGCTGCACACTTTTATTTCAAAATGCACAAACATGGACAAGTTATTTCATCCTGTTCATAATTTTGTATACGTCACGAAAATCTGTGCCCCTGTTCACAATTTTGTATAACACATAAGGCCTGTAAACAGTAAATAAATATTTGACAAACATAAAGGTATGTTTTCAGGCACTCGTAAGAAATAAAGAAGTAGAACACTAGACAACAAAAAAACAGTATACAATACCAAAAACCTACCTTCTGTCCTGTACTTGCTGTTCTTAGTGTACTATCGTTTACTAGACACAGTATTAAGGTCTTTGTCTTGTGTAGTCTGACCTATACTGTATAATAGGGGAACAACAGAAGTGATTGCGTCATTAATAGGCTGGACTGCCCATGGTAAATTTCCGGTGTTATGTCTTGCTGTTCGCACTAGTGACCCGTCATCGAAGCATCATTTTTTGGTGATGCCTAGATGGCAGGGAGGATAGTGTGATTCGCTTGCATAGCTAGGCAGGGTTGTCGCACAAAAGGTCATGGGTTCGAGTCCTGGGTAAGCCACTCACGTCTGTTGTTTTTCTGTTGTCTACTGTTCTACTTTTTTATTTCTTCCGAGTGCCTGAAAACATACCTTTATGTTTGTCTAATATTTATTTACAATTTTTTATACGTCACTAAGTTCTGTGCCCCTGTTCACAATTATTTATACGTCACCAAATTCTGTAAAATGAAGAGTATTTTATGCAACAATTCTTTGTCATGGAAGTAAGAAAGAGAGTTCTTCATTGTTATATAGAACCAATCCTGACATATGGGATTGAGTCACGGACAATTAATAAACAAACAGGGAAGGCATTAGAGGCAACAGAGATGTGGTTTTACAGAAGAATGTTAAAAATACCATGGACAGCCAAAAAGAGTAATGAGGATGTCCTGAAAGAGGCCAATGCACAAAGGAAACTTATTTCACGAGTTAGAAAGAAGCAATCTACTTTTTTTAATGGCATCTTTATGAGAAGACGAAAGCTGGAATATATTGTAACAACAGGTAAGGGTGAAGGAAAAATAGTTAGGGGAAGACAAAGAGATCAAATACTGGACAGTTTGACATCGTGGCATGGAAAGAAGTCAACAGCAGAATTGATAAATTGTACTGGAGACAGGAAGTTGTGGAGAGACATGATCCTCTACGCCTTTAGGCATGGTACTTGAGGAAGAAGAAGAAATTCTGTGATCCTGTTTACAATTTTGTATACGTCACTAAGTTCTGTGCTCCTGTTCACAATTTTGTATACGTCACTAAGTTCTGTGCTGCTATTCACAATTATTTATACGTTACCAAATTGTACTTTCTTCTTCTTATTCGTACACTCTCAGACGTCCACTTGAATGTTCTCAAAGAAAGCAGTAGTCAGTTTGAGGCTATTTGAATCCCCGTAAAGCTTTTCCACGAAAGGAGGTGGCGTCGGCCATATGCGCCTTTTTTTTTTTTTTTTATATTAATGAAAAAAAAATAAATCCCGTTCAACCTCTGATGGGTTATAATTAGGATATATATTGTTTTCAATTCCAAATAATATGAACAACTGCCGACATGAGAAAGTGGCATCACATTTGTTAAATCAATGTAAATAGGGATAATCACAATTGTGCATGCGCTTTCTCTGTACCGCATATAAGGGGCAACTTTGAAGCAGATGTTCAGCAGTCATTTTATCAGTGCCACAGTTACAATGGTCGGTAGTTCCTATCTTTAGCTTGTTGAATAGATGGTATCTCAATCTGTTGTGGACAGTGCGGAGTCTGAAGATTACCACTTGTTCTCTTCTGTTGAGCTGGTAGTAAGCATCATTCTGTGTGTGACCTGGATGTTCTACATTCCATTTTTTACGGAGGTTCCTTCAAATTTTGATAATTTAAAACGTACCATGAAAGAGGGTTGTGTGTAAACTTTCAGCTCCCTAGGTCATCTGAAACCTAGTGAACCAAGAGCTAAAATATTTGAAACATCAAAACAATGCTCATGTAAGTTAAATAAAAGGATTTAAAAAATAACCTAGGTGCGGATTGAGCAGCAAAAAAAAAAAAAAAAAAAAAATAGATCTGATAAATCTGCGCAGTTGGTAAATCTTTCATAGAAAATATCTAACACAGGTGGCTAACGCTGACGTTTCAGATTATGTTTTCGACAATGACTAGACCTCCCATAACTCCAGTTTCCATCTTGAATCGTCTGTCAGCGGCTGAGAAATTTCTAAGAATAAGAATTAACAGTCGGCTGTCACTGAAACTAGGGGAGGTCGCTGCTACTTGATCTATCTGTGGCTGTTGAAAATTATTGCAGCGCCTAGTAGGCAAGCAGTCAGTGGCGGCTCGGTACTTGGGGGAAAGTTGGGTTAGCCCCACCAGAAATTTAAAAACCAGTTGTTTTTTTTTTCTTCATGTTTTAATATTGACATACTAGCGTAAAAGCCCGTCATAAGACGGGAATTAAATTCAAAAGCACCAATACCTAACGGCAACAAAAGCATTAAAAAAAAACCCCACTGTGTATCACTACAGTATACGAACTACGTAGCAGTAGCGAGGATCCCAATGTGTGTATACGGGATCACACATTCTGTAACTATATTTCTGTGCACACCGTCATTTGCACATTCTTCTTTGGCAAGTGTTACTATTTTCGGGAGAGTACATATAAGGGAAACAATACAATTAATGTCTAACTTTCAACCAAAGTTGCTTCCCTTAGAGTTATGTACTGACAGAAAAAGCAGGGATTTTATATATAGGATAACACGTCTCCCTCTGGCATGTAGTACAAGGTGACTAATTAGTGCTGTCCTGTCTTCTTGTACGTGGACCATGGCGAAGTTTAGGCTGTCTTTCTTGACATGGACCATGTGCGAATGTTTAGTGCTGTCTTCTGCACATGGACCATGCGATTTTCATGGCTGTCTTCCTTGCACACATGGACCATGTGAATTAGTTTAGCTGCTGTCTTCTTGTACATGGACCATGCGAATGTTTTAGTGGCGTGTCTTTCTGGCAATGCACATGGACCAGCTAATGTTTATTGCTATCTTCTTTTACATGGACCATGCGAATGATTAGGGGGTGGGGGGGGGGGGGGGGGGGGTGCTGTCTTCTTGTACATGGACCATGCGAATGATTAGTGCTATCTTCTTGTACATGGACCATGCGAATGTTTAGTGCTGTCTTCTTGTACATGGACCATGCGAATGTTTAGTGCTGTCTTCTTGTACATGGACCATGCTAATGTTTATTGCTATCTTCTTGTACATGGACGATGCGAATGTTTAGTGCTGTCTTCTTGTACATGGACCATGCGAATGTTTAGTGCTGTCTTCTTGTACATGGACCATGCGAATGTTTAGTGCTGTCTTCTTGTACATGGACCATGCGAATGTTTAGTGCTGTCTTCTTGTACATGGACCATGCGAATGTTTAGTGCTGTCTTCTTGTACATGGACCATGCTAATGTTTAAGTGCGTCTTGCTGCTGTGTACATGGACCATGTGAATGTTTAGTCGGCTGAGGGCGGCTTCTTGCACATGGACCATGTGAATATTTAGTGCTGTCTTCTTGTACATGGACCATGCGAATGTTTAGTGCTGTCTTCTTGCACATGGACCATGCTAATGTTTATTGCTATCTTCTTGTACATGGACCATGCGAATGTTTAGTGCTGTCTTCTTGCACATGGACCATGCGAATATTTAGTGCTGTTTTCTTGCACATTGACCATGCGAATATTTAGTGCTGTTTTCTTGCACATGGACGATGCGAATGTTTAGTGCTGTCTTCTTGTACATGGACCATGCGAATGTTTATTGCTGTCTTCTTGCACATGGACGATGCGAATGTTTAGTGCTGTCTTCTTGTACATGGACCATGCGAATGTTTTGTGCTGTCTTCTTGTGCATGGACCATGCGAATGTTTAGTGCTGTCTTCTTGTACATGGACCATGCGAATGTTTTGTGCTGTCTTTTTGCACAGGGACCAGCTGTAGTGGTGGCTCTTTGCTCCGTATGGAGCATAGTAAGAAACATTACTATGATAATGATGGTAACAAGTGTCCGTAAATATATTATAACCGCTATGATGTTCCTCAAACTCTCCCTGTCACACCTTTCCTGGCTGCTATTCCTTCCAATTCATACTTGCACGTTGTCTTTCGATTCTTGTTGAGTTTGGGTGATGACTGAGAGCCATTCCCCAAAAAAATCGAAGAATTCTTTGATGAAGTTTACGTTTCATAAATCTAGCCACAACAGTGTAAAAATATGCTTAAATGCGCATGCGCAAAATGCCCCGGTGAGAATCCTTTGGCCTTCCCCAAGATAACTAGAATCGTCTATTTGTGATACTAGGTGATGTTAACTATCACTTTCAACTAAACTATTAGACTCCTTGCAAGCATTATCACTACACCTATGACTAAATCTGATTCAGATAGATGTTTCTCTCTACATGGAAGACTAAAGACTTATTTCAAGAACATGATAAGCAAACAATGGCCACATGCTCTTTCGATATACCGATAGAGAGCCAACTAATAAAGTCCATCACAGACTTCAGCACTATAATCACTGAGCATTCTGCATGACCGAAGAACAGGTGAACCAATCTTTATTTTACAAGCCGTTGTCAGAAAGGTTGAACGAAATACACCTTTATAAAAGGGAATTAACTTCTTATAAAGCTCTTACAAATTATAATTTTGCAACTTGGGAACGCATAACAATTACATTTTTTTGTCAGTTAGTTTAACTGTGCACCCGTCTGTTACCGGGGCCCGGAAGGGGAGCAAAGAATAGTAACACTGTACTATACCAGATATGTCGTAAAAAAGCAACTAAAATGGGTTTGGCATTGAGCCGGTTACTCCATCCTGTTTTTTTAATGTTTACCGCAAAAACCTCAACTTCCAGCACTTTAATTATGACGCTGAATAGTCTGCGCGATTTTTATGTGTATAATATTGTCGTCTTACACCCGTGTTCTGTTATGTTGCTGCAAAATTATTGATATGATAGGAAACTCTATACAGAGTGATACAACAGGAGGCAATCTGATCATCAGAAGTGGTCCCCCCGTCGATCAAGTGTTACTGCCCCTTATTCTCCTTCACATTATAAAGGGGGGGGGGAGGGGGGGGGGGGGGCGAGCCCACTTGGGTTATGACTCCCAAGTGTCTCCGCCTCCTGTTGTTTTGTGTAGATATCTTCACGATAAAAAAAATCCTCGGAGCTGTAACTGCATGAAGTACTTGTAAAAGAGGGGCGTGGCCGAATTTCCAAACGTCAGAGCCGCGGCAGACCGTACATTCTGTGCCGTTGAAGTTGGGACTCAGATTACTTGCAACATCTCAAACTGTGGAATATTTTCTCATCTCCTGTAGCAATGATGTTATCGTCATGACACCGGGTTTCATCGTCAACGTGTCGACAATATGGATGTTGTTATCATCACAATCATCTTTGTCGTTATGGTGGCTACCATCAACATTATCACTATAGCCATCGCCATCATCATCATCATCACCACCATCATCATCATAATCATCATCATCATCATCATCACCATCATCATCATCACCACCACTACATCATCATTATAATCATCATCATCATCACCATCTTCATCATCACCACCATCATCACCACCACCATCATCATCACCACCATCACCATCATCATCACCGTTACCATCATCATCATCATAATCATCATCATCGACATCATCATTATCATCATCATCGTCAGGACTATCAGCATCATCACCACCATTGTCATGAATATTTCGGACCCTCATCCCCATCGTCATAAGCACCACCACCTGTATTCACTACCTCGTATATTATCACTAAAAGGTAATTGTTGTTGCTGCTATTAATCCAGCGGCTTTTGAGCTCTGGCCTTTCGGCCCAATGCCACGTAGTGGTATCTGCTAGTACTCACAAGTTTGTTCTTTTCCTCCATACAAAGTGTTCCACTTTTCTGACCTTGGAGCTAGAAGTATTTTCCTAACATCATCGAGTGCTGAGCACTCACAGAGGTGGTAGTCAACAATTTCATAGAGGTAAATACATATCTGGCACTCTAGAGTGTGTTGTGGTTGGATTCTGTTCAAGTGACTGTTCCGTGGTATATGTTGTGGTGGGAGCGGAAAAATGGTGCTCTGATCCCTCCTTGTAAGATGTCTGATGTTGTCATTATAGCAGACACTGCCACAACGAAGTGATGTGTTAGAGACTTAACTATACTAGGTTAACCTGAGTGACCAGTTTACTTCCTCGCTGCCTTTGCCTTCCCTAACTCTTGAGCAAAGTCAGTTACCCATTTATACCTGGGTAGAATGGAGGGTAACGTCACCGTGTTTGGAATCAGGTAACTTTTTCGCGAGATGCCATCGCTCTAACCATTATGTCAATCGCACTCTTGTATTATCAGTATTTCTCTCTATCACAACCTTTACGTTTATCACAAATGTTATCACTAACATCATCAGTACTACTACCACGCGCTGGTGTGATGGTTGCCACACTGCGCTGGCGATCGGGTGATCCGGGTTTAAGCCCGGGCGAGCACATTTGAACGAGTATCGTCGACCGGGACTTGGACTGGATTGTTTCGAGCCCTGGTGAGAACGTTTGAAGGAGTGTCGGTGACCATGGACTGGCGGCTCCTGAGCCGACCCAGCTCTAATGGGTACCCTCCGAAGACGGCGAGTATCTGCCTGAATGGCGAGTGGACACCTGTCAGTATACATGGAAAAAAGGGATACTCACGTAAAAATCAGTCTCAGGTTAGATATACTGACCGAAGATTCTCGCCTCGAGTAATAGCGGGTGTACGAAAAAAAAAAAAAACATTTAGTCCTGGGTAGAATAGAGCGTAACGTCACCGTGTTTTGAATCAGGTATCTTTTTTGCGAGATGCCAGCGCTCTAACTACTCTGCCAATTGCAGGCTTGTATTATAAGTATTTCTTTCAAAACTATCACAACCATTACTTTTATCACAAATGTTATCACTAACATCATCAATACTACTTCCACGACATTCACCACTTTACTCACTCGCTCACTTACTTATTGACTTATTCATTCACCTATTTCTTCACACATCTACCCATAAAGACGCCAATTCACACAATCCCTACTCACCTATACACTTCCCCTCACACGAGACCACTGACTCTATTACCTATCGACCTACTCTCAAACTCACTATAACCAATTCACCCACTCACTGACTTATGCAACCTCACGCAATTCCCCCACTGACTTAACCTCTCACTCAGTTACCCACTCGGTCATTCTTTCGCTGTCTCTTTTACTATCTTAAACACTAGCTCACTGATTTACTCACCCGCCCATATACTCACTCAGTCGCTCAGTTACTCGCTTATTAGCTTGCTCACCCACTCTCTAACTCATTCAGTAGTTAACTCACTTAGCCACCTACTAACTCACTCATCCATTCACTCACTCACTCCCCCACTCTCTCACTCACCCACTCTCTCGCTCACACACCTACTCATTCACTGCATCACACATTTACTCGCTTGGTCGCCCATCCTCTAACTCATTTGGTCAATCACCACTATAACCATCAACTTACTCACCCAATCCCTCATTTTTTCACTCACACAACCATCCACTAATTTTCTTATCCACTCACTTAATCAAACATCCACTCACATATACGTTAATATTAGAAAAGTGTACACAATCCATAGATGCAATATTTCAACGTCACGTGCACGGTAGTACGCTCGCGCGTGCAGGGTAATAGTATCTGTACAAATTTTATTTTTATTAGTTACTTCCACCCCCAGCTTATTTCCTTTTTTATTATATTTTCTTTGCAGGGGCCCTACTACCTTTCACAAAATCTAGGAACATTTGTTTTTTTTTTAAACATATTATTATATATTAATCAAAACATTTATCTTCTTCTTCTTCCTCGTTCGCCCTGAAAAGGACGTTGGTTGCGTTATGTCTGTTTACGCCGGAGCTGTGATATCTGCACCTTTCGGTCGACACATCCGACTTCAGCGCGGCATTTTTGGGGACCGGATTAGCCTTCCCTCTTCGATCCCTACTCTCTCAGCCAGACTGCAGTGATGAAGTCTGTTTCCAGGACCATCACATGGAGGTGGAGTAGGGTCTTGGTCAGCTCTGGTTCGCTGACCCTGATGCAAGCAGTCAAGCTAAAAAAAAACAACACACACACACACTGACATGGAGAAGAGAACTGGAGACAGAAATGAACATAATGAAGAAGATATACCAATAACATGAACTGATGGCACGTGACAGGAGGACATGGCATGACATTGCTGAACGCATTTGCACTTTCGGGAGCTAAGTGGTATTGACTGATTGTTTCGTTTGATGTTCTATTGACGTCGCATATTTCTTCTGTATATGGAAAACACATGTGCTGTGTGAAGATAGAGCAGACCTGTCTTCCGATTAAGCTCTTATATTGATTATCAATATTTGCAGGTACTTGGTTACCTCTAATTACTTGGTGAACTTCGGTCCAGAAATGCCGGTTGAAACTCTTCAGCAAGTATATCGATCCAGACTTTCTGTTAAACAAATATTATGTTCAATCAATCAATCAATCAATCAGTCAGCCAGCCAGCCAACCATCCAACCATCCAACTATCCAGCCAACAGCCAGCCTGCGTATCTATCTATCTATCTATCTATCTATCTATCTATCTATCTATCTATCTATCTATCTATCTATCTATCTATCTATCTATCTATCTATCTATCTATCTATCTATCTATCTATCTATCTATCTATCTATCTATCTATCTATCTATCTATCTATCTATCTATCTAATCTAATCTAATTTAATCTATCTATCTATCTATCTATCTATCTATCTATCTATCTATCTATCTATCTATCTATCTATCTATCTATCTATCTATCTATCTATCTATCTATCTATCTATCCTAGTCTAGTCTAGTCTAGTCTAGTCTAGTCTAGTCTAGTCTAGTCTAGTCTAGTCTAGTCTAGTCTAGTCTAGTCTAGTCTAGTCTAGTCTAGTCCGTCCGTCCGTCCGTCCACCATCCATCCATCCATCCATCCATCCATCCATCCATCCATCCATCCATCCATCCATCCATCCATCCATCCATCCATCCATCCATCTATCTATCTATCTATCTATCTATCTATCTATCTATCTATCTATCTATCTATCTATCTATCTATCTATCTATCTATCTATCTATCTATCTATCTATCTATCTATCTATCTATCTATCTATCTATCAGCCTGTCTGTTTATCTGTCTGTGCCTGTCCGTTTATCTGTCTGTGCCTGTCTTGTGGAACAGAAGAAGTTAAAATCCAATACCATAATTCCCGCCGTAAGGTACTTCGGTCGGTCGGTCTGTCACACTTTGCACACCGTCATTTGCGCACTCTTTCTATTTTCGAGAGAGTGCATTCACTTTCGAGCACAGCTAAGGGGGTGCAACTGCGGTTGTAAGTTAGACAATAATTGTATTGTTTCCCTTTATACGTGCTCTCGAGAAAATAGAAAAAAGTGTGACGATGTGCATTAACTCAACAACAATCAAGATACTCTTCTGTCCAGTTTCATTCGGGAAACGGATTTAACTCATCATTTTTCTTAAAAATAATCTTAAAATGTAAGTTTTTTTAAATTGTTTCTTCAAGACAAAATTTTAATTTAAAGTATTGCAGACTTATTATTATGGATCAAAATGATAAGATGGCTAAAATGAAGAGACGATCGCGTCATTCACAGCGAGAAAGCGAGACTATAGAAGAAGCAGCAATGTAATACATGTAACAGAAACAACACACTATAATTAAAAACCTGCCAATTTTGGCAGGTTGTTGCTAGTGGACTAAAATTTACGTTCAGAAGCCTTATAACGCCGTAGACCTGTTTGTTTAATGTTTTTTAAAATGTGATTTGGAGATTAGCACAATGTTGTTGGAAAGAACTGGAAATGTCTTTCACAGATTTATGGAGAGTAGCTGCACATCCCAGTCGACCTAGCTGCAAATGGGTACATGACTCTGATCTTGACTAAGGGAAGACGAAGGCAGCGAGGAAGGGAACTAGTCACACCACCTCATAAAGCTGGGTCCAGTATAGTGAAGTCTCTAACACTTCACTCCCCTTCGGCAGTATCTGTTATTGAACCCTTACCTTTACTCTTATATGATACTGAGGAAGGAGTCAGCGTATTCTGGTTGTGACGTCAGTCTTAATTCATTCGTTAATTTTTCCTGTGCTTCACTCCACTATGTCAGTAATTTTTTATACCAATCCTTTTGATAGACTCCTTTACGTCAGTATTCATCGGTCATTATAATGCAGTACTTGTACGCCTTCATCTACCCATAATTATCTTATCTTCGCGTTCTGGTTGTAGGCACCAACTCTTGCAATGAATCTGGTCTCTTATTTAATCACAGAGGTTCGGCAGTCGTGTATCGCAAGATAACGAATTCAGCTGTCTAACACCACATTCAGATTGAAGTATTTTGATAGATCCGAGTTATTGCCTTGAAGAAGCGACCTGCAGAAGTGACACCATTTATTTCTGTCCGGATTAAAACCATATGGAAGAATAAAGGAAGGTATGGCTGTCTAGGATAACATGTGTCTAATTTTCTTGACATGAGTGCACAAATCGCATATCTTTAAGTTTATCTTGATTACAACAACGATATAATCGTTTCCGGCAAAAAATCTTATCTGAATAGGCAGAGATAAGGAGAAGAGATTACCAGATTGAACAGTTAGGGCAAGACATTTATATACTACTGGACAAAAGTTAAGGGCCACCAAGAAAAACTCCACTATGGACCAATTAAATGCAACCAGGTGTAAACAATTTATTACTAAATAAAGTTGATTCATCCGTGGCAATTTTCACGTGCGGGTTAAAGTGACCCAGTTTTTGGACATTAAAAAAAAATTAACCTAGTGCACACAGAAATGTATACACATTTCTCTGATCTCAGTTTTAATGACATTTTCACTTGTCTTTACAGTTTGCCAATCACGTGAAAATTGCCATTATTGCTGCAAAAACTCGTGGTTTTTGCAACACGCCCCACTAGTTCAAAAGGTGAAAAATTGAGTTGAATTTCTTTTTGTTAGTAAGTCACACATTATTAAAAAAACTTGACTGATCTTTTCCACGGATAAATCAACTTTATTTTGTAATAAATTGTTTACACCTGGTTGCATTTAATTGGTCCATAGTGGTGTTTTTCTTGGCGGCCCTTAACTTTTGTCCAGTAGTATATAATTGTTCCGGTAAAGGTAACAATTGGTTGCACTACCTTATATGGTCAAACCAATGATTATAATAATACGTGTATGGAAAATTTACTACAATAAGACGCCCTACATTGCGAATCGCTTCAAATTGAAATAGAGGTAAATTAAATTGTGATTGGGTTCCATCCACAAGAAACTCACGAGGTTGAGCTTTGCGTGGGCAAAATTTTAACTTTGAAAACCTGGGTGTTCTGAAGATTCCCAATGCATTTCCGGCTTCGTCAAGAAGATCAGACGCCAGAATATGAGTTAGTAATAAGGATTCCATTATATGACAAGCCAAAGTTATCAGAAATAACTAAAATTAAAAATATAAGACTAAACAGAGCTAAACCATTACATTTGAGCCAACAGTCCGAGATAATCTTCCTCAAGTGTTAAACGTTAGCAGTAAAGCAATTAGTATAAAAGAGCCATTTTGCTGCAGTACGTTATACTGTGATGTAATGTTTTGCATTTTGCTGTAATGTTTTTAACATGCTGTAATGTTTTATACTGTGCTGTAATGTTTTGTATTGTAATGCAATGCTTAGTATTGTGGTGTAATGTTTTTTTATCATGCTATAATATTTTGTATTGTGCTGTAATGTTGTATACTCTGATGTGATGTTTTCTATTGTGCTGTAATGTTTTTGTATTATGCTATAATATTTTGTATTCTGCTGTAATGTTTTATACTCTGATGAAATGTTTTGTATTGTTCTGTAATGTTTTGCATTATTCTGTAAAGTTTTGCTTTGTGATGTAATATTTTGTATTGTGCTATAATGGTTTACGAAATGCTGTAATATTTTGCATTATGCTGTAATATTTGTACTGTGCCATAATGTTTTGCATCATTCTGCAATGTTTTGTATTGTGCAATATTTTTTTACTGTGCTGTAATGTTTTATATTGTGCTGTAATGTTTGTACTGTGCTGTATTGTTTTGTATTGAGCTAATATGTTTTGCTTTATTCTGTATTGTTTTGTATAGCGCTATTTTGTTTTACGTCATACTGAAATGTTTTGCATCATGCTGTAATGTGTTGTATTGTGCTATAATGCTTTGTGCCATGCTGTAATGTCTTGTATTGTGCTGTAACGTTGTAATTATGCTGTCATGCTTAGTATTGTGCTGTAATGTTTTAATTATGCTGTAATGTTTAGTATTGTGCAGTAATGTTTTGCATCATGATGTAACGTTTTGTTTTGTGGTATAATGTTTTACATCGTGATGTAATGTTTAGTATTGTGCTGTAATGTCTTGCATCATGATGTAATGTTTTATAGTGCTATAATGTTTTGCATACCAACGGGCTGATCACCCGTTTGCCAGTCACTTCGATTACGGAAACAACAACAAATGGATTGATTTGCCGTTGCCCTAAAGACGCCAATAGGCGTGATGGGAAACAATGGCAAAGAAAACCTATCTGCTGTTGCCCTAAGACGCCACTAGGCGTAATGGCCACTGACTGCTTTGACGGTCGGTGGCTAAGGACGGAAGAAGAAGAAGAAGAATGTTTTGCATAATGTTGTAATACATTGTATTGTGCTTCAATGTGTTGCATCATGCTGTAATGTATTTAATTGTGCTATAATGGTTTACATCAAGCTGTAACATTTTGTATAGTTCTGTAATGTTTTGTATTATGCTATAATGGTTCATATTGCGCTGTAATGTTTTGTATAGTGCTGTAATATTTTGCACCATGCTGTAATGTTTTAAAACGTGTTGTAACGTTTTATACTGTGCTGTAATGTTTTGTATTATACTTACTCTACCAACCACTACACCTATAAACATCCCAAGTTAAAAAAAAGAAAGAAAGAAAACCTAGCCAGATATTTCGCCATCATTCATATACCGGTTCTTCGCCCAAGAATTAACCCTAACAGTTCAACAGCAGATAAGTCTCTGTAGCACAGATGGCATATAGGTTGTTCCTAACCGTAACAACCTTTTGATGTACTGCCTGTTCCACCGAAAGAAAGGGGCGTTTCCTGGTGTTGTTGACGGATGCTAAATGTCACATACAGAGACGTGATCTCACAGCGCCAGTGGCGTAGTTCAGTCTAAACACCGGCATGGACAGAAAGTCACCGTGCGAATGAAATATTTCATTCCAAAAAAACAACAATTGCAGTTTCAGAAAAATAACAGGGGTGGAAAGTTACGTACAATCTTTTTCCCGCGTTAAAAAAAAATAAAAAATCTAAGTCTTGTTTTATCACTTCTTTCGACTTCTGCTCAGTCCCTATTCATACAATCGTAAACTTTTCGAATACTTTATGAGTTCTGATTATCTGCCCCCCTAATGTGATTATTTTTCCGAACAAATGGTATAATATCGAGTGTAGGTTTAATGATGATGTTGGTGCTTTTCAACATATTTTCTTCTCTTCTTCCGTCCTTAGCCACCTACCGTCAAAGCAGTCAGTGGCCATTACGCCTAGTGGCGTCTTAGGGCAACAGCAGATAGGTTTTCTTTGCCATTGTTTCCCATCACGCCTATTGGCGTCTTTAGGGCAACGGCAAATCAATCCATTTGCTGTTGTTTCCGTAATCGAAGTGACTGGCAAACGGGTGATCAGCCCGTTGGTCAACATATTTTGTTTCATGGTAATACTTAGTTTGTACTTTTCAACATATTCTATTTCATGTTTATAGTTAGATACTGTGAGTGTGAGTATGCTATTGTTTTACCTTTACAACGTTGAATTCCTTGAATTGATGGGTAAAATATATGTGAGAATAAATGAAATCAGTATAACAGACGAGAGAAAGGAAGGGCAGAATGTCAGACGGGCCTGTGAGCCCAATTCTCAACCCTTTGAAAATAAAGTTCGTTCGTTCGTTCTCCTTTATCATTATTTTATTTACCTGATCGTGCTATTCTTTCCGCCAAGGGTATTAAGAAAATTCAATTTTCAGTTAACTTTTTTTTTCTTCCCACAGAACTACGCGTATTCGCAAATTATCAGGTCTTGTTTATCAATATTTCGCCTCTATGATGAGGCACGTCGCTTTCAACTCGGACATAAGTTGAAGGGTTATATTAAAGCGCATTGATAATTTAAGTTCCATTTATGCTTAATTGTAAATTGCAAGTGTGAGTTTCCCTTTCTTGACTGGCGTAGATTGGCAGATATAGTTTCCGCTGTGCAGAGGACAATGTCCTCGAAGTAGTTTAATTAATAAAAACAGGAAAAGGACCCTGATTATCTAGTCGGGGTGCGGGGTAGCACGTGTTTTCTGAAACGTTTGGTTTTCGTAGAACCGGTTGTGTGAAGATTACTAATAATATGCAGCTCTGTGGTAATGATATGTAGATGTTTAACTAGGGTCGGCCTATGCAGCGCTGTAGTAATGATATGTGATGATGATGATGATGATGATATAATCCCTTTAGCTGTGAGCAGGTAGCTCTTGACAGCCCATTGCCTCTCTGACAAAGGTGCAAGTCTTCCTCAGTTCTTGTGATGATGTGTAGAGTGTATTGTGGATGGTTGGGTGTGATGGGAGTAGCTGGTGTCGCAGGTCAGTTAGTCTTGGGCACTGTAACAGTAGGTGTTCAACCGATTCCTCATGGTGGTGGCAGTGCCGACAGTTTGGTTCACGTAGTGGGTCTATTCTATTTAAATGTTTATTGACAGGGGCATGGCCTGTTCTCAGCTGGAAAATTAGACTCTGATCTCTTCTTTTCAGTTGTTTAACTGGATCTTGAGGGTTTGGTTTAGCTTGATGTTTGAAGAATAGCCGCCCTGTCTGGGAGGAAGCCCATTGGTTTAGCCATTCTTCCCTATAATTGTTTCTCAGGATCTGTTGGCAAGTTTGCAGTGTGGTACTTGATGGGAACTGGGGCAGTGCTGCTCCTCTTTTGGATAGTTTATCGGCTTTTTCATTTCCTGGGACTCCGACATGCCCAGGGATCCACTGGAGTGTAACTTCGACGCAATAGGAAGTGAACAGTTGGTCAATTAATCTACAGCTGTTATTAATATAAGGAGACATTTTGCTTTCTAGGGCTTGGAGTGCTGATTTTGAGTCTGAGAATATAACAATATCCTCAGGTGGAGTGATGCCACTTTTAAAGTCTGAGATTATCCGGCACAATGCTTTTTCTAGTACTGTTATTTCTGCATCATAGCTGGAACAAATTTCTCCGCAAGGGCCAAAGATGCGAGGGTGGTCTTCTGGGTGCAGGTTGGGGTATTTTATCACTGCGCCATATCCAGCATTGGTGGTAGCTTTAAATGCAGATCCATCTGTGTAGACATGGATGATGTTTGTGGATATGAGTCTATAGTTTCTAAAGCGATGGTTTTCAGTAGTGCTCTTGTTCTTGTCTGCTGAGGGGTCAGAGAGTTCAGTTCTTACTATGGGAGTAGTTGCCTGCCAACAAGGTGGTTCATTATTGATAGTTACCATCGGCTTTCTAACTGCTGGTAGGTGGTGTTTGATGCTAGCTTCTTTTGCATTTTTAAGAAAAGATGTCTTTTGTATTCTGTGTTGTTGGTGCCACTGCTCTATCATTTTCCTATTCTCCTCCTTTGTGTCCATTCTCAGATACCTTTCGTATGTTTCCACAGCTGAACGTTCTCTTCTTAGGTTTAAGGGTTCAATATTGGTGTTGATTTCGCATGCATCTGTCGGCGTTATCTTCATGGCACCACTTATAAACCGTAGAGCGTGATTTTCGACTTTGTCTAGCTTTTGTAGGAGGCTTTTACTTGCAGTAGTTTGGAGGGGGAGCGAGTAGTCAATTACTGGGTGCACATATCCAGTATAGAGTTGGCGTAATGAGTGCTGGTCTGCTCCCCACCCACAGGAGGAAAGGTGCTTGATGAGCCTGAGTCTTGTGGATGCTTTCTCAATCAGCTTGTCTATATGGGGTCTCATGGTAAGTCTACGGTCGAGCTCGACTTCAAGATATCTCGGGCATTCTTCGTATGCTAGTTTCTCTCCATTCATCCAGACCTCGATGTTGTTCTCACTAACTCTCTTGTTTAGACTGAACAGGCCATACGCAGTTTTCTCTACATTGATTTCATGTTTCCAGAACTGGCAGTGTGCAGAGATGGTTGTCAGGTTTTTGTTCATATTTTTGGTGATGGTTTGGAGGTATTTTCCTTTTGTCCAGATGACTAGGTCATCAGCAAATAGTGCTTTTTGGCAGGTGATGACATCTGGGAGGTCATTTATAAATATAAGAAACAGTGTACAACTTAGTACAACTTAGGCAGTCCTTCCTCCAGGGTCCTTTGTTTTGATGTTGTTCCACTGAATGTTGTTTGGATTGTTCTGTTGATGAAGAAACCTTTTAGCCTGTTGTACATTCGCCCTGATATTCCCATTCTTCGCTGTAGTAATGATATGTAGATGTTTAACTAGGGTCGGCCTATGCAGCGCTGTAGTAATGATATGTAGATGTTTAACTAAGGTCGGCCTATGCAGCGCTGTAGTAATGATATGTAGATGTTTAACTAGGGTCGGCCTATGCAGCGCTGTAGTAATGATATGTAGATGTTTAACTAGGGTCGGCCTATGCAGCGCTATAGTAATGATATGTAGATGTTTAACTAAGGTCGGCCTATGCAGCGCTGTAGTAATGATATGTAGATGTTTAACTATGGTCGGCCTATGCAGCGCTGTAGTAATGATATGTAGATGTTAAACTAGGGTCGGCCTATGCAGCGCTGTAGTAATGATATGTAGATGTTTAACTAGGGTCGGCCTATGCAGCGCTGTAGTAATGATATGTAGATGTTTAACTAGGGTCGGCCTTAGTAATTGCGGCACCCGGTTCGGACCATTCTGGTGGCGTCCTCCGGATTTGAGATTACAGTTTTTGTAACGTGTTTATATCAAAATTTTTGCATGGAGGTATATCTGGAGTCATCCTTATATGACCACCAGCTATTCACAATGCTATAGTATGTAGATTTGAATATGAACCTATGTGAGGCTAATTACACCCTTATTGATTCTTGAAATCATCCACACACTTCCAGGGATTCCCGCAGTTGAGAACCCAGCATCGCACACTAAGCTTGGAGGAGTCACTTGAGCCCCAGACATAACTCTGGCTTTTACCTGGTTGCCTGCATACAGGAGTATGTCACTATGGACCGTATGATAGGCATGGGGGAGCTGAGAAGTGGCTCTGTGTAGAACGTGACAATTTCTTGGGAGAGCCCAGAACCAGAGTACAGTACTTTAGCTTTGCATATTTGGAGAGCTCCTTTAGATGGCGGGGAATGCACAGTATGCCACATGCTTATTCCTCCTAGCTTGAGACCAAATATGATGATCCTTTAAATGCAAGCTAAGCTGGAGAAACTGGAGCTCATGACTTTAGCTCAACACGTTTCGGAATGGCAGTAAAGCCACAGGAAAAGTCTAGATTTAAAGTGTAGATAATACCAAGGACTCTTAGACTTGGTATTGGCTGCAAATGAGCAAAAAGCTCAACAGCCCTAGTTAAACAAAAACAACAATAATGTAAACATAATAAATATAGACATTGATGTATTTTTCTAACAATACTAACCTATATTCTTGATATCTAATCTGAAATAATCTTTTTTTCAACTCTGGAGGTGACAACCCGACTGCGTGGCTTCACTGTGAGCGTGGGTCCCGATTGGGTAAAATGTGTTAAATCTACCTAAAGCTGGCTATGCGTCTAACAGTGAAGTGTTTTGATAACTTTTAACAGGATACAAAAAGTCTGTAACTTCTGAATATAGAAATATCAGTAAATGAAAAACTAGCGTGTATTTTTTATAGTGCTGCGTGTAGCCTCAGCAGGTGTTTATGGAGGCAGAGAAAGAATAGGACTTAGATCTCTTGTGACACGATGTATGTCTCTTACAGCAAGATGCGTAGATCTCTTGTGACACGATGTACCTCTCTCACAGCAAGATACTTAGATCTCTTGTGACACGTTGTACGTCTCTTACAGCAATATACTTAGATCTCTTGTGACACGATGTATGTCTCTTACAGCAAGATACTTAGATCTCTTGTGACACGATGTACGTCTCTTACAACAAGATACTTAGATCTCTTGTGACACGATGTACATATCTCACAGCAAGAAACTTAAATCTCTTGCAACAAGATGTAAATCTCTTACAGTAAGATACTTTGATCTCTTGCAACAAAATGTACGTCTCTTACAGCAAGATACTTAGATCCCTTGTGACACGATGTATGTCTCTCACAGCAAGATACTTAGATCTCATGTGACACGATGTATGTCTGTTACAGCAAGATACTTAGATCTCTTGTGACACGATGTATGTCTCTTAGAGCAAGATACTTAGATCTCTTGTGACACGATGTACGTCTCTTACAACAAGATACTTAGATCTCTTGTGACACGATGTACATATCTCACAGCAAGAAACTTAAATCTCTTGCAACAAGATGTAAATCTCTTACAGTAAGATACTTTGATCTCTTGCAACAAAATGTACGTCTCTTACAGCAAGATACTTAGATCCCTTTACAACAAGATACATAGATCTCTTACAACTCGTGTAACATAACCAACATCCCTGCATTAGATACACGAAAACTCCAACGCGTGAGGATAAAGATAAGTGCCATGCTTAACAAGGGTCCATGATACACTTAACGCTCGCCTCTCGCACGTGCTATGTCCCACTTTGTCCCACTTCACTTCTGTCAATCGGACCAGAGAAGTGGCCCCCAACCATAAGATGTTTACTACTGTTGAACGCGTGTTCAAGTACTCAACGCCCAATTCTGTTTCCTGATGTCTACTTTAGAGTAGCAATTCACGGGTCTCTCATGTGCGCACTTTGGCCTCCGGGGCGCGTGAAATGTGTTTGTAATACTTGAAGAACTGTATAGATCAGAGGTTCCAAACTTCTTCCGGTGCCTGCACCCCTTCAATCAATCATTCAATACCCTTTAGCTCCCTACGGAGATTAGGCCTTCAACAAACACATGCCAATTCCTCTTGTCACGTGCCATCAGCTTAAGTTATTTCTACATTTTCCTCACCATTTTCACCTCTGTCTCCAGTTCTCTTCTCCGTGTGTCTCTTGATCTACCTCTGCCTCTCTTACACTAAGCATTCCAGAACAAGGACTGCCTTGTTATGCTATCAACAGGTTTCCTCAATGTGTGTCCTATCCATCGCCAGCGTCTCCTTCTCATCTCTTGCTCCACTGGTACTTGTCTGGTTCTTGTCATCAGTTCTACATTAGTGACCTTATCATACCATTTAAATCCTTCTTTCTACGCAAGCACCCGTACACATTGGATCTAGCTGACCTTTCCGTACCTCCCTATGTAACCTTGGAACTAGTTGACCTTTCTGTACCTCCCTATGAAGTGTTAGAGACTTCACCATACTAGGTCCAGCTTTTTATAATGTGCCGTGACCTGTTCCGTCCTCGCTACCGCTGATCTACCCTAAACTCAAGAGCAGAGTCAGGTACCCATTTACAGCTGGGTAGACTGGAGTGTGCCCCGTGTAATTTCTGCGATGCCTGTGATAAGACAATGAAAGAATATAACTACTACACCCTCATGCGTGTCGTACATGGCGACTAAAGGAGGTTGTGCACGGGGTTGGAAACCTAGTAATGTAAAACGAATTGCTTCAGGAACCACCGGCGCCGGAGCATTCACTGATTGGTGCAGGCTCTCTGCAAGTGTGCTAGCTACAATGGTAGCTCCATTCTCGGTAAGAAGGGCAAATGATGATGCTGATGATAATAATATTGACGATGATGATAATAATAGTGATGATGATTGTCACGGGTTGCCTCCCCTTGCTCTGCAGTAGTGGTCCAACAGTGGCCAAAACCTAGAGTATCTAATGTGGGTCTTCAAAGGTGTCTACCTTCGCACAAGATTACTCTTGGTAGAGTTGTATGTAGAAGGATAATTATGCTTCTACCTCAAGGTAGTATTCACAAGATATTTCAGATGTCAAGAACAATGCTGCATGAGGCGGTGCAATGTTAACTTACACCGATTGCCTCTCCTGCTTTGCAGTAGTGGTTCAACAATGGTCAAAACTCAACAGTATCTAAACTGGGTAGTCAATGGTGATTACCATCGCACAAGATTTCTCTTGGCAGAGATGTAGATAGAAGGTTAATGACACTTCTATCCGAAGGGAGTATCACAAGATAATGCAGAAGTCAAGAATCATGCCGCATAGTGCTGAGCAATGGTTAACTTATATCTGTCCGTCGCCTTTTGTGAAGGATTTAAACAATGATGTTTAGCCCGTACCAGCCCCCAGCTGAGTTAATTCAGCGAATTCCTCTTAAAATGGTATAGCTCTGTTTAGAGGTAAATATCTATCTATCTATCTATCTATCTATCTATCTATCTATCTATCTATCTATCTATCTATCTATCTATCTATCTATCTATCTATCTATCTATCTATCTATCTATCTATCTATCTATCTATCTATCTATCTATCTATCTATCTATCTATCAATCTATCTATCTATCTATCTATCTATCTATCTATCTATCTATCTATCTATCTATCTATCTATCTATCTATCTATCTATCTATCTATCTATCTATCTATCTATCTATCTATCTATCTATCTATCTATCTATCTATCTATCTATCTATCTATCTATCTATCTATCTATCTATCTATCTATCTATCTATCTATCTATCTATCTATCTATCTATCTATCTATCTATCTATCTATCTATCTATCTATCTATCTATCTATCTATCTATCTATCTATCCATCTATCTAACTATCTATCTATCTATCTAACTATCTGTCTATCTATCTGTCTATCTATCTACCTACCTACCTACCTACCTACCTACCCACCCACCCACCCACCCACCCCACCCACCCCACCCACCCACACCCACCCACACACACACACACACACACACACACACACATATATATATACAAGTATATATACAAGTATATATATATGAGATCTAAGTCCTACGAATGCAAAACAACAGAATACCACTACAGTATATATATATATATACTCGAAGAGATAAAAGACATTTCATCAATGAACTGGCCGTAGAAGCTGAAAATGCTGCAAGAACTGGTAATAGTAGGTGCCTTTATCAAATTACAAAACAACTATGTCACCAGCCTACTGCTATGGAAACACCTGTTAAAGGTAAATTAGGGAATTCAATACCAACAGAAAAAGAACAAATGAAGAGATGGGCTGAGCACTTCATGGAGGTGCTAAACAGACCACCACCAACAGTAACACCTGATTTTAATAATGAAACACCCACAACCACCTTGCTAATAACTTGCGATGAATTCACGCTGGACGAGATCAAACAAGCCGTTAAAAGATTAAAAAAATTTTTAAGCTGCTGGAGTTGACGAAATTTCAGGGGAAATGATTAAAGCAGTTAATGACAACAACCTCTTGAGAATTTTAGATATTATAAATGAAGTATGGAGAGAAGAACAAACACCACAACAATGGAAAGACAGTATTATTGTAAAGTTACCGAAGAAAGGTGATCTATCAGACTGTAATAACTGGCGTGGTACATCTCTATTATCAGTACCTGGAAAATTATTATGTTGCATGATGTTAGAAAGACTTAAATTGCATGCTGACAAAAAGATCAGAGAAGAACAAGCGGGTTTTTAGGCCGAAACGATCATGTATTGATCAAATATTCACACTAAGAACAATTATAGAAGAATCAGTGGAAATGCAATCGCCACTTATTATCACCTTCGTCGATTTTTAAAAAGCCTTTGATAGTCTACACCGCCCATCATTGTGGAAGATACTTACAATCTATGGTTTTCCAACAAAATATGTGAATATAATCAAAGCGCTATATGACAATGCAAGATGTTGTGTTAGAACAAATAAAGGGAATACAGAATGGTTTACAGTAGAAACAGGGGTGAAACAAGGCTGTATTATGTCACCACTACTTTTTGGAATACCAACGGGCTGATCACCCGTTTGCCAGTCACTTCGATTACGGAAACAACAGCAAATGGATTGATTTGCCGTTGCCCTAAAGACGCCAATAGGCGTGATGGGAAACAATGGCAAAGAAAACCTATCTGCTGTTGCCCTAAGACGCCACTAGGCGTAATGGCCACTGACTGCTTTGACGGTCGGTGGCTAAGGACGGAAGAAGAAGAAGAAGACTTTTTGGAATAGCTATTGATTGGGTTATGAGAAACTATACCCACAATGAACAATTAGGTATAAAATGGACAAATGGAAAATTCCTGGGAGACCTGGATTTCGCAGATGATTTAGCATTCTTAAGTTCAACACCCAGACAATCCCTAGAAGCAGTAAATAATTTGTGTCATCTCTCGGTTAAAATAGGTCTCCAAATAAATGCCTCTAAAACTAAAGCTATGAACTTTTCTAACGAGACCTTTGATATCATCTTGAACGGGGAAAAACTACAGAAAGTTGAAACTTTCAATTATTTAGGCAGTAAAATGACTCAGGATGGTGACACAACAAGAGAAATCCATACTAGAATTGCTTTGGCAGCTAGCGCCTTCAATAGATTATCTAACATTTGGAAATTACGATCAATGAATATACATACCAAGCTTCGTCTGTTTAATTCAAATGTTATCTCAGTGTTAACATACGGCTGTGAGAGTTGGAAAATAACATAATCATTGGAGAACAAGCTGAATACATTCGAGAACAAATGTCTTAGAAAACTCATGAACATCAGTTGGAAAGAATTCAAGACTAATCGACAAATAAGAGAAGACTCTAGGCAGAAATATGTCTCCGACTATATAAGGAAAAGACGATGGTCATATATCGGTCATGTCCTACGAATGCAAAACAACAGAATACCACTACAGGCGCTCACGTGGGTTCCTGAGGGTAAGAGGAAAAAAGGAAGACCAAAAGAAACACTCAAAAGAACAATAATAAGAGAAGGAAGAACGTTTGGCCTAAATAATGTGCAAGAGCTAAGAGGAGTGGCGTCACAACGAACAACTTGGAGAGCACTGGTTTCTGCCTTATGCGCCGTGTTTGGCGCTTAAAGAATTTATTATATATGTATATATATACACACACACACACATATATATATATATATATATAATATATAATATATATATATATATATATATATATATATATATATATTATATATATAAATTGTTCTGGCTCGTACGTTTGCTTTCATACATATAACAAAACTGAATAGATTATGATTGCTTAGTTTTACAAGAACAGGTAACAAATTTAATAATCAATTAGTATTAACAGTTTAAAATAAATAATCTGCTGCTGACTTTTACATTGGAATAAAATTTTCTCTTCACAGAGATTTAGGGTGAGGATATAGTTCAGAAAAACTATGTCCTTTTTGCTGGTGCCTTTTTATAAGCACTTAACTTTTAGGTGAGTCCTGCAGCTGTGATTTTCGTCACTGCTTGGTGTTGGGGGCACTTCTTCACACAACTTGTCCGATTTAGGCGGTTGGTGTTGATTCCCTGCGTTTCACTCACAACCAGCTTCGTTCCACAAACTATTGGACAAAATAGGAAACAAATGCCTGTGCTAAGTACATTTATTTGAAGCACTCTGACAGGCTCACTCTTCCGTTGTCCACCCACCAATGTTAATCTCTCAGAAGAATTAAATTCTTGAGCACATAACGTAGCTCAATGAGTATGGTTAAAATTCACCAATATTCTTCTGTGTATTAACTGGAAATGTGTCTGGACAGCGTGAATAATGATTTGTGCCTGAATCGTCATTAATAAGTTACATAAATCTCACAAACTGATATGCTACACTTGAGGCACATATGATGCAGTCATCACTCATCAGTGGTCCAGCCGGAGTCTGGGGTCACCTCTGCTGTCGGGTCTTTCCGCACGACTAGCACGAAAAATGCACGAACCTTTGCTGTAGTGGTTCATGAATATGCTGTTTTCATATGTTGATAGCAGATACTGCCGTAGGGGAGAAGCGCTAGAGACTTCTATATACTAGGTCCAGTATCGAGAAAGGAGTGACCAGTTCCATTCATCGCTGCCTTTTGCTTTCCTAACTTGACAGCGAAGTCAGGTACCCATTTACAGCTGGGTAGACTGGAGCATATCGGTACCATATGAATCAAACCCTGCTCTTTTGCAGCAAGAGACCAGCACTTTAATCACTCTGTCAATCGAGTGCTTAAACTAACATAACTATTTTTTTTATTATGTCAGTACGATATCAATAGTTATTTACTAGATATTCCCGGTACTCCCTTGACGTGCGCACCAGGTTGAGAATCCCTGATATAAACCAATGCAGGTACAAAAGTGTATAGGTTTCATGTTGACGCCCACTTGTTGTATCCCTTTCGTGTGTTTATTTGGAAACACGAAGAAGATGAGAATGGAACGAATTTTGTTATAAAGATGGTTGCTCGCATTAATGTTATGATCGTGAGTTTCTAGTCCCATCAAATGTCAGTGGTGCGTGACATGCCTGCCATGTTTGTAACGGGGAACGGGGAATCATGGTTCGATTCCGGAGAGGGAGCATGAGAAACGACTACCACATCCAAGGAAGGCAGCAGGCGAACAACTTATCCACTCCGGCACGGGGAGGTGGTGATGAACAATAACAGTACGGGACTCTATCGGGGTCCTGTAATAGGAATGAGCACACTTTAAACCCTTTAAGAGGCCATCCATATAAGACGTCCACAAAATTCTGGCAGTATTTGACCTTCCCCTCCCCCGTGTCAACCTCTGTCCACTTTTGATTGACCCCTCCCCTCTTGTGGACGTCCACTCCACATGGTCTTAATTACACATATAAGCTTAAATTTTTAATCACCGACCTCCTGCATTTAAAACTTAAAAATCTAATTATGAAATCACAATAATTGTGATGTCGTTTACCAGAGAGTTAATATACTACGGTTGTTTGTTCCAGAGAACAGCGCCATAGAAGTTAAAACCTCTTCGTATTAAAGATTTTGAGTCTAGAAAGATTGGAAAGCCTGGCAAGAGGGAAAAAATCGGAAGAACGTTTATTTGGGTTTAGCTGGACAGTACGAAGCTTTCGAAGATAAGAGGGTTTGTTACTCTTGATAGATTTGTACGTGAGTGAAAGTTGCCATGTGGTTTGTGAATTGGACGTCCACTTTTAACTTAAATACCTGTAACAGGATCGCGGCGCCAATTCAAAGTATGTGACCGTGCTCGGGTACTGGTTACACTTTGGTGGTGTCACTAGGTGGCAGATGGCACGCCTAGTGATACAACTCAAATTTTACAAGTCTCGTATGCTTTCTGGGAGGACAACATTAGACAATCTTTGAAGGACCGAGGACTAGAATGGAACCAGGCCAGAAAGAAGACAGCTGATAGAATGGTCTGGCGCTCTCTCTTCCAAACCTCTACACCTCACGGTAGAAGGGGAACGACTAAGTAAGTAAGTAAGTATGCTTTCTTCCAAGTTATTGATTATGGACATGTGTACTGGCCATCTCCGCCAGAGATGTTAATTCCTGGATGAGACACTGTTCCTTCTTCATACAACTCACGATCCGTTCTATTCCTTCTTCGTTGTTACAAGTGACTTTCGTATAGTGGTAGTTTTAAATAGACATGGCCTACATACAGCAACTCTCAAAGGACGAACTCAAATCACATTTATTTACATTTGTAATATTACTCAGCAAGACCAGTAATTGATATCATAGAGCTCGCATATTATTATATTATGGGTGCTTCGTGCATAAGCTCTATCATATATATATAAAAATATACAAAAATATATATAAATATAAATATATATATAAATATATATATATATATATATATATATATATATATATATATATATATATATATATATATATATATATATATATATATATATATATATATATATATATATATATATATATATATATATATATATATATATATATATATATATATATATATATATTCTTCCTTTGTCATTCTATCATCTCCAGTTGACTTTCTTAGTCTTTTCAAAAAAAGTATTCTTGTTATGTTTGAGTATCTTTATATACTCCATATCAGCATTTCAAACTCATCGTATATGTGCCTATATTCTTTCTTTGTAAACTTAGTCAGACCTGCCTCTACTACTGTTCCTGAAAGCAAAATTCAATTCATATACTAACTATCAAAGCTTCAGGTCATATACTTACATGCGAGAGCATGTTGGCAGTTCATACAGAAGTCGACTCTCTCAATCGCTAAAATATCGTACCTATTTATGAATAGCTCATACTACACTTATCGTGATCTGACGATGATAAATATGGTTTTCTTCCAGTAATGAGTAACCATTCTTTTATTTACATGTAGTCGTATTTTACTTGACCAACTGTTGCTTTGTAATGGTAGTGATATCTTCACATCTCCTGCTTTCTTTACTTAGTCAATAAAGTGCTCATAATATGTCTGACACTTCGACACTCTACCTCTGTGTTACTTCTCCTGTATATGTATAATTCTATCTCGTATAAATCATAAGTTCAGATAATACTTACAGCCCAAATCGCTGAATTCCTTACGAAATACACTCTCTACACTCACGGTGTTTATAAGAAACTTCTTAATCATTTTAAACACTGTCTAGTGATGGCAAAACTTCTGAATATATCTATATCTAGGCTATATCTGTATAACCACAGAATCCGTTCATCTTGAGACTACGACAAACACACTTTGCTTCTTCAATCACAAAAACCGGACTACCCTAATGACCTCTGGTCATTATTCTGTCCTATGTTTCTCTCGCTACTTCTGATTCGTTGCTCTAAACTGTTTTCACTTAACTTTATTGGTCGAGCCTTTTATTTACAACTCAAGAGAAATACTCCCGTTTAGTTAACGCGAGCCGAGTTACTGAACTCTTGCTGTTTTTTCATACATTATGTTCTTCCCTGTGAACTGTCTTAAGCGTTTATCTGACCTTGCCAATAGCATGAATAATGCTTGGGCAAACCCCACGGCGACATACCTCCCCCCATGTCCACATTTTACATACCCCTTCCTCTCCCCTCTCCTGTGTACGTCTTTTATGGATAGCCCCTAACGACGATCTGTTGAAAGGCAAGTCTGGTGCCAGCAGCCGCGGTAATTCCAGCTCAAATAGCGTATATTAAAGTTGTTGCACATAATAAGCTTCAGTACTTTTGATCTCCTTTAGCGTAAATTAAAGTTGTTGCAAATAAAAAGCTTCAGTACTTTTGATCTCCAATAGCGCACATTACAGTTATTGCAGATAAAGAAAACTTAAGTACTTTTGATCTCTAATAGCGTATAATAGGTGCCCACTGACGACGGTTGTTGCTATGTTTAATATGCTCATAATTCTAAACGAGGTGTTGCTGCGGCTGGAGTATGGAAGCCACCATTGCAGGAGGCCATTTTGCATTAAGCTTACATTCATGTACTGTTGCTGCAGCATATATATTCATCTGAACATTTTGATGTACTGTATATGTGTAAAATTGACCGCATGCGGAAGGAAGCCTGTTATTTGCATTAGATAGAAGAACACAATACAGTTTATTTGTGCATGTTATGAGAAGAAGACAGGTGAAATATAGTTTGATAACAGGAAAAACTGAAAGGACAAGATATAAAACAATGATCAATGGTCTGGTCTGATATATATGAGATCTGATTCTGGCAGTCTGGTGGTCCTCTTGGCACGAGTGAATTTTCACGGTGAACTAGACGTGCAAAAAATGTCAGATTACATTGCAAGTTTTCGTCCCCCGCCTTGTTTGGCTGTTGGGACAAACGCCCAATCGACGAAATTGTTATTCGCGCTTCAAAGTATCAGCCAATCCTATTTGAACGTTTAAATTTATGGCACTTTATGATGAAATATTTTGTATGACTCATCTAGTGCAAAATTTCAAACGTTACTTTTCTAAAATGGAGCTGTAAACATCCGATTATTACTTGGTCAAGTTACTTCTCTCACGCTTCAACATGTCCTCCCAGATTGGGGCATTATCTGACTTGCCTATCCCACGTAATTCAACCGTCGTTATCAGACTATGACTCGTCGCAATTCGGCCATCTTGTCTGGTTATTTCGTAGTTTATCCTCACCTCCAATATGCAAGTCTATTATTCTGTAGAATTGTAAAGGATTACTCCCATCTTGTGCAAAAACCGTCATTAGCCTTTCACCTGGGATGAAATGTGGGACCATCACGTTTTGTGACCCAGTTAGTCTCTCAGGGATGGGCTGGCGAATTTAAGTAAATTGAAGTGTGAAAGTTATGAAAACACTGATCTTCGGATGAGATTTCTGTGTTGACATATAAGGGCAGGGGAGAGACAAATAACAAAATATCACTCGCACAGGCATGTAATGCAGTACTGCCGGAGTGGACATGAGAGCGCATTAACCTTTTTGTGACAGTTGTTATCCCTATACATGGCCTTATATTAGTCGCCTGAAACGACATGCCTAATGGTGAAGTAGTCCTATTCTTCCTTTACCTGCTCAGAGACATCCGAGAACCAGACGGGGCACAACATGTATTCATACAGGATGATTGAAAAGTCCTTTCCTATATTTACTTACTTACTTACTTAGTCGTTCCCCTTCTACCGTGAGGAGTAGAGGTTTGGAAGAGAGAGCGCCAGACTATCCTATCGGCTGTCTTCCCCCTGGCCTGGTTCCATTCTAGTCCTCGGTCCTTCAAAGATTGTCTAATGTTGTCCTCCCAGCGGACTCTGGGTCGTCCTCGGGGTCTGGATACTTGGCTCTTTGTTTCCCATGCTTGTCGTGGTATCCGATCTTCTCCCATTCTGCAGACATGGCCAAACCATCTTAATTGGGACTGTTCTACTTGGGTCTGCAGGGGGTAGGATTTAAGGCCTTGACGTATCGTCTGGTTGTGTACCATGTCTCTTCTTGTTTCTTCAACCACCTTCCTCAGATACCTCATTTCTGAGGTTTGGATCTGACTTTTATGGGTTGTAGTCATTGCCCATGACTCGCATCCATATGTCAAGACTCCTTTCCTATATTTAATAAAGCAAAAGGTCAACAAGTTCATGAGGAAATGGCTAGGAGTACCACCAGGTCTGTCAGATGTAGCATTGTACTGCAAGAAGGCAAAGCTTGTGCTTACCTTGAAGTCAGTTGTTGAAGAATACAAAGTAGGAAAGGCAAGGCTCGCAATGATGCTGTGCGAGTCAGCAGATGATGTAGTAAGTCCATTCAGCCCACACTGAAAACTGGAAGGAAGTTGAAAGTGGATGAAGCTGTTGGTGCTGCCCAAAAGTCACTCTAGCTGAGGGAGGTAATCTGATACACACTGACCAATAGACGGGGATTTTGCAATGTTGACATCTCCTGGTGGTCAAAGGCATCAAACAGCGAACGCAGGGACATAGTAATTCAGGAGATACGAGGAGCTGAGAATGATAAGAGGATGCCAAAAGCGGTGCAGCAGGCCCAACAAGGTCAGTGAACTACATGGCAAGGAGCCCTGCAAAGGCCCTTGACATGGAATGATATATAGCACCTCTTAGACTCAGCTTCATTATCAGATCAATGTATGACCTCCTGCCATCGTCCACAAACCTTATGAGATGGGGAAAGGCTGATGATGCTCAGTGCCCCCTGTGCCATGAGAGGCAGACACTTGAACACGTGCTCTCGGCTTGCAAGGTGTCATTAGGGCAAGGGCGATACACATGTCGCTACAACAAAGTACTAAATGAGCTGGCTGTACAATAGACTTAGTACGGGTGAAGGCGAACAGCAAAGTCTGACCGAGCACTGCAAATACATATTTTCTGAGAGCAGGAAAGTCAGCACATCCCAAACCAAGTAAATCAAGTAGCAGTTTACCATCTCTTCTTGACTGTACAGATGACTGGGATTTGGCAGTAGACCTACCTGGGCTAGAGGAATATCCAGAGAGTATCAGAAAATCTCGAAGTGCTGCATTCTTCATCATCGCAGCAGATTATAATGATTGAGCTGACAGTGCCATTTGAATCCAGATTGGACGAGCAACACTCGTTCAAAGTGGCCAAGTATAATGACTTGGCCACGGACTTGAGGCACGATGGGTTCACTGCAAGTGTCATGGCTGTTGAGGTAGGAGCAAGATGTCTCATGGCTGCCTCAGTGTAAGATCTACTGAAATTGTTGGGGTTGAGGGAACAGTCAAGAACAAGAGCACTGCGGAAAATGCATCTTACTGGCTGTGGAACAACCGCAACGGGCTATGGAACTCGGAACAGTAATTTGTTTTTATCATAGGAGTTACTTTTACAATTGCCTCCATTCATTCATAACCCTCCACTCCCAAAGGAGCATAGGCCTTCAACAAACACATGCCAAGTCCTCCCGTCACGTGCCATCATCTCAAACCCCCTCCACGCTCTCCTTACCATTCCCACCTCCGCCTCCAGCTCTCCTCTCCATGCGCCCCCTGGTCCACCTCCGCCTCTCCCGCCCTGGGGGCCCCAGAACAAGGGCAGTCTTGCAATGCTATCAACAGGTTTCCTCAGTGTGTGTCCCATCCATCGCCATCGTCCTCCCCTCATCTCCCGCTCCACCGGCACCTGTCCAGCTCCTGTCATCAGTTCCACGCCGGCAACCCCGTCATACCACCCCAATCGCTCCACTCCACGCAAGCACCCACCCATGAAAGTCTGCAACCTTTTGGCAGCCGCTCCCGCTGCTCCCCATGTCCCAGAGCCACACAACAGGACCGACCTCACACCCGAGCCGATGACCCCTATTTTCGCGCCGGATCCGACCCCTCCCGATCTCCACACATTTCCCAACGCAACAAAAGCCCCTCTTGCCCCCTGCATTCCCATCCTGATATCACTGTCTATCCCTCCAACCCTGTCCATACCGCTGCCAAGACATGTGTACGACCCCACATCCTGCACTGGCGCCTCCTCAAGTTCAACCCTGCCATCACTACCCGCATCCATTCTCACTATCCCTGTCCTCTCCCTGTGCACCCTCAGACCCAACTGCTGTGACCCCCCATTGAGTGCCGTCAATCCGCTCCGCATCCGACCACGCCATGGGACAGAAGAGCCATGTCATCAGCAAAATCCAGACCATCCAACTGCCCAGTCAGAGTCCACTGGACTCCACCTCTGTTGTGTGCCGTCGATGCTCTCGCAACCCAGTCTATTGCTAGCAAGAAAAGAAATGGAGACAAGAGGCATCCCTGTCGCACTCCTGCCCCCATCCCAAGCGGTTCTGTAAGCTGTCCCTCATGAAGAACTCTGCATGTCATGTCTTCATGTTTTCTTTATTAAATCAATGATCCCCAGGGGAACTCCATAATGCCTCATCAACCTCCAAAGCGACTCTCTGTCCACACTGTCAAACGCCCTTTCGTAGTCCACAAATTCGATGCACAGTGGCGAACTCCATTCCAGACCCCGTTCAACCACCATTCCCAAAGTGGCCATCTGGTCTGCACAGGATCTGCCCCGTCTAAAACCAGCCCGCTCATCCCCCAGCCTCTTGTTCACGGACTCTTCCAATCCTTCAAGGACAATCCTGTCTAATACTCCTCCCGGCACTGAAAGTAACACCACTCCTCTACAATTTGTGCACTCCTGCAAATTTCCCCATCCCAGGCAACCCAACCAGATATCCCTCCTTCCACTCCGCCGGCATCTCCTCCCCCTCCCAGACTCCACCAAGTAATCTATATAACATCTCTGCAGCCGTGTCGACATCTGCCCCGACGGCCCCCGCTGAAATGCCACCAGGTCCAGACGCCCCTCCATCTCCCAGAAGCCCCATGGCTTTCTTTATCTCTTCCCTCGCCGGTCCCTCACCGCCAATTTGCCTCCAGCTGGCAGAAAATAGGAGTGAATTAGAAAGCTGCAACCAAGGTGGAGTGGGTTCAATTCTCTTCACTAGACAACAGGAGGCTGACACTTATGAGTTGTGACCTAAGTGGGCCCACCCCCTTAGAGTGTAAAGGAGATTAAGGATCCGAAACAGTTGATCGACGGGTGGGGGGGGGGGGGGGGGAACCACTTCTGGTGATCGTATTGTATTGTATCGCTGTGTATAGAGTTTCCTATCATGAATTCTAAAAAAAACTAAAAAGAGTAATGACCGTGGCCACCTGTTGCATAAAATACATTTTTGTTTTGTTTTACAGTCATGAATTAAAGCAACAGATTTCAGATCGGGAAAAAATAAAGATTTTCCGTCTTGTCTACTAATTTTCCATGACTTGCTTCTATATGATATAATTTGCTCTATGTAACACTGAAGAGCTCTAATTCTTACTACCTGTGAGTCAGCTACAGTGGCGGCTCCATGCTTCGTAAGGAGCCAATGAAAATTATGAGGATTTAAAGTTGAAGAAGGTCCTTTGTTAAGGAGTTTTATGACGCAGTCCGGAGACAGCCGAAAGAAATCTGGACTGCCGTCTAACACAGTTTCTTCTATGAAAATTTTCAGGTTGGTCATTTATAATGTCTGATTACTAAATATATACGGGAAATATGCATTCCCTGAATGCAATTGTTGCATCAAAAAGATAAATTAGTTGGGTATGTAGAGGTGATTCATCGCTGGCTGTATCTGGCATGGTGTTCTTACAGAAGACGTCGCGGCATGAAAAAAGAAAAGTACCTGGGTTCTAAACCCATGTTAATTTCATGTCCTGCTGCTTCCTTTTTTTATTTTACGTTTCCTTTTCTGTTTGTGTTTTTAAAATTCATTCAGAAGCAAAATTTAACAATTATCAAAATAACTTTTTTCATAAATTTTTTTTAAGTGAACGTTGGAACATTAATAAGTGCCGCCGACTGTTACCTTTAACCTTTGACTTCCAGCATACGATATGGAGCCGCGGTAGCATAGTGGTTAGTGCACTGGCTTCCTAGCGCAGTGGTCTATGGTTCGATCCCCAGATGAGGCGGAAAATTTTTAGGCCACAAACGGCTCCTGGGTCGACCCAGCCCCAAATGGGTACCAGAGCTACTCTGGGAAGGTTAAGGCGGCCGGCGTGATGCCGACCACATCACCCCTCGTGTGCCGACGGTCAAGATAATATGGGCCTAACACCATATTCCCAATATGCCTCAATGGGCGTGTAACGGGTTCCTTTACCTTTTTTTTTTTTCCAGCATACGACAAAGGTGCATGTGCAGAAGTACACTCGAAAACATGGACGCAGATGCACGGCAAATTACACGTCAATAAAATATATTATTGTCTCGGCCAGGTTGTCACAAAAGGTCTGTCACTCCTGGCTGTTGGAATATGCTCAGATTATGGTCTTCTCGCGAGGACACTGGAGAGGGCTGTAACCCTGGTCAAGTTTCAATGTGCCCTTTATTAGCCGTCCAGTGGTCTCCTCCCAGCAGTTCCGTCACGCGCACAACCAGTAAATTAGTTTTCACTCAGCCCGTGAGAGTGCATTGATGAGACCTGAATGGGCTACCTGATCGCCGACAAGCTTGACTGAAACCCGACAACGATCCGGTATCGCCTGTCTCACGGTCCGTTATCCCACTTGAACACTTACGCGGGAATCATCCGAGCCATTTCACGCCTCGCATCAATCCTGATAGAGCCTGCATGGCGACACTCTCCAGGTATAAGGGGCCAAAAATGCCTGAAAATGCAGCGCAGTACCCGGGGCATCAAGACATTGTCGGCCGTCCATGGCTATCACGGCGAGCTATTTCAGATGAGAATGCGGGATGTTTGCCCCAGTGGATCTTCTTTAAGGATGCAGATTAATTCACTCGTGTCACGACGAAGAGTGGAATATCTCAGCAATAGACTTTTAAACTGTTTGTCAAATTCACCTTTCATTGCTTGCCAAATAAATCGTTTCCTGAAAGCTCTTTCATTATTCTGAGAGGTAAACCCGATACTGTCGACAAGGTGTTTCATCCCTCAGTCATTTTCTCATTCACGTAATGTCCAGACCTTGAAATAAAATGATTCGCGGTTGCGATAACCCTCCTTGTTCTGAAATTGATGGATTTACCTTTTCTTGTCGCGCGCTGCAGGTGATATCAGGTTTATTATTCTTAATCCCTCCGGTTAATCTATCAACTTAAGACTTGGTTGGATGCAGCTGAATGTAAAGTCGTTTTTTTCTCCGCGTTAACAGTTAATGTTGTGTAAGTTGTCTTGCATACATGACGGCAAAGATTGGAGAGCACTTTGAGAACTTTTAGAAAGATATATTATTTTCATGCAGTTTACATTATTTGTCTATGGCTTTTCCCTATTAACTACACGAGTAATAACAGCCATAACGTACTAAAAAGTCCCCACACACCCGGGTATTCGGGGAAGCCTTCAAACGTGACAGAATTCTAAAATTTCTTATGAACTATTTCGAACTGAATTCCATTCTTCTGACACAAGGTAGTAATATTTCAGCACATTGTAGTATTGTATCATCATTTCCTTTTCTGTTCCCAATGGAGCATGGTGTCAGGAACAGTCGCCAAGTTATCTGTAGTGGGTTTGATGGTATTGTATGATGGTGATATTACTAAATGTAATGTATGAGGCCAGCTGTGAAGGCTCCTGAGATAAAATGTAGTTGTGAATTGTCAGAAGGCCTTTCTTGCTACCACTACGACCTCACACTCAATTTTTTTTCTTAATGAATGTAGCTATGTAAAATGTCTAGGGTAATGATATGTAATGTGGTGTGATAGTTATGGATACACCCACAGATATTTAAGCAGACTAATAATATTTAACAAATATTATAATACACTGAACTAACTCAAGAGTGTAAAATTTTTGATAGAATTATATTACATTTATTTGTTCTGGATCAAGTTTTATGTTGACCAGAACTTTTTTTAAAAAAAGGATTTAAAAATTATGAAAGAAATGCATGGAATGTTACATTATAAATGCAAGAGTGTACATATATAAGTACTAGACTAGTTATTTTTATTAAAATGTTCTAGTAGTCATCTATGTGGTGAAGTGGGATGTTATAAATATTTATAGGGGACTTAGTGTACTGACTGAGATCAGCTGTGAAGGTATATATATCTAATAAGAGTAGTGTATTATATATAACCTTACTTGCTACCACATATCTATATATCTCAGTCAGAATTATTCTGGAATAGTGTGATGACTACGTTATGTGTCTAGGGTATGTGTATGATGAAGTGTAAGTCACAACAACAGACAGATAAACAATTTAATTTAATCCACTACTCTTAACAACACTGTGACACTCACATACATATAACACTCTATGAGAATATCTTAAAGAAGTCACTCGTAACTTTTCAAATAACAATATGTATTCATTACTGGCATGAATGAATATGTGTCCTGATTCAACTACAAGGGAACCAGGAATCACAATCAATTTAAATTACAAGTTATGTACAGAATGTATTTAATATGAATATTGTAGTGACATATATTATTACAAATATTCTATGTGTGTCAGTTGTGTAGTAGTAAAATGAGGTAATACTGGTTTTGTTTTGTTCAAGCTCTGTTGGTATTTGTCATCATGACTTCAATAGTTTGTCTTTTGGGACTAGTATTGGAGATGTTCTCAGTTCCTGATATTAAGACAATTAAATTCCCCTCTGAATGTTATTTTTATAAAGTCATTTCAAGATGAGGGGACATAATGTTGAGCTCAGCTGGCCAAGTTAGCTTATCTGGCGTGATGGCGGCAGGAAAGGACTCCTCTGCTCGAATTCTCCTCTGGGCTCTGGAGACACCTCACTGATAGCTAAAAGGACCAAGGAGTATGCTGTCCGACACTGGATTCAGCAAAGCTCTGACCAGGTGCTGCTCAGTACCATCAAGACCACTGTCCCTGAAATCAAGAAGGATGTACCTTCTACTTCATAACTAACTTATACTCTCTTTTACACTGATCACAATACAGCACAAACATTGAGTTCAGAGCGTTAGGCCAACTATCAGCTTCATTCTGAAGTACTTTATACCAGCATTAACCTCCTTAATGGTTACTACGCCTCTGCAATTCCAGCATTATTTCTTTCTAGTCAATCATCTAGGTGTCAGTGTACTATTTGGCCATTCCATGCCGTTTTACTTCCCTCCGACACCCTCTGTTCAGGCTGGAGCATTATAGGCTTTATCTCTTGTTTGCCACTGAACTACACATATATATACAGGCATAAATTAACAATTTACATTCAATTTTCATTAAAAGATACTGAATGGTTCAAGCTTACCACAATTTCATGGAAATAAACACAGATACGTTGATTAGCAATGAATTCTGGCACAATTACTGGCACAAATTTCCATCTGCTTATGTTCCAGGCTTTTATTTTAGCAAAATTGTGAGCTGGCTTCAACGCACTGATGCTTTATCAAGCTTATTTAAACAAGTGGTTTCGAACTAACGCTCCCAAGTGATTATATCCAGCGAGTCTAGCCAATGAGGCCCCGTTTCGACAAGTGTTTGAAAAAATGTTACCTTTCCCCGTTTCCCCTAACAACGAAAGATAGTATTTATAGTCCGACCAATCGTGGTTAGGCTTTCATTTGTTGCGCTCCAATCAATTGGGAGTTTACATGGTAGGCTATTTATGTAACGTAAGGTTTTTTCAAACACGTTATATAAAAAAAATTTTATGAGCAGAAATGATTCCATGCTGTCAGGCATCCTCACTATTTTATTTTGGGTATAATTTATTAATTCCTGGACTATTTGCGTAACGTTTTACCTATTATTTGTCAGCAAGCCCTAAGGAACCCAAATATACCAATTTGAAAGAGCTACGTGGCTGCGTTCAAAATATGTATTTTCTACCTCCTGTTTCGAAGATGTGCTGTCTGGGTACTGTTATGTTTTCAACCGTAAACCCATCTAATGTTGTCTTTCCTAATAAGAGTTTTTTATGATTTATAAACCTAACTCTGGGAAAGGGTAGTGTATTTTATCACTGTCCGTCTGAAAAACAATTAGTGCATGTAGACTTACACGCGTGATGGCAGCATTTGTGTATCGCGCGACGCGTGTTGCATGCGTTCCCGGTTTTATTCGCCCCCCTCTCTCTCTATATATTTGAGTCCATCTGTTCGTTCGTTTTGGTAACGTAATATAATTAATGTTAGGATTAATTTAGGTCATTACGCAGGGCCTCTCAATGTTTTTCTTAGAAATGCAGCACACGTTTCATTGAAGAAAGCGGGTAATAATACAGTAAGCTTTTACTATCAACGTGAAAGCGTTACAATTTGCAGACGAAGCATAAAACAAGGGGGATTTCGAGTACAGTCATTGTGACAGCACTGTTCTTTACCATTCTTCTTCCTTTATTTATTATATGTATTTATTAGGCTTTATATTTACTTGATAATTTATATATGTGGATTAGAATATTCCACGACACCTCCCCTCTTAAAACAGACATTATATGTCAGTCCTTTATTCTATATACACATAGAGAAATTCATTATTATTTCTGGGGTTTACGGTGATTCTCATCACACGGATGGCGGCTTAAAAAATCCGCTCCCAAATTGGTTTTTCCAGATATATACTCAATGCTAAAATTATATGGAGCCAAAAGTAAAGACCATCGGAGTAACCTGGAGTTCTCATGCTTAGCCTGTGCTAGAAACGATAAAGGTTTGTGATCTGTTTGCAACTTAAATGCCTTCCCATATAGATAAATATTGAATTTCTTTATTGCCCATATTACTGCAAGACATTCTTTTTCGCTAGTTGAGTAGTTGATTTCAGCTTTATTCAACTTTCGGCTAGCATATGCCACTGGGCTTAATTCCCCATCCAAGGCATCTGATTTCTGTAGTAGAGTTGCACCTAACCCAATATTACTTGCATCCGTCCTTACAATGAATTCTTGACTTAAATCAGGTAATTTCAAAATGGGTTTACTTGTGAGCTTTTCCTTCAATTCTTGGTAAGTCATTTCACATTGTGGTGTCCATGTAATGCGATCTGGATGTCCTTTACGTGTCAATTCCGTTAAAGGTGCACATATGGAATTAAAGTTTTTGATATACTTCTGGTAGAAACCACATAATGAGACAAAGGATCTCACGTCCTTCTTGGTTTGTGGTCTCGGGGCTTTCTGTAGTTTCTCTAAATTCTTTGGGTCAGGGGTCATGTTTCCCTGATAAACTGTGTGTCCCAAAAATTCCAATTCTTTACATCCAACGCAACATTTGGTTGGTCGGGCTGTTAAATTTGCCTCCCTAAGTCGATCAAACAGCATGTTCAGAGAGTCAATGTGTTCCTCAAATGTTTCTGTTGCTATAAGGATATCATCCATAAAATTTGTTATACAGGGATTATTCAGAGGATCCAATAATTTTCTCATCATTCTAGAGAAGACACTAGGCGCATTCTTCAATCCAAATGGCAATCTATTAAACTCATAGTGTCCTTCTGAGGTACTAAAAGCTAAGTATGGTCTAACCTCAGGCTTTACTGGAATCTGATAGTATCCTTTACTCAGATCCACTTTTGAGAAATATTTAGCTTTATTTAGTCTGGCAAACAGCTGATTTGTATCCGGCAATGGATCCACCTGTCCTTCTGTAATAGCATTCAGTCTCCTGTAATCTATACAGAGTCTATGTTCTCCAGAGGGCTTCCTTAAGAGTACAACACCGGAACTATACGAAGACTCACTGTGCGAAATAATTCCTTCCTTCAATAGATAATCTATCTCTTCCTTCAAAGCTTTCTCCTTAGCAAACGGAATAGAATATGGTTTCATACAGACAGGTGTGGAGTCTATTAGTTTCATATCATATTCCAATAGGTTTGTATGCCCTGGTCGGTCTGTTAACACCTCTGCATGATTATTTAGAACCTGTTGCACTCTCTCTTTCTGAGTTTTCGTTAAATGTGTACTGATTTTCACCTGTGCTGCTGTCTCACAGGGTGTAATGGATATTCAAATGATGAAAGTGGTTCCTTTTTCATCTCCATGGCGATGGACAAGGTCAACAAGTGTGTCTCTTCCTGATGTTCTCTTTCCAAATATTTCTTCAGGAGATTCACATGATAGATTTTTTCTTTCCCCTTCTTATCTATCTTATAATTTGTTCTAGACACCTTCTCTAGAACTGTATATGGACCCTGCCATCCAATTTGTAACTTATTCTGACTCTCAGGCAAAAGAAGCAGTACTTTCTCTCCCACAGCCAAATTTCTGTCTTTCGCCTTCCTGTTATAATAGGCAGCATGTTTCTTCCTGGCTTGTTTCAAATTTTCATTGGCAAGTTTCCAGCCAGTTTTTAACCGAGTGGTCAGCTCATTCACATATTGGTATGAAGATGTAATGTTTTCCTCTGCCTTTTCATCAGTCCACGTTCTTAACAAAGCTACATATGGACCTTTAATTGTGTGGACCTATTTGTCCATGCACCGGTATGGTCTCTTCCACTCGAAGCTTTATAGTGATGATTTTTCCTCCCAGAATTATCATTCACAAAACGACCGCTACCAATTTTTCTTTTCTTGGGGCTTTCTCCCCACTTAAAATTCTTGATGAGAGATTTCCTCCCTACATCCTCTTCCTCCAGTTTGTTTAAGTCCGATTGAGGGATTTTCGGCTTATCCTGGGGTAAGACATCTGTTTGCACTCTCCGCATAGTGGCCATTGTAAAACAGTTAAGTGAAGCTTGTCCGTGAAAAGGGGCTTCCCATTCCATTTGGTCCACTTTATCAAATCTATTTTTCCTTTTATTGTCAGGCCTGATTTTGCCCCATGGCGTGTCCAGGTCCTGATCCATGTTCCCACTTGTGGGTGTTCCCTCATGTGCTATGCTACACCTTTCTACAAAATTCTCAATGTCCCATCTTGCTTTGGGCCAATAATAATTGTGAGCCACCTTTTGAATGATGGTACCTATCTTCTCATGGTCCCCATCTGGTTTCACATGTAGGCTCCTTATTAAGTCTGTCCTATATCTTTTTGGAAGAACCAGCTGTCCGTGACCATTGGATCTAGCTCCAGTCTTCCTATACATCAACTTGTTTTTCATGTAAAAATCTCCCTTGCCTGGAGTTGTATGACAAGTTGACAATTTTCTGAAACAAGGCTTGAGTGTTTTATCCCCAGCCTGTGCCTTCCTCATCTCTTCTGGAGTGGTATCTAACATAATATCCTCCTCCTGTCTTGAGGTCGACCTGACCTGAAGGGTTGCCATATACACAGGTTTCCTTCTGCAACGGTCAGTGTCATGATTGTCCATCTGACAATTCTTACACCACCTTTTTCCTTGGTTGAAAGATTTTCTTTCATCATATTTCCTTTCATCGAATTGTGGGAATTTATTTTTATTGTCATACCGTGGCCTATCAAATTGGTGCTTACCTTTATTTTGATCCTTAGGATCAAATTTATTAAAGTTCTGTGGTGCCCTAAAGTTATCCACTTGTTTCTTTTTATTACCTGTTACCTCTGCTTGAGCTGCTTGATACCTTTCAGCAACATTTAGCAACTCACCCAGCCTCTCTGCACCTTGTTCCATGAGAAACTTTCTCAGGTCTGGAGCCATGGACTCTCTTAATTGCTCTATAAGGACCATTTCCTTAAGATCTTGGGTTTTCCCCAGAGAAGTCCATTTCTCCAAGTATGTCTCTATTCGTGCAGAGAACTGGTGATAGGTTTCACCTGACAGTAGTTTAGCATTCCTAAATTTTTTCCTATAAAATTCTGCATTCTTTTCATACCTTAACAAAAGAGCCTGCTTTAGCATGTCATAATTTTCCTGATCACCTCTGCTCATTTTTGCAAAAACTTCATAAGCTGCCCCACGAAGTCCTTGAGATAACTTTAAGCTCCCACCTTTCTCTCTCTAACCCATACGTGGTAGCTAATAGTTCATACCTATTTAGGTAGCTCTCTATATCATCGTCTTTCTCAACAAAATGATCTAAATGAAAATTCATAGCTGAGGTTGAGGCTCCTTGAGTAACCGTAGCATCAGAGGCAAAGGGACTGGCACCATTTTCAGGAGCATGGCCTTGAAACTCAAACTCCCTTAGTCGTAACTCATGTTCCCTTTGTAATCTTTTATCTTCTGCTTCCCTTTCTGCAGCTAATTTCCTCTCTTCTGCAGCTAATCTTTTGTCTTCTCTTTCTGCCTCCAATTTCTTAGCCTCAGCCTCAATCTGCAACCTCTTAATTTCCTTGTCAGCCTCTAACTTTCTTTCGGCTTCAAACCTTCTTTCTTCACGTTCAATAAATTTGTCACATTCCGTCGTGACATAGGCAACCATAACTTGCCCATCTAATCCTAACTCTTTTGCAGTCTGAACCGCAGCAGATCGAAATTTGGCCAGGTCCGCCATTGTCTATTATGTAAATTTATACAATGTCTAACCAACAATTCAATCTCTAATGGACAACACAGGCACCGTGAGCTCAACCTTATTTAATTCCACCCAAGGATACCTTTTAATTCTTATATTCCCTGAAGTGAATTACCCCCAATATTTTTAATAGGGAAAGATTCAAAATCCCGGACGAGCCCCCAATATATGTGGTGAAGTGGGATGTTATAAATATTTATAGGGGACTTAGTGTACTGACTGAGATCAGCTGTGAAGGTATATATATCTAATAAGAGTAGTGTATTATATATATAACCTTACTTGCTACCACATATCTATATATATCTCAGTCAGAATTATTCTGGAATAGTGTGATGACTACGTTATGTGTCTAGGGTATGTGTATGATGAAGTGTAAGTCACAACAACAGACAGATAAACAATTTAATTTAATCCACTACTCTTAACAACACTGTGACACTCACATACATATAACACTCTATGAGAATATCTTAAAGAAGTCACTCGTAACTTTTCAAATAACAATATGTATTCATTACTGGCATGAATGAATATGTGTCCTGATTCAACTACAAGGGAACCAGGAATCACAATCAATTTAAATTACAAGTTATGTACAGAATGTATTTAATATGAATATTGTAGTGACATATATTATTACAAATATTCTATGTGTGTCAGTTGTGTAGTAGTAAAATGAGGTAATACTGGTTTTGTTTTGTTCAAGCTCTGTTGGTATTTGTCATCATGACTTCAATAGTTTGTCTTTTGGGACTAGTATTGGAGATGTTCTCAGTTCCTGATATTAAGACAATTAAATTCCCCTCTGAATGTTATTTTTATAAAGTCATTTCAAGATGAGGGGACATAATGTTGAGCTCAGCTGGCCAAGTTAGCTTATCTGGCGTGATGGCGGCAGGAAAGGACTCCTCTGCTCGAATTCTCCTCTGGGCTCTGGAGACACCTCACTGATAGCTAAAAGGACCAAGGAGTATGCTGTCCGACACTGGATTCAGCAAAGCTCTGACCAGGTGCTGCTCAGTACCATCAAGACCACTGTCCCTGAAATCAAGAAGGATGTACCTTCTACTTCATAACTAACTTATACTCTCTTTTACACTGATCACAATACAGCACAAACATTGAGTTCAGAGCGTTAGGCCAACTATCAGCTTCATTCTGAAGTACTTTATACCAGCATTAACCTCCTTAATGGTTACTACGCCTCTGCAATTCCAGCATTATTTCTTTCTAGTCAATCATCTAGGTGTCAGTGTACTATTTGGCCATTCCATGCCGTTTTACTTCCCTCCGACACCCTCTGTTCAGGCTGGAGCATTATAGGCTTTATCTCTTGTTTGCCACTGAACTACACATATATATACAGGCATAAATTAACAATTTACATTCAATTTTCATTAAAAGATACTGAATGGTTCAAGCTTACCACAATTTCATGGAAATAAACACAGATACGTTGATTAGCAATGAATTCTGGCACAATTACTGGCACAAATTTCCATCTGCTTATGTTCCAGGCTTTTATTTTAGCAAAATTGTGAGCTGGCTTCAACGCACTGATGCTTTATCAAGCTTATTTAAACAAGTGGTTTCGAACTAACGCTCCCAAGTGATTATATCCAGCGAGTCTAGCCAATGAGGCCCCGTTTCGACAAGTGTTTGAAAAAATGTTACCTTTCCCCGTTTCCCCTAACAACGAAAGATAGTATTTATAGTCCGACCAATCGTGGTTAGGCTTTCATTTGTTGCGCTCCAATCAATTGGGAGTTTACATGGTAGGCTATTTATGTAACGTAAGGTTTTTTCAAACACGTTATATATAAAAAAAATTTTATGAGCAGAAATGATTCCATGCTGTCAGGCATCCTCACTATTTTATTTTGGGTATAATTTATTAATTCCTGGACTATTTGCGTAACGTTTTACCTATTATTTGTCAGCAAGCCCTAAGGAACCCAAATATACCAATTTGAAAGAGCTACGTGGCTGCGTTCAAAATATGTATTTTCTACCTCCTGTTTCGAAGATGTGCTGTCTGGGTACTGTTATGTTTTCAACCGTAAACCCATCTAATGTTGTCTTTCCTAATAAGAGTTTTTTATGATTTATAAACCTAACTCTGGGAAAGGGTAGTGTATTTTATCACTGTCCGTCTGAAAAAACAATTAGTGCATGTAGACTTACACGCGTGATGGCAGCATTTGTGTATCGCGCGACGCGTGTTGCATGCGTTCCCGGTTTTATTCGCCCCTCTCTCTCTCTCTATATTTGAGTCCATCTGTTCGTTCGTTTTGGTAACGTAATATAATTAATGTTAGGATTAATTTAGGTCATTACGCAGGGCCTCTCAATGTTTTTCTTAGAAATGCAGCACACGTTTCATTGAAGAAAGCGGGTAATAATACAGTAAGCTTTTACTATCAACGTGAAAGCGTTACAATTTGCAGACGAAGCATAAAACAAGGGGGATTTCGAGTACAGTCATTGTGACAGCACTGTTCTTTACCATTCTTCTTCCTTTATTTATTATATGTATTTATTAGGCTTTATATTTACTTGATAATTTATATATGTGGATTAGAATATTCCACGACAATCTACTTGGGAGGATAGTTAATGCTTGTGCTGTTGGGGTGGCCTCATCACACCTGTCTATATTGACTACACAGTGTCCAGTAAATTGCAGGAATTTTATGGGGTATTAGTAACTAAAAGGCGTTGGTGAACTTCCAGCAGACCAGAGGCTCACTCATCTTGCATATGTAGCTCTGGTGCTGAAATCTGGTGGTCCCACCTCTCCGTGCTGGCGGGCAATAATAGTGGTCTCTGTCACAACGTACTGCACAGATACACTCGAGTAAAATCACCAACTGAATGGACACCGCCTTGTTGTCAACTGAAACTCACAGCTCTGCAATCAAAGTATTGGCTATGTGTCAAAATTCTATTCTCTACCCACGTCTGGACACAACACGGACACAACAACCACATCATACAGACAGGTCAGATCTCTCTGACCAAACAGCACATTTACCATGGTGGTTTTACATCAGATAGGTCCTCCCATACTATAGATTCTGAAAAATATTTATTAGTTTCCTTCCCTAAAAGTGGATAGGTAATATGTTTCATTATTCTCAACACTTGATCTGTCTTTCCTAACCCTTGCTGGAGTTTATGTATATTGTTGGTCCCTAGACCCTGACTTGGGCGGGGGGTCTAGAGCAAATCCCTACTTGTTTGTAAGGCTAGATTATGATATGGCAGTATCAAATCACTCGAACATTAAACAATATTCAAAATATACAAAGAAATAATTTCAATCTTACCAGATTATGAATAAAGAACACAGAAATGCTAGCAAAACTCAGCTGAGCTGCTGGCTATAGTATGGCGTCCCTGAATTTATTTCACTTTCTTTCATTTGGAAATCACCACACTTTAAAATACTGTGTCTATCATCGAACAACTATTGAGGAATGGCCCCACTTGCGCGTCTGAGCGCCGATAAAATGATTGTCTGTGGCCAATCACTGCCTAGGTTTATTTCAAATTCAAATTTCCTACCCTAAAGTCATTTCAGTCATGCTTCAGTCAAGTATGGATGTTTATCTGTTAGTCTGTCCGTCTCTACTTGTTTTTTTTTCAAAAACGTACTTGATTTTTGAACCAACCTTTCTCTCCCCTCCAAAATTTTGTCGTTAAAAGTTATATTTAGACACAGCTCCCACCAATGTCCCTTCGCTTCCCTACTAAGTAGATTTGAACACCTGCGTCTCGAGGTCGTGTTTTTTTGTGCAAATAGCGACACTTTTTATTCCATACAGTCTGTCGCTGATGTGAACAACACTGTCTTTTGTCATTATCTTCAATATTATCTATCCGTCTGTAAAATTAAGAACATATTAGTTCACTGCTCAGAATGGGCCATCCGGCCAGCTAATTTTTATATTCCTAACATTAATATTACGAAAAAGTTACTTTTTAATTTTTGTAATATTCCAAACATCTGCGTTCTGCCGCTGAATTCAAATCAAAGGCTTGGTATCGCAAAAGCGACCAATAAATGACTGTGGCGTAACATATCCAAGGTCCCTTCTGTCGAGTTCCTTACTTTATGTCAACTTGGGAAACGTGACTTTTCTCCGTTTCCCCCCCCCAATTGCGTCTCCTTAGCCTTTCTAGTCTCACGCAATCTTTCCAGTCATATTTTTTCCTTTTTATCCGCCGTTCCCCTCCTGTCTAGCAAGTCAATTTTTATGGAGGGTGATGACCCGCGGTCTGGGCGATCATGTACTATCAGCAGCCTACGCATTATGTTTTTATCCTTACATGTTATCTTTGGAGGTATTTTACCGTTGTATCTCTGTCAATTTCACTACACATCTCCCCACTTGAAAACTTGCCTATGGCAAGTTCCAAAACCAGCGATACACATAGGTAAAATTACTCCTCACGTCTGCCACTACTCTAATTTTGATCACAGGGGTGCCGACTGAGGAAATCTGCACCGACATTCAATTTACGGCTTGCATAAGCGACTGGTTTCAGTTCCCCATCAGGTGAAGATGATCTTTGCAACAAAGCCCCTCCTAGTCCTACATTACTTGCATCGGTTCTTAAGACAAAGTCCTGTGTCAAATCAGGCAGTTTGAGAATAGGCTTGCTAGTGAGTTTTTCCTTTAACTCTTGGAACGCTAGTTCACATTGTGCAGTCCAAATAATTTTATCTGGAAGTCCCTTGCGAGTCAGATCAGTCAGAGGAGCACAAATAGCGTTAAAATTCTTGATGTATTTCTGATAAAATCCGCATAACGACACAAATGATCGCACGTCCTTTTTTGTTTGCGGCCTAGGTGCTCTCTGCAGTTTTTCCAAGTTCTTAGGATCAGGGGTCATATTACCCTGATATACAGTGTGTCCCAAGAATTCCAACTCTTTGCATCCAATACAACATTTTGTTGGCCTAGCAGTTAAGTTCGCCTCCCGGAGTCTATCAAACAACATCTCCAGAGCTTCAATGTGTTCTTCAAATGTCTCTGTGGCGACGAGAATATCATCCATGAAATTCGTGATACATGGGTTATTCAGGGGATCCAACAATTTGCGCATCATCCTTGAAAACACACTCGGAGCATTTTTCAGTCCGAATGGTAGCATATTGAATTCATAATGTCCATCCGAAGTGCTAAAAGCCAAATAAGGTCTCACTTCAGGCTTCACTGGGATCTGGTAATAGCCTTTACTAAGATCCACCTTTGAAAAGTATTTTGCCTTGTTCAGTCTGGCAAATAACTGTTTTGTGTCTGGTAATGGATCCACTTGTCCTTCTGTGACAGCATTCAGTTTCCTGTAATCTATGCACAGTCTGTGTTCCCCAGACGGTTTTCTCAACAAAACGACACTAGAACTAAAAGATGATTCACTGTGCGAAATAATCCCCTCCTTCAACAAATACTCTATTTCTTCCTTCAATGCCTTCTCCTTCGCGAACGGAATAGAATAGGCTCTCATACAGATTGGGTTTGAGTCTACCAGTTTCATGTCATACTGTAGCAAATTTGTATGGCCTGGTTTATCTGTTAATACATCTGTATGTTCCTCCAGAACCTGTTGAACTCTCTCCCTCTGGTTTTTAGTCAGGTGCTTACTGACTTTTACCTGTGCTGCGGTTTCACAAGGATGTAATGGGTATTCATGTGAGGTGAGTGGTTCTTTTTGCATCTGGGTTGCAATAGCCAAGGTCAATAAGGGGGTGCTTTCCTGGAGTGGTCTGTCCAGATACTTCTTTAACAGGTTTACATGATAAACTTTCTCCTTCCCCTTTTTGTCAATTTTATAGTTTGTTCTAGACACCTTCTCTAGAACCGTATATGGACCTTGCCAACCAATTTGTAATTTATTCTGGCTTCCGGGTAGTAGAAGCAGCACCTTCTCTCCGACTGCCAGTTCCCTGTCCTTTGCCTTCCTATTAAAATATGCTGCATGTTTCTTCCTGGCTTGCTTCAAATTATCATTTGCCAGTTTCCATCCAGCTTTCAAACGAGTGGTCAGTTCGTTCACGTATTGATACGATGAGGTAACAGTCTCTTCCGCCTTCTCATCTGTCCAGGTCCTTAATAGAGCTTCTAATGGACCTTTTATTGGCCTCCCAAATAGCAGAGTTGCGGGAGCCATCCCGGTTGAACTATGTGGTACCTCCCGGTACGCAAACAATGCGGCGGGCAGGAATTGATCCCACAGATCCGGTTTTTCGTGTGCCAGCTTTCTCAGGATAGAAATGAGAGTCCCGTTGAACCTCTCTACCTGGCCGTTCCCTTGTGGATGGTACGGACTACAATGAAAGTGTCTGGCTTGAAATAGCTTAAAAACTTCTTCCGTTAGTTTCCCCTTGAACTGAGAACCATTATCCGTCAAGATTTGATGCGGGAATCCTAATCGGGTAAATATTGTAAGTAGTGCCTCTGCTACATGTTTTGAATCAATTGATGGCAGGGCTACCGCCTCTCCCCACATAGAACAAGTGTCCACCAGAGTAAGGATGTAACTGTTCCTCCTCTTGGTCCGAGTGAGAGGTCCTACAATATCCACTGCAACCCTCTCAAAAGGTGTTCCCACTATGGGCATTTCCCCTAGAGTTGCAGGAGCAGTCCAGTGCTTTGGAGCTACCCTTTGACATTCTGGGCAGGATTTGACATATCTTTTTATATCCTCCGTTATCCCTGGCCAGAAGTAATGACAAGCTATACGCTGTCCTGTGGCGCTGATCCCCATGTGACCACTGAAGGGAATCGCATGCCCGAGTTCCATCACTTTATCTCTATATGAAGTGGGAAGAACCAGCTGGTTGTGACCATTTGTTCCAGTTCCGGCCTTCCTGTATAAGAGTTTGTTCTTCATGAAATATTCCCCCTTGCTCGGAGGTGTGTGGCATTTGGGCAATTTTTTAAAACAGGGCTTGAGTGTCCTATCCTCAGCCTGCGCCTTCCTCATCTCCTCTGGATGAGCATTTATAGGTTCACCTTCTTCCTCCTTCTTCTGTGACCTGGTCTGCACTGTCGCCATGATCACAGGTTTCTCGGGATTCCCCAAGAAGACGTATCTACACCCCAATATCAGAGGGTAGATTGGTTCATCTATCACTGCTGCTCTGATTTCTCCCTCCACATAGCGAGTTTTCACCGTTATCCTTGCGATGGGAAGTGTCATGAGTGGTATGTCCTTAGTCGCCCCTTGTATTTCCACTGTTTCTGTGGTATACTGACTTGGGTCCACTAGGCTAGACTTCACAACTGAATCATAATCCAAACCTGTATCATAAAGGCACCTTATGGTGACCCCATTACAAATAACATCCTCACAAACTGGGGGGTGATAAGGTTCCTGTTGTCCATTAGGATTAACCTTTAATCTTCGCGTCCCCGACTTCATTGCAGCAATGTTTGAAGGTTTCCTTCTACAAAATTCGGTGTTATGGTTATCCTTCTTGCACCATTTACACCATCTTTTTCCTTGGTTCAACGGTTTTCTTTCATTGAACTTTTGGTCATTGAACTGTGAGTTTCTGTCGCGATAGTCATTTCTTGGCCGCTCAAAGTTTGTCCTACCTTTATTTCCCTGCTCTCTATTATCAAATTTATTAAATTGCTGTGGAGCTTTAAAATTGTCTATGTGCTTCTTTTTAGCACCACTTACCTCTGCCTGAGCTGCCTGATACCTCTCAGCAACATTTAAAATTTCCCCCAACTTCTCTGCACCTTGTTCCATGAGAAATTTTCTCATGTCTGGAGCCATGGACTCTCTCAATTGCTCAATCATGATCATTTCTTTAAGATCTTGGGTCTTCCCCAGAGCCGTCCATTTCTCCAAATAGGTTTCTAGTCTAGCAGAGAATTGGTGGTATGTCTCCCCAGACAACAGTTTGGCATTTCTAAATTTCTTACGATAAAATTCACCATTCTTCTCGTACCTTAATAACAAAGCCTGCTTTAACATGTCATAATTGTCTTGGTCTTCCCTGTTCATTTTGGCAAATACTTCATAAGAAGTACCTCTCAATCCCTGTGATAGCTTTAAACTCCACCTCTCTCTCTCTAACCCATATGTAGTAGCTAATAACTCAAAACGTCCTAGGTACCCCTCTATGTCATCGTCTTTTTCAACAAAATGGTCTAAATGAAACCCCATAGCTGAGTTTGAGGCTCCCAGACTGGGCGTAGCATCTGAGGCAAAAGGGCTGGCACCATTTTCAGGAGCCGGGCCTTGTAATTCCAGCTCCCTTAGTCGTAATTCGTGCTCCCTTTGCAACCTTCTATCTTCTGCCTCCCTTTCGGCAGTCAACCTTTTTCTTCTGCCTCCCTTTGCTGTCGTTTTTCTTCTGCCTCAATCTGCAGCCTCTTAATTTCTCTATCAGCCTCAATTTGTAACCTCTTCTCTTCAGCTACCTTTCTATCTTCCCTTTCAATATATTTATCACATTCAGCCGTTACATATTGAATTAAAATTTGACCATCCATTCCCATCTCCTTTGCGGTCAGCACAGCAGCTGATCGGAATTTTGCTAGCTCCGCCATACTTTTCAGACAATATAATAATATACAAGCTAAATCTCTAACCAGTAAATACACTAAGTACTTCTTATGACTATAGTCTAACTAATTCTAACTAACCAGTTAACTAATTAATTATCACTGGCTGTGAAGATTCACCAACTTTTATCTGCAGGGACACTTTTAATTTTAAAGGGAATTTCACAATTTTTTTTCCCCTAATTTTATTTCTCCAACCAGGAGATCCTAATATTACTGTTGGGCTAATTATCCCTGGACAAGACCCAATGTATGTAGTGGGTTTGATGGTATTGTATGATGGTGATATTACTAAATGTAATGTATGAGGCCAGCTGTGAAGGCTCCTGAGATAAAATGTAGTTGTGAATTGTCAGAAGGCCTTTCTTGCTACCACTACGACCTCACACTCAATTTTTTTTCTTAATGAATGTAGCTATGTAAAATGTCTAGGGTAATGATATGTAATGTGGTGTGATAGTTATGGATACACCCACAGATATTTAAGCAGACTAATAATATTTAACAAATATTATAATACACTGAACTAACTCAAGAGTGTAAAATTTTTGATAGAATTATATTACATTTATTTGTTCTGGATCAAGTTTTATGTTGACCAGAACTTTTTTTTTTTTTTAAAAAAAAAAGGATTTAAAAATTATGAAAGAAATGCATGGAATGTTACATAATAAATGCAAGAGTGTACATATATAAGTACTAGACTAGTTAGTTTTATTAAAATGTTCTAGTAGTCATCTACTTGGGAGGATAGTTAATGCTTGTGCTGTTGGGGTGGCCTCATCACACCTGTCTATATTGACTACACAGTGTCCAGTAAATTGCAGGAATTTTATGGGGTATTAGTAACTAAAAGGCGTTGGTGAACTTCCAGCAGACCAGAGGCTCACTCAACTTGCATATGTAGCTCTGGTGCTGAAATCTGGTGGTCCCACCTCTCCGTGCTGGCGGGCAATAATAGTGGTCTCTGTCACAACGTACTGCACAGATACACTCGAGTAAAATCACCAACTGAATGGACACCGCCTTGTTGACAACTGAAACTCACAGCTCTGCAATCAAAGTATTGGCTATGTGTCAAAATTCTATTCTCTACCCACGTCTGGACACAACACGGACACAACAACCACATCATACAGACAGGTCAGATCTCTCTGACCAAACAGCACATTTACCATGGTGGTTTTACATCAGATAGGTCCTCCCAGACTATAGATTCTGAAAAATATTTATTAGTTTCCTTCCCTAAAAGTGGATAGGTAATATGTTTCATTATTCTCAACACTTGATCTGTCTTTCCTAACCCTTGCTGGAGTTTATGTATATTGTTGGTCCCTAGACCCTGACTTGGGCGGGGGGTCTAGAGCAAATCCCTACTTGTTTGTAAGGCTAGATTATGATATGGCAGTATCAAATCACTCGAACATTAAACAATATTCAAAATATACAAAGAAATAATTTCAATCTTACCAGATTATGAATAAAGAACACAGAAATGCTAGCAAAACTCAGCTGAGCTGCTGGCTATAGTATGGCGTCCCTGAACTTATTTCACTTTCTTTCATTTGGAAATCACCACACTTTAAAATACTGTGTCTATCATCGAACAACTATTGAGGAATGGCCCCACTTGCGCGTCTGAGCGCCGATAAAATGATTGTCTGTGGCCAATCACTGCCTAGGTTTATTTCAAATTCAAATTTCCTACCCTAAAGTCATTTCAGTCATGCTTCAGTCAAGTATGGATGTTTATCTGTTAGTCTGTCCGTCTCTACTTGTTTTTTTCAAAAAACGTACTTGATTTTTGAACCAACCTTTCTCTCCCCTCCAAAATTTTGTCGTTAAAAGTTATATTTAGACACAGCTCCCACCAATGTCCCTTCGCTTCCCTACTAAGTAGATTTGAACACCTGCGTCTCGAGGTCGTGTTTTTTTTTGTGCAAATAGCGACACTTTTTATTCCATACAGTCTGTCGCTGATGTGAACAACACTGTCTTTTGTCATTATCTTCAATATTATCTATCCGTCTGTAAAATTAAGAACATATTAGTTCACTGCTCAGAATGGGCCATCCGGCCAGCTAATTTTTATATTCCTAACATTAATATTACGAAAAAGTTACTTTTTAATTTTTGTAATATTCCAAACATCTGCGTTCTGCCGCTGAATTCCCCTTCTGTCGAGTTCCTTACTTTATGTTAACTTGGGAAACGTGACTTTTCTCCGTTTCCCCCCCAATTGCGTCTCCTTAGCCTTTCTAGTCTCACGCAATCTTTCCAGTCATATTTTTTTCCTTTTTATCCGCCGTTCCCCTCCTGTCTAGCAAGTCAATTTTTATGGAGGGTGATGACCCGCGGTCTGGGCGATCATGTACTATCAGCAGCCTACGCATTATGTTTTTATCCTTACATGTTATCTTTGGAGGTATTTTACCGTTGTATCTCTGTCAATTTCACTACAGTATCCTTGTGTTCTTGCAGTGGTAGTTTCAGTAGTAATTTATATTACATAATGAGGTTGCGAGATCCATTCATAAACCCACATTACGAGAATTCTTGAGGGAATAGTAGCCTTATTATTTCTTTGTATCCTTCAGAAACTCCCTGGAGTTACATGGGGAATTGTTTTGTGTAGTGTAGTTACTGTAGTATATTCATTATTGACAGTGCAGTAATAAGGCTGGATTCCTATAATATATACACTGTTAATAGTCTATCTAGTAATCATCTCTGATCATCAAGATAACACATCATCATCATCAGCTGCTGCCATCTCCACGTCAAAGGTAGGCTGCATTAGATCTGCAATTGGATCTTCAGACTCCGCACAGGTCACAGCAGAGTGGGATATCCTATATTCAACAAGCTAAAGATAGGAGCTACCGATGAGCGAAACTGTGGCACCGACAAAATGACTGCTGAAAATGTTCTTCAAAGATGCCCAACATATGAGGAACATATAAAGCACATATGGCCGTCATCAGTACCACCTTTGGAAAAACTCTATGGAGATAAAAATAGCCGGAAGCTGCCCACTGCTTTCTTTGAAAACATTCAAGTAGACTTCTGAGATTGTAAGAAGAAGAAGGATCTCCAATATCTTCTCTCTCTTGTCTTGATCACATAATCTGATAGACTCCTTCCTGTACATCTCTAGATGTTATCTTCCCTCCTATAACACTATTTTCCTCTTGCACGTTTGCCTTAAACTCTCCCTTCCATTATGGTTTCGGCAAGATGTTAAGTCTTTTTAAACAGCCAAAATTGTTTAGCTGTCTGGCTTTTATATTAATTGTTCCATTAAGTCTATTTTCATTCCAAGCTTTTCTAGGACCTTTTGACCAATGTAAGTTATTCCGCAACGTTTTCATATGATGATATAAATGACGTTGCGCGACTCGCATGTAAAGCCATAAAGCCTATTGTGGGAAGACAAAAGAACACACTGAGAAGAGAGATGATGAGGACAATATGGAAAGCTGATTTCACGAGACAGGAAGTACTGGCCTAAGTTTGTTGAAGGCTAATGCTGCGGGAGGAGCTAAAGAGTTTGATGATGATGATGATGATGATTACCTTGTTTTCATTAACTACAGTATTAAATGTATCTTTTTTTTTCAATGCTGCTGCGTTATACTTTGTATTAATATACAATGAGCCATGACTCGCTTGGTACTGTACGCGACTGGTCGGAATCTAGTAGTTGGAACCTCTTCCTGTCAGAAATTACTATGCGGATGATGTACTCTTGAGGTGATAACTTTCAATTGCGTTTTGTTTGGTGTTCCGTTCGGCTTGTTCTTATCTCTGTTGCTTGTTGTAAGAACTTCTGCCCCCCCCCCCCCCCCCCCCCCCCACCCCCCCCCCCCCCGCCCCCCCCCGCCCCCGCCCCCCCCCCCCCCACCCCCTCTCCACCCCGCTTCCCCCCCCCCCCCCCCCCCCACCCTCCCCCCCCCTCCCCCCCCACCCCCCCCCCCCCCCCCCCACCCCCCATCCAATCTGAGACGACGCCGTATGGAGTATCTCCATTTGATGCGACTAGCAGCTTCGTGTTTCCATGATGCTGCAGTTATGTCCAGCGCCTGCACGTCTCTCTTGCACACATCTTTGAACGTCAGCTATAGTCGGCCGGCTGTTTTTTTGCCATCTGCCAGTTGTCCGTAGAAAATAACCTTGAGAATGTGATCATGCTTCAGAAAACCTAAAACCTAGAAAACGCTAAATAACAAGCGTTCTTTATATTAAACAAAACATTACCGCTTGTACACATCCGTCAAAAGTTAAATGTCAGACCGCCTAGCAACTATAAACTTTCGTCAATCATAAATTAAGCTCGCCCACTTTTCTTCTATAGCCAGATGCCACGTGACATTTGAATTCCACTCTTCAAATAGAAAAAAACAAAATACGTTTCTTATGTATGTTGTTTGTTTTTCTAGACCGCTACCCTATGATCCTAGCCTGGTTGTGTATACATTTCGAGAAGCGTGGGGTAAATGTTAAGCCCAAAAATAATACAACCCTATAGAGTATCAGCATTCTTTCAAGTTGTTTTTATAATATACCGAACTTATTTTTATAATGTAGCACGGCATTGAAAGTGTACACACACATATTAAAATGACACCACTTTGTGCCGCTGTTATATCTGTCTTGGTCTCTATCAGACCAACTTGGCGATTTAATGCCACTCCAGGGAACCTTTCTTTCAAATGTCCTCTTTACATACGCTTAGCCAAACAGATTTTGACCTCTTCACGAGTATTCCCCTGTCACCAAGCAATATAGCATTGGTTGTCCTCACATTAACTTGCTATCAACAATTCCGAATTCAAATCTTTGTTATCTATTGTGGTAATGTAATCAAAATATGCGTCTTCCTTCATAGCAGATAAGTAATGAAGCGAAATCACTGCGTGATACAACAGCGCAATCGAATCCCCAGTGAGATTATAAAGACAAATAAGGACAAGGAAATTTCCCTACCCCTTGCTGGAAAATGAGTAATGTCCACTGGGGGCTTGATCTGTCATGTCAGGGTTCAGGGATCAGAAGACTGCATAATTACATGGATTAAAGTTTAACTACGCAGCGATGATCGTACATGACTTGCATCTATCACGCATTCTTGGTAAGAGGAGAGAAAAAAAACAAGACAGATTTTTTAAATACGCCAGGTCAACGGGAAAACCCGAAGCTTGGAAAACCCCAGTGACTATATTTAAACGAAAACACAAATTAGACATTGAGTTTCGTTTTACCCAGAGGCGTAACTACTTCCCGGGTGGCTTGGACACGTCTCATGGGCCCTAGCACCGGAAAGTAGTGGGATACTGGCTTATATTAATTCCCTTTGTTCTTGTGTTTAAACGTCATTGCAGTTTATGAGTTTTTAAACCAGTTTATAAGAGTGGTTATAAACACTTATTTAAGTTTCCATATAACTTATAGTTATATAGAAGTTTCCATACATAAACTCTTTGAACATATTCAAACATTCATTAAAAAAACTGAAACTGACCCATGGGCAGACTATGGAGAAACTTTCACTGTTTCATCTACTCAAACTAACTAGATGGTGGGTGTCTTGAGTTACAGAAATGGAAGGGATGAAGAAGCCATGGGAAGTTGTTGAGCGGATGATACAGGACAGAAAGACCTGTCACAATGACGTTTGAAGGCCTATGCTCCTTTGGAAGCTGAAGGTTACTGATGATGGGGAAGTAAGCAGTAACATTTTTGTACTGATTTCCCGTACACTGTTTGTAACAGTTGAGCCCATTTTATAAAGAGGACCCCACTTAATGTGAGACAGGGGGACTCATAAATACAATCTTTGAAGGATGATAATCTTTGAAGGACCGAAGACTAGATTGGAACCAGGCTAGGAGAAAGACAGCCGATAGGATAGTATAGCGCACTCTCTGACGCCTCTGGGTAGAAAAGGAACGACTAAGTTAAGTAAGGGATTCATACATTGTAGTTACGCCACTGGTTTTATCCCGTTTTTTTTTTAACTCCTCAGGGATCTGGTTTTCCCTTAACCCACTACAGCCTGTTTGTCTGACCTTGTATAAGCAAAAAAGACAATACGCAACTTTATAAGTTTGCAGATCAGCGCACTTTTAAGATGACGTTGCTGAATGGTCACAATTTAGGACGCTGATGATTGATGCATTCAGTGTGGACTTATTTCTAGAGATTGACACACCTACTTGAGATTATTCCCAACACTGTTCCTACGCTCCCGTGTCCCACTCCAGTTCGACGTAGAGACAAAGAATGATGCATGAACTAGCAATTCCAAGTCCGTAATTGTATGTGCCGATCGTGATGACGCAGAATCGTAATACTTATTTTTCGTATCTGCAATTACCAGTCTGATGAGATAGCAAGAGGAGAAGAACTTTATGAAAGTGACGAAATAGGAGGTAGAAACCTGTCGTCTGACAATGGTCAAATGTTATGGATAACGTAATAGCTTTTTTTGAGCTGAGAACCGGTAATGCTACCTCATTAACTTTCCAAATATTGACAGCAGCGAGTTTTCAGGGTGGTCCGTGCCTGCTTTAAAAACTACCATACCTGTCTTATTAAGCGTTTATTTTTGGTCCCAGTACCTCTTTGACTTTTAGTAAACCTTCCTGTACCTCCATTAAAAACAGAGAGGAAGTAAATTATATATATTATATATATATATATATATATATATATATATATATATATATATATATATATATATATATATATATATATATATTTTTTTTTTTCATGCATGTAAGAAAATAAACAAACAGATTGATTGAAAACAAATTACATTACTTTTTTTTTAAATAATAAAAATTGACACAGAAACCAGTGCTGCACGAGCATGTTGATGTTTGGTGTAGACCTCTTGTAAGGGGACCAGTTACAGTTGTAGCTTCATGCTCCGTAAGGAGGTAAAGGAATAGGATGATGATGATGATGATAATAATGATTATAATGAAATCAGGTTTCTTCTACCTTCTGGCTATAATAACATCAAGTTAGCATTCACACTCTTCGACACATACTGAGGGAGACTCAGCACCTATGGGTCTGCCCGGAGTGCAGTGACGTCGATTCTGATCAACAATAACACACACAATATAATCACATCAGATGTTAGAAGCATGCGTAAGGGAAACTAAGACCAGAATTGCACGGTCAATAACAGCTTTCCACAGCTTGAACAGTGGTTTAACCAACAAAATCTTTCAGTGGTAGCCAGAAAGAAACGGCTATAACAATGGTGCATACGCCCTATATTGCTTGAGTTCTAGGGTTAGATCTCTAACCAAGACATTGAAGCACCAGCACGTGTTCACATCTCGGAAACAGACAACTTTAGAGTTGCCTGCCCAACGCTTCTTGACTCGACCAGCCACAGCAATGTGGACAACGTCACAATTCCTTCTGTGACGCAACATGAGAATACATCATTGCACACTAAGCTTACGGGAGTCTCTTGAACTCCAGACTTAACTCTGGCTCTACCAGGCTGGCCGCATGCAGGAGGATCTTAAAATGAATGTATGGTACATGAGGGGAACTGTGAGGTGATTATGTGCAGGATGTGACGATTCCAAGGAAGAACCTAGAGCACTGTATTTTAGCTCTTCATGTTTGCAAAGCCCCCATGGATGGTGGGGAATGCGCAGTATATCACACCCTTTTCCCTTCCAGCTTGAAACCAGATGTCAGTTTCCTTTAAATGTATGCCTGGCCAGGACTCAGGACAGAAACTGGAGCGCAAGATCTAACTCAGCAGGTTTCGGACTGGCAGAAAAACCACAGGAAAAGCCTAGATCTAAATGCAGATAATACCAAGGAGTATTCATCTTGGCAATGGCTGCAAAAGAGCAATAAGCTCAATGGCCCAAGTTAAACAAATACAACAACAACAGTAACTACTACTACTACTACTACTACTACTACTACTACTACTACTACTACTACTACTACTACTACTACTACTACTACTACTACTACTACTACTACTACTACTACTACTACTGCTGCTGCTGCTGCTGCTACTACAACTATAAAAAATGTCAGGGGCTATCTCACTTGATCTGCCGTAGTGGTCCATGAATGGCCCGACAGTGGAGTAAAAGGCTGAGTTTTGCAAAGGTAATAACCTTCGCTCAAGATTACTCTAGGCAGTGATACAAATAGGAAGATGGTGCTCCTATTACAGGGAGTCACACAGGGATTTTAGAATGGCTATAACAACAACTAATTTTGTATTCCCCGCCCACTTCTGTGAGAAAAATGTATATGTAATGATGTAACACTTGGCTTGTATTTAAAAGGTAATTCAAGTATTAATTGTTTTATTAGCTCGGTGTATAAGGATTTAACAAAAATGAGCCATACCGGTGAGAACATCCAATTCACTCAACCAAGTTATCAACTCCAACTAAAGATTTATATTTACACACACACACAAGTTGTGCCCGCGAATTAAACACTCGTTATCTTAACCCCCCCTCCCCCTCCCCTCGTCAACCAAGTTGACAGGAAACAAGCATGCAATCTAAATGTGGTGTTCAGACACTTAATTCGTGATAATTAGTAGACCAGGCTATGCTTTTATCTAAACAAACACTCTAGACGTGGCTCAGAGTGGCCATGCGCGTGTGTGGTTCCCGGGGCTCTCTGATGAGACAAAGAAAGAATAGGACGAATGCTACATCAGGCTTGTCATACAAGGTGACTAATATGATGTTGTGCGTGGGGCGTGGCAACCCCACCATGTAAAACAAATAGCTACAGACACCCCCATTGCTAGATCATGTAAATGCCTGGCGCAGGCTTCTTGCAAGGGTACCAGCTGCTGTGGCGACCCTATGCTCCTTCATGGCTGAAAAGGATAATAATGATGATTATTCAAGACTAGGTTAAAAAAAAAAAAATAAAGTTTTGCCTCGTTTTGGCGAGGCGCTCATTCAACCTAGTCGATTATATAAGGGCGCATCTCCAAATATAAAAGACCTTTAGTTCTTCTTCTTCCTCGTTCGTCCTGAAAAGGACGTTGGTTGCGTTGTGTCGCCGTTTACAGCGAAGCTACGATATTTGCGCCTTTCGGTCGACACATCCGATTTCCGCATGGCATTTTTTGGGACCGGGTTAGCCTTCCCTCTTCGATCTAATCTTCATCATCTGAGCCAAAATCTTTTGGAAGAAGTCGGCACGTTCTAATAAATAAACATGAATAATTTGAAAAAATGGGCAATATCTGCGAATCAAAATAAAGCGGAGCGTAATAAAACGAGCTGTACCTGTATTTCAAAAATGTTCTCTCTCTCTCTCTCTCTCTCTCTCTCTCTCTCTCTCTCTGGTACACCTCTACACACCAGGGTAGAAGAGGAACGACTAAGTAAATAAGTACATGTACTATTTTTTTTTCCCCTTAACCAGCGGCACTTGGGCTTTCAGCCCTTCGGCCCAATGACATGTCATTGCGAGGCTGGGGAACCTGAGGACTTTCCTTCCAACCCGGTCAGGATCTTCGCTCCTTCCCATCTACAGAGGGTTTATCTCAGGAGCCGTTCAGGTTATTCAGTCAAAATCCCGGTCGATGACACTCCTACAAATGACCGCGCCCAAGCGTGAACCTTGAAAACTTGGTCACTAGCGCAACGTTGTAACCATTACACCAGCGCGGCTCCCACATGTACTATTTAAAATTAGCATCTTGCAAATTCTCATAAAATATGGCGGCACTGCACTAAGGACGGTTAGAAGACAATGACAAATGATTAAGTGATCAAGAACACTGCACTAATAATGAATAAACAAATAAAAACTGTGAACAAAAAAGAAAACGAACAAATGAAAACTAACTTCTAAGGACAAAAAAAAACAAAAAAAAACAACGCAAGAAGCAACGAAATGGCGTGAGAGAAAAATGAAATCCGGCGCGACACAATATTAATAGGAATGACTACCCAAAAGATAAAGGGCGAAGGTAGACCAGTAACAGATACTGTCTTAGGGGAGTGAAGTGTTAGAGACTTCACAGAGCTAGGTCCAGCTTTATGAGGTGGGGTGACCAATTCCCTTTCTCGCTGTCTTTGCCTTGGTTATCTCAGAAACAGAGTCAGATGCCAAGTTTCAGCTGGGAATACTGGCATCTGACGATTGATGGTTGCGAGCTCGGAATCCAGTAACTTTGCTGCGAAAGGTAAGCGCTTTAACCACTCTGCCAATCTCACGTTCTGCGCTCAATGAATGAATGACTCTCCAAAACCACAAGTAACAGATTCCAAACAGGGCAACGGGTGCAAAAAGACTTTCAAAATCTTATAAGTTCCCTGATAAAATCCCGAAAATTAACCGCTAAATCCAAATAGGCAATTTGACTCACAGGCAAGGTGCGAAGTGCTTGTTAAAACGCGCGTGTTTTTCACGTGTTAGCACGCGGAGAGCCGCTCGTAGCCAGATGTTCGAGGAAGGTATGACGTGTTGAATGTCAGAATTGATGGGATTTCGTGTTTTTTGACGGATTCCGTATCTGAAGCCTGGTTTAGGATTACCGTCAGAAAGGTATTGCACTTTGCCCCAGTTTCGGCGCTTGTCATCTTCTGAAACCATATATCGGCACATGTGGCTACATTTTTTTCCCGTGCGCTTAACAAAAAATAAAAATCTCATTTTCCAAATCTCACTCTTTAGACATCTCTCTTTTTTAGTTTTAATCTCCCGGTTTAAAAAAAAAGGGGAAAAAAATGGGAAGGGGAGAAAGAAAAACATTTACTTATATCGTCTTCTTCTTCTTCTTCAAGTACCAAGCCTGGCGGTGTAGATGATCATGCTTCTCCACAACTTCCTGTCATAAACTCACTTCCTTATATTGTGAATTGGCCTCTCTCAGGACATCCTCATTACTCATTTTTAGCTGCCAATGGTTTCTTTTAACATTCTTCCGTAAAACCACGTCTCTGTGGCCTCTAGTGCTGTTTCTTCTTATTTACTAATAGTCCATGACTCACTTCCTTATATTTATTCGCTAAAATTGCACACATTACAACTTAGAATGCATCGTCAATTTAAAAGAGTTGCTAGATCGCTTGTTTCTCGAGGCAAAGTTTCTACGTTCGAAACTCAGTTGCGTCAGACTCCAAGTCTACTCTGCTATTAATTAGTACCTAACTCTGGTCTTGAATTAGGGAAGACAAAAAAGAACCAGTCAGCCCAACCTCATAAAGCTGAGACCTAGGGTAGCGAAGTATCTAAACCCTCACCCCCCAACGGCAGTATCTGCGATAGGACTACGTATCACAACTAGAATCAAACCATGCTTGTTTTGAATAAAAGTAGCAAATTCAGAACAATGGAAGTGCCTCAGGTTTTAAGCGAAAGTGGAAGTTCTTGGAAGCAGTAAAGTCAGCTCCGGATTATCGATTAAGTACACTAAGTATGTGCTTTAGCTCGCCTGTGAATCAGAGGTGCTTAAGCAGAACACCATCCTACCACCAAAAAGAAAAGAAAACAAACAAATAACATAAAATTAATTGATAATGATGACATTGAATGAATTACGTGCGATTACTTCGACTTGCATGTTCAATTACTGTCATTCGTAATGATGGAAATACTGGTATTTCTACCAGCACAACCGTGTTATCGTTTCTGCATTTATTCACATTATCTTTAATAATAGTAATAATTTTGTCTTGCGTCTGATTACTGTTATGGGAGAGAAGTCCCAGCTCATCGGCAACATCTAGATCGCCAAGCTGTTTAGTCAGAGTGCACTGCATTCCATTTTTGTTGGTTGAGGTCAATGTTTTACCCAATCTATTGCCAATAGGAAGAAATGGTGACAAGATGCACCCCAGTTATTATCTCAAACGGTTTTGTAAACCGTTCTTCATCAAGAACTCTGCACGTCCTGTTTTCATAAATTTTCTTCATTAAGTTAATGATCTGTACGGGTGTAGCCGCGTGCAAAACACAGGCGATTTTATTCATGTTTAAGAAGACTAAACGATAATTAAGCAGACGATATAGAACGTCAATTATTAGCACCAATTAGGTTTTCATTTTAAATAAAAGTATGCAGTGAGGTTACTGCAATACGAGCAGGTCATTATGACCCGCTGTGTGTCAAAGTGATTAATAGATAGGTCGCACTAAGTGACTGAAAAAGTTTACATCAGCAGTGGTTCTCAAAATATATAGGAAAGGTCCCTAACTAAGTTTGATGCTAGTAACTACAATAAATTTAGAAGCATTCATACGCACTTGAATTTATAAAATCCACACAGCTTTCAGCCCAATAATTGCGAGGCTGGGGAAATGAGGAAATCCAACCCGGTCAGGAGCTTCGCTCCTTCCCATCAACAGATAGTTTATCACAACAGGCTATTCAGTCAAATTTCCGGCCGTTATTTCTTCAAACGCCGAACGGGTTTGTTAACAAAACCAGCGCGGTCCCACTTGAATTAATAAAATAAAATAGGATGTCTATCAACAGATAGAACAGCGCGTTAGAACCGTTAACAAAATGTAGAATTATAAACAATAAGATCACGTTGACCAAAAGGAGCAGCAGAGAGAGAGAGAGAGAGAGAGAGAATTCAGAGAGATAGAGACAGTAGTGCCAGTAGCAAATAGAGCAACATTTTAGGCTCCAATCTTCAAAATTTTAGAGATAGAAACAGAAATAAGAAAAAGATCTCTCCAACACTCTTAGACAGCAAATCTTCAACATCAAGCACTACGTCTTCGGTGCAAGTTTTCCTAACAAAGGAGAGGTAACAAGTATCTATACATTATTAGTTGTGCCTGCTCAAACATAACGCTGAAAAACATTTAAAAATCTAGTGAAAGACTTGTTACCGTATAGTCACAGTTTCGCTGATAACGTAGACGTTCACATCAGAAGAAAGATAACATTACAGCTCTGCCTAAAAAAGAGAAAGTTTGCCAGCTTATCAAATCTTAAAGAGATTTTGAAAATTTTTGATGCCAAAGATATCGAATACAGGTTAATCACTGTAGCTACATTTTTCCGAATGTGATACAGCAGTAAAGTTATTCTGCACAAATAACTTGGTGTAGACGTCGAATAACTTGGTGTAGACGTCGAATAACTTGGTGTAGACGTCGAATAACTTGGTGTAGACGTCGAATAACTTGGTGTAGACGTCAAATAACTTGGTGTAGACGTCGAATAAGAAAGAACGACAAGACTGACTAACAACTTAGGAGAATTAATCCAACTATGTATTACGCTGCTGTGAATTTGCACACATTGTGAAAAAGAAAAACTAGAAGAAATTTTTCAAGGAATTTTAAGTCAAATAAATATGTAAACGACATGTGGACTTTGTAAAAACATTATATGTATTTCTGTCGTAACGTCACGGAAAATACATGTCGTCAAGTTTCATTATTTGTAGACAGTGTTGGTGAACGGTTGTGTTGTGAAGATCTTCTACATTGACCAAGTTTGTCATCAGTAGGCTGCTCAGAAAAGAACCTGGAAAATGAGGTTTCCCATTGCCTCAAGATACCTGTGGCGATAACCATCTAAGGTGTTCTACCACAAAACTATACGATCATGCAAGAAAAACACATAACAAGATCGAGTACAACATAGGAACATATTGCTGAAAGAATAAAGTCGTTAACAAAGACTCTATTCTGACACAATAACAAATCTTCTATTCTACTAAAATCCCCAGACAGTTAAAACAATAGACTACGCGGCCACAGGGTGATTCCATAATGCCTAATCAATTTCCAAAGTGATTCTATGTCTACACTGTCACATGTCTTTTTAGAGTCATAAAATCTAATGTAAATAGATGAATTCTATTCTAGACTTTATTCAGCTATTCTCAGTGTGATGCAACAGAAGGTATGGAACATTTATTTTCTGTTTTAAATGTACATATTGGGAGCAGAGAATTGTAATGATTTTTTTTTTCGTTTACGTCTGTTATTTTGCTGTTAAACCCTGTTCAACCAAAACCCTTTGAAGGGTTAAAAACGGTTATATTGGGGTATATAGGGTGTAAACGTCTTCTCTGGTATCACGTTCCTAGTCCTGGAAATGACTGGTCCTGAAAACGACCACTAGCTGCCTGTTTGGTCCTTACTTGTTGTTGTCTTTTTCGGTTGTGTGTTGTTCATGACTATCTTTATTATATTTGGTAGGAGTTCCTTTAGGGTTTCGGTAAATATTTTGTCTTCCGCTTCTTTGCTTCTTTCTTGATAGCTTTTTGGTAGGCGTTCCTCTACGGCTTCGGTAATTATTTTGTCTTTAGTTTCTTTACTTCTTTCTCTTCCTTGATTGCTTTTTGTTATGATATCCTCGATGATCCTTCTCTCTGTTTCAATTCTTTTGAGGATTTCTTCGTTCTCTTCCTTTAGCTCTGCGAGTTTAGCGATGTCGACTTCTATTTGGTGTTGAATGGATTTCATGTCCTGTAACATTGCCTGGGCGCTCTGTAAGGCTCCTATTGTTTCGTCTCTTATGGTACCTGTGTCTTCGTTGTGCTGTCTGTTCTTCTCGACTTTGAGTTTTTGTTTTATGTCTCGCACCTCTGTGGTAAGTTTTATTAGTTGGGTTCTTGTGTGCTGTTCCTGTTTAGCAGTGCCACCTGAAGCCACTCGGTGTCTTGCTTCTCTGAAGGAGATGTTTTTGGTTACAGATTCCTTCAGAATGGCCTTTGTCTCATAGTAGATCGGACAGCCACGATATCTTGCCCCGTGGTTCCCGAGACAGACTGCGCAGGTTCTGTTGGAGTTGCGCACTTTATAGTCGGTATCCTTTTTCGCGTGAGGACATTCATTGTAAGAGTGACTTCCCGCACAGTACCGACAAATTGTCTCTCTCTTGCAAGTTTTCTTAGTGTGCGAAAATTGCTGGCAGTTTGGGCACTGCATAACAGGAGGGATGTACTCTTCTGTTTTTCGACATCTGTCGTCTAGGTTTAGTTGACTTGGTCTTGAAGTCCCTTCAATAGTTAGGATAACTAGGTTTGTGTCCTTCTTATCCCATGTCTTCAGTCTTTCTTCTTCGTACACTCTCAGACGTCCACTTGAATGTTCTCAAAGAAAGCAGTAGTCAGTTTGAGGCAATATGAATCCCCGTAAAGCTTTTCCACGAAAGGAGCTGGCGTCGGCCATATGCACTTTCTCTGTACCACATATAAGGGGCAACTTTGAAGCAGATGATCAGCAGTCATTTTATCAGTGCCACAGTTACACTGATCGGTAGTTCCTATCTTTAGCTTGTTGAATAGATGGTATCTCAATCTGTTGTGGACAGTGCGGAGTCTGAAGATTACCACTTGTTCTCTTCTGTGGAGCTGGTAGTAAGCATCATTCTGTGTGTGCCCATTTGTTTCTGTAACTGATTCTGATAAAACTCTTTGCCTCCTCAAAAGTTATGCTTGCATCAGGCTGAGGTAGATGTGAACCTTCTTTTGCCATTCTGTCAGCCTCTTCATTGCCGGCGAAGTTACAATGAGATGGGATCCACTGGATCACAACACTTTTGAATCGTTGACAAAGGTTGTGGAGCACTACTCTGAGATCATCCAGGTCTGTATTATTTTGTCTTTTCAACGTTGCAATTACTGACTGTGCATCAGTAAAGAAAGCAACTTGTCTCTCTGCCGTTTCTTCTGTCAATATAACCTCACTATCGATAACTATGAATTGGCAATGGTGCACCACTTCACATACCTAGGGTCTACCATCAATGACAAACTCTCACTGGATACAGAAATCGACAGCCGCATTGGCAAAGCTGCAGCTACCTTTGCCCGCCTCACATCGCGTGTTTGGGGAAACTCCAAACTCACAATGAAGACCAAAGCTGCGGTATATAATGCCTGCGTCACCAGCACACTCCTATATGGCAGCGAGACCTGGACGACCTATGCTAAGCAAGAAAGAAGGCTCAATACCTTCCATTTACGGTGTCTACGCCGCATCCTCGGCATCTCGTGGAAAGATAAAGTGACAAATGTCGAGGTGTTGTCACGTGCTGGCCTTCAAAGTATGTATACACTGCTTAGACAGCGCAGACTTCGCTGGCTTGGCCATGTTCGCCGCATGGAAGATGGTCGCATCCCAAAAGATATCTTCTACGGACAATTAGCAGATGGCAAGAGAACAGTTGGGCGACCACAGCTGAGGTTCAAAGATGTGTGCAAGAGAGATATGAGGGCACTGGACATGGATCCATCAACATGGGAGGATGAAGCTGCCGATCGCACTAAGTGGCGATGCTATTTACGGCGCCACCTCAGATTGGGCGAAGAGAGGCTCACACAACAAGCAGAGGAGGGGAGAAAACGTCGAAAGGAGCACCAGGAAAATAAGCAGCTGAGGGCTGTCACATCAGGGGCGCATTCCCATAGTCAGTTATGACTGAAGGGGCTATTATTATTATAACCTCTGCTGCAGTTTTCAAGGCCTCTGCCTCTGCTCTGAAGTTGCTGGAGAATCGTCCTGTCGCCACTGACAGCCTTTTTTCTGCACCAGTGCTTAAGGTCAGAAAGACACCCCCACCTCCATTTTCTGTTGCATTTGTTGCTGATCCATCTGTGTATGCATGGGTCTAGGTGTTGCGTGGATAATGTTTCTCTATGTATTTTGTCGCTATGGATTTTCTATCTGTTACAGTTTGGCTCTTTTCATTTTCAATTCCAGGAATGTTTTCTATCATATTAGGGAAACGATTTTGTTTCCAAACTGGAAGCTTGTGTGCAGTGTAGATGGGTTTAACAGTGGATATTTCATCTATGGATACTGCTCTCATTTGTGGTTTCTTCAGTCTTTCAACATGTGTTATTTTGACATTCTTGTTTTATGTTTGCAGGCAGCTGTGGACTTCTTGTGTAGACCAATTGTTGTCGACCCCTCTTACAACTATCTTTTTGGTCTTCTTGTAGATCTCCACAGTAACTTTAATCTGGTGGGGAAGCTGGACTTCTTTGTGTCCGGACTCTAGTTCGACCATCAGTTGGTTTGTCTTCTCCGTGTTATTTAGAGCTATTATAACTCCTTTTTCGTGTCTTGTAACTCTAGTTATACTCCTCCTGCCCGTTATTGCCTCGAGGATACCGATCACTTTATCGTCGGGTAGGGCCCTGAGCGAGGCTTCTCCTCGTTGTTGTTGTTTTGATGAGTTGATGGGTGGAGATCAGGCACTAACAGCTGACCATTATTGCCTCTTCTCGTTCCATCTTGGTCTACCCTGTTCAACCTGAAAGTTGGTTATAATTGGGGTAGTTAGTGTCATTTTATTTATTAATTTTGAATTTAATTTAAATAACTATTGTCTTTTGTAGTAGCTGATTTTTATTTATATTAGTATTTGTCCATTTTATTTTCTCTTTTGTATTGTTTATAGATATCTATTGTCCTTTACACTTGGTTTTAATTTGTATTAGTATTTGTTCTTTTTGAGTTGTTACACTCTTTTTTTTTTTTTAATATACCTCGTTGCATGGGAAACAAAGAGCCAGGGATCCAGACGTTCAGGACGACTTAGAGTACGCTGGGAGGACAACATTAGACAATCTTTGAAGGACCGAGGACTAGAATGGAACCAGACCAGGAAGAAGACAGCTGATAGAATAGTCTGGCGCTCTCTCTTCCAAACCTCTACACCTCACGGTAGAAGGAGAACGACTAAGTAAGTAAGTAAGTCTTTCCTTATCCTATGAGTAGTTATTTAGTTTTTTGTTAATGCTTTGTTAGTTCTTGTTGCTTAATTTCTATTTAGTTGGATGTTTTTTTCCTGAAGTACTAACCTTATATGTTTTCCTTTGTTTTATGTATATATCTTTTAAGTATTGATTGGGCATCTCTTGGGGCATCTATACTTAAAACCTTATCACCTGTCATGTCTATATTGTGATTTCTATAGTAAGTTTTTAATTCAAGCCTTTGTTGTTCGTACTTTTTACAGTGGATCAGGTAGTGGTCTATGTCATTCTCTTCCTGACATTCTTGGCAGTGTGGTTCCTCTATCATAAAGTATGCTGCACCGAGACGGAGACGCCACAGTTTTTTGTTTGATGGTATCTTTAATTCTTCTCTGACCTGGCACATCCTCGTTGGTTCTTTCAGCAGTGTGAACGCGTGTCTGCCTTTTCTACTTTTCTTCCATGATGTCTTCCATTCCTCGTTTATAGTTATCTTTACTTGGCTCTTGATCTCCGACCTTCCCAGTCCTGCTCTTATATTGTTTTTACTTGTTCTTCCATTCTTGGCGTTCTGATCTGCCAACTCGTTACCAGCAATACCTATGTGTGCTGGAACCCACACTAGCCTCACACTACATCCTCTGTTCCCTAGTGATGTATTAATTGCTAGAATTTCTTCCTTTATGTCTGGCCGGCTACATTTACCTGGGTGTTCTAGTGCTTGTAGTGATGATAGTGAGTCTGTAAATATCGTAACAGCTTCTGGTGGGTTATCTTCGATTATTTCTAAACTTTTAAGAATTGCTACCATCTCTGCGGTAAAAATCGAAGCCCCTTTTGTTACACTGTAGCTCTTTTTTATTCTCCATTGTGGTATTACAACTCCGGCACCTAGTTGCCCACTATCATCCTTGGATCCATCAGTGTAGACGGCCATACTTTGTTTAGTTAGTTGATCTATGAAATTTCTACTTATCATTTTGGCTTCCTTATCTTCTATGTTTTGTTTGATCTTTTCAGTAAGTGAGTAGTCTATGATTGGTGTTTTTAGTTCCCAGGGTGGTATTTTGCTTCTATATTTATTACTATTTTAAATTGTGTTTGATAGTTCTTTGAGCTGTGTTAGATCTTCTATAGTTCTCCACCCTGTTGGATATCTATCTTTATTTAAGGGGACGTCCCATACACTTGGTTGGTTTTTGACAAATGCTTTATGTGCTGGGTGGGTCACTTCTTGTGCTACTTTACTCCAATAATTTAATCTTAGTTCTTTCCGTCTTAGACCAAGGGGCGGTATGCCAAGAGCTACTTCTAGTTCTTCTACTGGTGTTGATATAAATGCACCTGTAATGGTTCTCATGGCTGCATTTTGAATTTTGTCTAGTTTTGTTTTGTTGGAAACTGCAGCTGAGTCATAGACTATGCTGGCATAATCCAGTTTCCCCCCGATGAAAGACTTGTAGAACATAAGCATTACTTTATTGCTGGCCCCCCATCCATTACCTTTTATAATCCTTAGTATATTTAGGGGTCCCCTACAGCTTTCTACTAAATTGTCTATATGTTTATTATAATTTAGTTGTTTATCTAAATTTATGCCCAGAAATCTTGTTGTTGCATAGGTACATATTTTCTGTCCTTTAATGGTTATATTGATTTTGTTATTTTTTTTTAAAATTTCCTTTGCTGAAAATCATACCTACTGTTTTGTTTACATTAATTTGGAAGCCCCAACTTTTCATTCACTCTGAAACTTTATCTATTTGATTTTGAAATTTTTTGTAAACATGATCCAAGTTTTTTTCCAGATCGCCAAATGGCACAGTCATCTGCAAATTGCGATACTGCATTCTTAATGTCGTTAAATTCATCTGTTAAATCATTTACAGCTATAGTGAAAATTGACGGTGAAATCACTGATCCCTGAGGAATCCCATTCTGTTGTTCATATATATCTGACTTATCATTGTTTACCTGTACCGCAAAATACCTGTTCTGTAAAAAGTTTTCTATATACCTATAGGTTTTACCAGTAATGCCAATCTTTTTCATTTTGTAAAGAGCTCCATCTCGCCAGCATTCATCATATGCCCTTGCGACATCTAGAAAGACTGCTACTGTTTTCTCTTTTCTCTTGAACCCTAGCTTTACATCGTGTTCTAATCTTACAAGCTGGTCTACTGTACTTCTGTCTGTTCTAAACCCTGACTGGTTTGGGCTATATAACTGATTTTTTTCCAGGTAGAATTTAACTCTTTTGTTAACAACAGTTTCCAGTATTTTACCTAGTTGTGATGTTAAGGAGATAGGCCTATATGAACTTACATCATGGGCTTCCTTATTGGGTTTTAGGATGGGTACTATCATAGCTACTTTCCATGCTTTTGGTATCTTTCTTAGGCTCCAGATTTTGTTATAAAGGAAAGTTATTATCTTTATAGTTCTTTTGGGTACTTTCTTAAGGATTTCATAACTAAGTATATCTTGCCCTGAGGCAGTATTAGATTTATCTTTTATTGCATTAGTTACTTCTTCCTCTGTTATATCAGCATCTAAATAGTTTGTTTCATCTATCTGGTCTGGTAGTTCTTTTGAAAACTGTATCCTAAGTCTTTCTCTTCTCTCATTTTCTTCCTGTCCAAGACTACTTTTGGCACTGACTTTATAGAAATACTCGGCAAGGGCATTAGCTTTTTCTTTATCTGTTTCTGCTCTCTTTGGTAGTTTGATTGTTGGCATTATTGTTTTCTTATTGTTCCCTTTGATTGCCTTAAGCTTTTTCCATACTTCTTTAATTTGTGTGCTAGGTTTAAGTGACTGACAAAACTCCTTCCAATTAGTTTCTTTGGCTTTAAATATTATTCTGTTAGATTCATTCCTAATAAGTTTATACTCATCATAGTTTTCTTCTGTTCTGTTATTTCTATATTTTTGTAAGGCCCTTTTTCTTCTCTCATGAATTTCTGCACAGCTTTTATTCCACCAGGCAACTGGTTCTTTATTCCACTGAGTTTTTTGTTTCTTATTAGTGTTATTTATTGGTTGAAGGTGCTGTGGCATATTTTTATTTGGTATATATTTTATTGCTATTTTAAGAATTCCATTGGTCAGTGTTTCTGCCCACAAGTCAGTATCATCTGATTCCATGTCTTTATATTCCATCCCCTCCAGCTCTGATTGGAAAGCTTCCCAGTTTGCTTTTTTATAGTTGAAAGTTGGTTTCTCTGGTTCTGGATTCGGACTGACATTTTCATGTATGGTTATTATAATGGGCAGATGATCTGAGTTTGTGTCTTGGAACACTTCCCAATTTACATTCGCTAGGTTGTTAGTTGCTATACTTAAGTCTATTGCTGAGTCTGCCCTGTTAGCTTGTGGATTAATTCTAGTTGCAGTTCCATCATTTAGTATTAGTAGTTCATTGTTTTCTATGAAGTCAAGTAGGCACTTTCCTGCATTGTCTGCATGTTGTCCACCCCAAGCATAATGATGGGAATTAAAATCGCCTACTATGACTGTTTTGGGGCCTAGTCTGGTGCTTATGGATAGTATTTCTTCATCTTTAATTGTGCCATCTTTAGCGTATATATTTAGGATTGTTAGATTGTTTGGTTCAGCTGCTATAGTAACCTGGATATCTTCTATATTGGTTGTATTAAATACTTCCCAGTCTATAATTTTAAAATTGTCGCTAACTAAGACTGCGACACCACCTCCTCTACCTTCTTTCCTATCGTGCCTAAGTATTTTAAAGCCCTTACAACTATATCTACTGTTTGGGTTTAAATGGGTCTCTTGAAGAGCATACATAGCGGTAGCTCCTCCTGTCTCTGCTAGTAGGGGTGCAAAACTCTTTTTGATACCCCTACAATTCCACTGTATAATTCTAAATCCGTTGAATTTTAACATCATCTAGTATTCCTTTTATTTTGGTTAAACTATCAATTTTGCCTTTTTTCTGTATTTCCTGTACTCGTGGGCCCATTATCAACCATGTTTTCGAGGAATTCCTCATTTAGACTTGTCATTTTGTTACTAACTGTTTCCACTATGTATGGTAAAAGTACCTCAACTTGTTCTTCGATAGTTTCTTCTAGGTTGCTTCTGTTTCCCTGTCGCATTATGTTCTTTTTGACCCCTTTCCTATTTTCATCCAATACTATATCCACTTCTCTCCCTATGTTAATCTCCTGTCTTTCACTTTCCATTCTTTTCAGTATTATTTCATTTTTTTCTTTTATTTCAGACAATTTGGCTAGCATTATTTCATTTTCTTCTTTCAGTACAGTCAGTTTAGCTACATCTTGGGAAATTTGGTGCTGTATGGCTTTCACTTCTTGAAGCAATGCCTCTGCATTTGTCAGCGCATTCACATTTTCCAATGTTGTAGCTGAACTGTCAGGCTGGCTGTTTTCTTTTGTTTTGTTTATTACTTTCAGATCTTTTTCTTTTGACAGCTGCGTTTTAATAGTTTTAATTTCTTCTTTTACAGACTTGATTTCTTCTGCAACTTTATTGTTTGTGTTTTTTGTGTTTTCTTTTATTTCTTTAATTACTGTTTTAAATGGTGTTCTTGTTAAGATGGATTCTTTTAGTGCTTGTTTGGTTTGCTGGTACACTGGACAGCCCTGATACCTGGCACTGTGGTTCCCTTTGCAATTGATACACTTTCTGTTCCCATTCGCCTTTTTGTAGTCGGTATCTGCCTTTTCACACTGTGTAGAGGGGTGATTACTGGAGCAGTACCTACAAACAGTTTTCCCCTTACAATTGTTCCTTCCGTGGCCGAATTTCAGACAGTTGGAGCACTGCAGCACAGGGGGAATGTAAGTTTCGGTGTGCTTCTTGGTTTTCCCAAACAGTAGCGTTTTAGGGGTTTCCCTCCCTTCTGCCATCATTATAACCACTGGGGTTACAATACTCCCTTTCACCATTATTCTGTCCACGTGTACCAGCTTTATGTCTGGGTTATGTTTTGCGAGGATGTTCATAACTTCCTCGCTTGACAGGTTAGTGTTTATCCCTTTTAACACACATCTACTGGTCTCTTTTGCTAGCTCTATCTTTACTTTTATGTCGTGTGCAAGAGTCACTGTTTTTGCTTCTACTTTGAGTTCCTCTAACATCTCTTTTATTCTGTCACTCTGATTTGGGGTAATTATTATGCCAAAATGGGTTTTAGAAATTTTGGCTATCGCCTTTTTGCCTAACACAGGATCAAGGATTTTTATAATTTTGTCTTCATCTAGTGCCTTGATCTTTACAGCCTCACCAGCTACTTGCGTTATCTTTAAACGACATATGTTTACTCCATCTTTATTTTGGGAAACTGCCTGGGTTGCTTTATGTCTTGAGTCTTCTTTGGTACTTTCATTGCTATTTTTTTGGTTAGAAATTTCTTCTATGGGGGCCTGACTATTCTCTTCTAGTTTATCGTGCCTGGTGTCCCTATCTTTGGTTTTAACTGCTTCTGCCCACGTTTTGCCTTCACCTGACTGTGATCTAGTTAGGACTATAGGTGCCATGTTTGGTTATGAGCTATGTCCTAATTTCCTATTTGAATTTTTTTACTTATTGTTCTTTCCTATTTCTTTTAGCTCCCTTTCTTTTATTTTGTTATTATTAATTTAATTATTTTATTGTGCTATCTTGTTCTTATTCTTAGAAGTTTGGTCTATTTTGGTTCAAATCTTTTGATCTGGCAAATCTAAAATTCCCTTAACCACTAATATTTATTATTAATAATTGATTAACACTACTAGGATCTATTATTACAGTTTAGGATGATTCAACTTATTGCTATTTCCTGATGAGTTAAGTAAAGTAAAAATGTCTACCGTACCACGCAATGGAAAGCACGTGGCGCCTGGGCCTATTAAAATTTATTTGTTTCTTTTTAATTTATGGCTATTCCTAATTTATATTATCACTCCTAGCCAGTATCAAGCAATCAACAATTATACTAACTGCTTAAATTGTATACAAAATAGAAACAGCAAATAAATTAAATTCAACTTATCTGGTTTGTATTTCTCACGGTTGTGTGCGAACGCTGATTGCTCAAGGCGTGTCGAGGTGGAGGTGGGTGCCGAAAAAGGCTATTGTCTTCACCTCCAGACATCTGAGTGATCTTAATGATCCTCTCCTGTAGTGCCTCGTGAGAAACGTCATTTCTTTGCTTGCGAAGTTGGCACGTTCCAACTTCCGTCTCAGTTTGAGCGTGTGGTCTGCGGGACGGATTCACGATCTGGCTCGTTCTCTGCCTCTGGTCTCGTTTTATCGAAGTTGCCTGGTCACTGCATGATGGAGACTCGACTATGACATCTTGTTTTGGCGGTGGTTTTACTTTGTCGTTCTTCAGAGCATTGTTGCCCTCTGTTGTCGAAGTTTTGTGGCCATGTTTAACAGATGTTGCCTGGTCACTGCACGATGGATCCACCGCCTCGACATCTTGTTTTAGCGGTGATGTTGCTTTGTCAGGCTTCGGAGTCTGGTTATCCTCTGCCTTCGAAGCTCTGGGCTGCTCATCGGTCGTAGTGTCAAGTCAATGGTTGCGTTTTTCAGCTTCTGAGAAGGACCGGCACCGACGCGATTAATTGGGGCAGTCGTGCTCTCCGGCTGTCTTTGTTCTTTGCAGATTCATGTTTTCTGTCAAGTGTTGGTGGGCTTCTATAGATTTTCCTCTGTTTTGCTTGTGGCTTGGTTTTTTTTTTTCCTCGCATGAGGTCGCATTGTCCCCGCCCCAAACCCGGCTCTGGTCAAGACCACATGTCCCAACACAAGAAGGACCCAATGACAAACTGTGTCACTGTAGTGATCCTCTGTGTTCTCACACAAGGGACCTAATGACACATGAATGTCACTGTACCGGTCCCTGTGTCTAGACACATGATCCTAGCCAAAAGCCGGGTATTAGGGCTCACAGCGTTATTTGCGCTTGGTTTTTTTTTTTTTTTTTTTTTCCTCGCATGAGGTCGCATATTTTTTCCTCGCATGAGGTCGCATTGTCCCGCCCAAACCCGGCCCCGGTCAAGACCACATGTCCCAACACAAGAAGACCCAGTGACAAAATGAGTCACCTTTTTTTTTTTTTTTTTTTTTTTTTCCCTCGCTTGAGGTCGCATATTTTTTCCTCGCATGAGGTCGCATTAGTACCCGCCCAAACCCGGCCCTGGTCAAGACCACATGTCCCAACACAAGAAGACCCAATGACAAAATGTGTCACCTAGTGATCTTCTGTGTTCTCACACAAGAGACCTAATGACACATGAATGTCATTGTACCGGTCCCTGTGTCTAGACACATGATCCTAGCCAAAAGCCGGGTATTAGGGCTCACAGCGTTATTTGCGCTTGGTACGAAGATAGTGGAGAACTGAAATGATATATCATCAAACGAATTCTAATGAGAATTTCTAAAACTTATTTATTATATTTTTGTTCACTTGTTTTAAAGTTTCAACACTTAAAATTTTTTTTTCACATTGTATGTAAAGCTCACAAGAAAAATAATTGCCATCAAAATTGTGTTACAGAAAAAAATTGTTATCCTTGCCGTGTAGTATAAATGTTAATTAAATTAGCCGTTTGCTATTCACCACACAACACTTTAAATACAAAATGCAATCTATATTTTTAGATTATTATTTCCCTTACAGTAAAGTCCAAATATGTAATGGAGTTACTTCACTTTATTTTACATTGTTTTAATTATACAAAATTGGCTAGGTCAATGCAAGTAAAAACTTTATAGATCAAACTGTACCAAGAAAGGGAGCAGCACTGAAATTTTACATTTTTTTACGAAAAGTGAAAAGCAGAGAATTTGAGCGTTAAAGATTTAAAATGCGACTGATATTTAAAGCTTAAGTGACGTTAAATAAAAGTGGTTTAAACAAAAAAAGTACTTCCACAGTAATAAAAAGCATCGTCCGTTTATTAATACCGAAAATGTTTAATTGGCTCACACCTGCCACTAGTCCATTATTACTCATTTTGTGCGTTCAAACCACTTTTATTTAAGCTTCAAATATTAGTCGCATTTTAAATCTTTAACGCTCAAAATCTCTACTTTTCACTTTTCGTAAAAAAAATTAAAATTTCGTCCAGATAAAATAGATGCTCCTTTTGTAGACAAAGCAAAGGGAAGATTAAAGGACTGTATCAAGCACTGTCGTGAATTTATATTAAGAACGACAATATGAAATACTGGGGCAATGTGAAATTTAAGAATTAATTAAGTACAAAAGAAAAGAAATAAACAGATCTTTTTAATAAGCTTTTTATCTAACAGGAAAAACAGCACACTTCAGAAATCTATTTTTATACTACACACTGATCTTTCGCACTTTCACTCCTGCAAATTGATCAGTTACATTGCCATAACACGGGAAAAAACCTACTATAGAATTGCCACGTAAACTATTGTCTTTATGAAAAAATTATGAATTGCACAACAAAAATTCTGCTATAACTTTATGGTTAATGCCATGATGTTTCTTTTTGGGATTTGAACTGCAACTAAAAAACATGAAATTATGGTACTGAAAATCAATATATTTGATGAGGAAATTATGATTTTATCTGTAAAATAGCATACAGGCACTGAAATCTCACGAAAGTTTACAAGAGAAAAGTGAACTCAGGCGTGGACCTCTGAGAAAGCAAGGGTTAGACCTGAGATTATGTACATAAGACCCGTCTCAGACACAGTTCCTAATTTCCTGAAATCACTTCACGATCTGACAGAGCTGAGAAGATATTCAGAGGGCTGACTCTTATAGTTAGAAGTCTAAACCCACAACACAACAAGATAACTGAGAAGAAGTCACAGCTGCCTTCTATTGTGAGCGGTTTGTAGGTCGAAGCTTCAAACAGCCACGTAATTCAAGTACCACTGTATCTGAGGATATGTCTGCATAGATTGTTAAGCTTATAAAATATCTTAGTGAATTAATGTATATTTAAAATTGATGAATATTTAAAATTAATGTTATACTTACTTACTTACTTAGTCCTCTCCCTTCTACCGTGAGGTGTAGAGGTTTGGAAAAGAGAGCGCCAGACTATCCTATCAGCTGTCTTCCTCCTGGGCTGGTTCCATTCTAGTCCTCGGTCCTTCAAAGATTGTCTAATGTTGTCCTCCCAGCGGACTGTGGGTCGTCCTGGGTGTCTGGATCCCTGGCTCTTATTTTCCATGCTTGTCGTGGTAGCCGATCTTCTCCCATTCTGCAGACATGGCCAAACCATCTTAGTTGGGACTGTTCTACTTGGGTCTGCAGGGGACGGGATTTTAGGCCTTGACATATCGTCTGGTTGCGGACCATGTCTCTTCGTGTTACTTCAACCACCTTCCTTAGATATCTCATTTCTGATGTTTGGATCTGGCTTTTGTGGGTTGTAGTCATTGCCCACGACTCGCATCCATATGTCAAGACTGGGACATAGGTGGAGCGGTATACAGCCATCTTCGTTTTCTTACCAACCTCTTTCTTGCTGAGGAATCCACGATTTATGGCCTGAAAAAGTCTCCCAGCCGCTGCTTTTCGAGTGGCCAACTCTTCTTTGATGCCTCCCTTTCTGTCTATAATAGCTCCGAGATATTTAAAGTGGTCGACCTGCTCTAGGACCTGTTCACCCAACTTAATCTGATGTTTTCTTTCTTCTCGTGATATCACCATGGATTTTGTTTTAGAGCTGCTTATGACCATCCCTCTCTTCTCCAGCTCTTCCTTCCAGACTTGCAGGTTGGATTGGAGATGTGCCTCTGATTTAGCAATCAGGGCAACATCATCAGCAAATGCCAGCTCCGAAATATAGACCTGTCTCATCTTCCAGTACCCCACTGAATACTTTCTTGTTCTCTCCTTACATGCCTTGATGACATCGTCCATAAGGAGTATGAAGAGGTAAGGTGATAGGATATCACCTTGTCTTACACCAGTGGTGGTCCTGAACTCTTCTGACTTATGGTTTGCTGTCCTCACATAATTTCTGCAAGACTTGTAGAAGCTCTGTATAGCATGAATCAGAGGTGCTGGAATATTCTTCCTTGCCAAACAGTCCCAAAGTTTGCTCCAGGGGACCCTGTCAAACGCCTTTTCCAGATCTATGAAACAAAGATGGATCTCAATCTTATACTCAAGGGCCTTTTCACTCAGCTGTCTGAGTGTGAAGATTAGGTCTTGAGTACTTCGGTTTGCTCGGAATCCGCACTGGACCTCATCCAATTGTGGCTCAGCTAGGCGTCGGAGTCTCTGCTCTAGGATTCTAGAGTAGATTTTACCAGGGACACTGAGAAGGGATATGCCTCTATGGTTTCCACATTGTCGATTGTCACCCTCTTTGAAAATTGGTGTTATGATGGCAATCTCCCAATCCTTTGGTATGGTCTTGTTGCACCATGCTGCCTGTAGGACCTTTAAGAGTAATAGGTCGCCTGATGCTCCCATGTACTTAACCATTTCTGGTGTTATACCATCATGCCCTGCTGCTTTGCCCATCTTGATTTTCTCTAGTGCTGCCCTCAGTTCTTCCATCTTTATGTCATCTTCACCATCATTGGTTTCCTCTTCTGTGTCAGTGGTTATCATTTCTGATGCTTCATCATGCTCACCATCCAGGAGTTCTGAGAAATATTCTTTCCATCTTTCCATTACTTCCTTCGGGGCAGTAAGCAATTTGCCTTGCTTGTCCTTTATAAATTTGAGAGGGCATTGTTTTTCTTTCCTCATATTCTTTAGGGTTTTATAGAATAATTTCTGGTTTTCTTGTGCATCTTTTCTAGCTTTTCTCCAAATTCTTCCCAGGACTTCTGTTTTGCTGCTAGCACTTTGTTCTTTGCTTCTGTTCTGAGTGTCACATATTCTCTATATTTTTCCATTTGTCCTGTTGTGTTTTTAGCTCCTAAGTATTGTTTCCATGCCATTTTCTTCTCTCTTATTTTCTCTTTGACTTCTTCTGTCCACCAAGGTGTCCTCTTTCTCTGGTTCCCAAGTCGGACTTCACCGCATGCTTCTGCAGCAGCTGTCTTTATGATATCCTTGAATTTATTCCAGAGGGTTTCCAAGTCATCAGGTCGTTCTTCTGTGTTGCTCACTGCTGTAGCAATAAGCCCCTGATATCTGGTCTTAATTTCTGGCTCTCTCAGCTTGTAGGTCCTAATGCTCATTTCTCCTGCTCGTTTACTTGGTTTCTTGCGTGATGTTGGGCAGTTCCTAGGCTGAGCAACTCTTTCAGTTGTTCGTTTGATTGTTAGCAGGTAGTGATCACTTCCAATCTCTGGCCCCCTCCAGACTCTTGCATCTCGGACATATCTGAATGAGCTTCTCCGAACAATGGCATAGTCGATCACTGACTTCTCATTCTTGGTTGGTTCACATCTAGTGTATGCATGTATGCGCTTATGGGGGAACTTTGTGTTTGTTATGATCAGATTCTGCTCACTGCAGAATCTAAGGAGTCGCTTTCCATTGTCATTGAGAGTATCTTCTCCATATCTTCCGATAACTCCACCCCATCTAGCATGGTCATTTCCGACTCTGGCATTAAAATCTCCGAGCATAATAACTTCATCTAGGCAGTCATCCACTGTCCTTTGAAGCAGCTCGAAGAATTCCTCCTTGACCTCTGCTCTCTCATCCTCATTTGGCCCATACACTATGACCAGGTTGACTATGGTTTCTCCTTCTTTTAGTTTTACAACCATAATGCGCTCCGAGACAAGGTTCCATCCCTTGATACTATCTTTTTGATTTTGGGCCACAATGCAACCCACGCCCCCTTTAGCTCTTTCAGATATGGGTACACCACTGTAGAGCAACGTGTTGCCATCGAGATCCATGACTCCTTGTCCTTTTTTCTTCGTTTCCGTTATAGCCAGGATTTCTAGTTTTGCTTTCCTCATCTCTTCCACCAGCTCCTCTTCCTTCCCATTTATACTTCTTGTGTTCCAAGTTCCATAAGTCGTAGTCCGTAGTCCGTTCCAGTTCGTCGCCTTTAGAATCAGTCCGGTTTTCTCTCTTGTAGTTCGCGTAATCATGATTTAAAGCAAACAGGTGATTGGCCTGTTGTGCCTTTGCATGGTGGAGGGGCTGCCTCCTTACGGCCTCCATGCAGGCCGCCCTCCTCCTTTTTCATCCGGGCTTGGGACCGGCATTGGCGGAGTTTATATATATATATATATATATATATATATATATATATATATACATATATATATATATATATATATATATATATATATATATATATATATATATATATATATATATATATACCGAGACGTATATTTACCTCTTAACAGAGCTATACGTTATAAGAGGGATTTCGTTGGATTACACCAACTGGGGGCTTGAACGGGCTAAACCATTGCTTAAATCTTTCACAAAATGCGACGGAGCAGATATAATGCGTTAACAATTGTTCAGCCCAATGCAAAATTGTTCGTGACTTCTGGAAATATCTTGTGAAAGTCCCTTAAGGTAGAAGTGTCATTAACCTTCTATCTACATCTCTGCCAAGAGTAATCTTGCGTGCAGGTAGATACCGTGGAAGCCAATATTAGATAATCTTGAGTTTTGGTCACTGTTGGATTACTACTGCAAAGCAGAGGAGGCAATCCATGACACATATGTCAAGACTGGGACATCCTGCTCCAGGACCTGTTCTCCCAGCTTAATCTGATGCCTTCTTTCTTCTCGTGATATCACTATGGTTTTTGTTTTAGAGCTGCATTTGAAAAATTTAATATTATACTTAACATAAATTTTCATGTATATATCTGGCCTTGTGCTCGAATGAAGATGGCTTCCACCACTATGTAACCTCAATCCTGGACAACATTGGCTCAGCTAGAAGTCCTTGTTAGAACTGACCAAACACTAGCAATTAAAACTTAGTCCTTTTTTAGGGTTTTGCACAAAGAGCTCGTTTCTCTTTTTTTTATCTTCTTGTCTTTTATTTCGGCACATTTTGTCTATGTAACTTTGGCATAATTCAAAGGGGAGTAATCATGACTGGGTTTATAAAATGTCTTTAATTAATGTTAAATTTCTGAAATGTATTGTATTTTTGTACGACGTACCTCCTTTTGACTTACTTAACCACAGCTCAAGACAGTGTTGTGGAAATGAGGGGTCTGATCAACAGTGACCAGTCAGTATCAGAGGAGTGTCTTGGTTATAAACCACAGATGCCACAACCAAGTCATATTTTGCAGTTTCAACTAGTGGTGACATAAGGAACTTACTAAGTCGTTCCCCCTCTACCGTGAGGTGTAGAGGTTTGTAGGAGAAAGAGCCAGACTATCCTATCGGCTGTCTTCCTCCTGGCCTGGTTCCATTCTAGTCCTCGATCCTTCAAAGATTGCCTAATGTTGTCCTCCCAGCGGACTCTGGGTCGTTCTGGGGGTCTGCATCCACTCTCGGTCGTCCTGGGGGTCTGGATCCCAGGCTCTTTGTTTTCCAAGCTTGTCGTGGTAGCCGATCTTCTCCCATTCTGCAGACATGGCCAAACCATCTTAGTTGGGATTGTTCTACTTGGGTCTGCAGGGGGTGGGATTTTAGGCCTTGACGTATCGTCTGGTTGCGGACCATGTCTCTTCATGTTACCTCAACCCCCTTCCTCAGATACCTCATTTCTGAGGTTTGGATCTGGCTTTTGTGGGTTGTAGTCATTGCCCATGACTCACATCCATATGTCAAGACTGGGACATAGGTGGAGCGGTATACAGCCATCTTCGTTTTCTTACCTGTGACGTACGTCTAGTTTGACAAGTGAATTCTCCCTGATATGATGGATGATTTAAAGGGACTTTTAGGTTTTCATAACATTAGAACCCCTGAACATTTGTTGTAACTTTTCGTTTGCCAGAACTTATTCCACCGGGACTCATTTAGTATGCGGCACGAGATCAAAGAGACAGACTGAGGGATTTCAGGGGAGACTATCGGCGTTATCAAAGACAGTAGTGGTCCCTGCTACGAGACGCAGTTGCTTGCCGCTATTTTCGCGTCTCGGTGTCAAACGCAGAACCGAGCGAACGGGGAAAGCCGAAACGGGCAGCAGCGAGCGGATACGAAGACCAGGGGGCGACTTCTTCCCTTGATTTGGCGGTCAGATCCCCAAAAGTTCATGAGATCAAATAAGCTGTCAAGTTTATCATGTCCCACTCAACTTACATTCCATTTTAGCTAAATAGACCATGAAGACTAGACACGTTATCACTCGCTGGCCAGACCTTTACAGAAGCACTAGCTTTATTGAAATCTTGTTATAGATTTTCCCCTGGATTTTATATATATATTTGAAGTGATTTCTATTCTGTGCAAAGCGGTAATATATATTGTGTAAAGTGATCAGTGGTCTAGTTCAGTCATTCTATTTCAATGGAGTTTGTGTTAATTTAAATCTATTAAATTAAATCATCTCAATAGTTCCAGTTGTAAATATAATGATCTATCTATTATATTATTTCAAAAGATAATAGATGCTTAAATTAACTTTTAAAGTCGCGAAGGAATTTATAATTAATAAATTCAGTTAAGTCCTAGTTTTATCGATGTGTGTTTTAACCACTAGAATTCGCGCAGTGTTTATTAAATACATAATTAAATACTCGATTGTATTATAGGCTTAAATAAAAACACGAGAACTCTTAGCCTTCAAGTCTTGCGATAAGTGAGAATATTTGTTACCAACAAACCCTCGCAAACATCTGGGGCGGGACATCGAAGGACTAGACAGTTCATATGTCAAAAGATTACTTGCTGTTTTTATATACTTTTATGGATCGTCTGAGGCTGCATTCGGTAAGTGTGTGAGTATATGAGTGTGGATCCTCACGCGTGTGTATGAATGACAGGAAATTTAATCGTTTTTCTTTTGTAAACCTGTTGTTAACTTTCTTGCTAGTAATATAATTTTTCTGTATTCTCTGCATTGTTCCTTTAAGGAGGAGTTGCTAATTGGTTAACTCTGTTTAAAAAACCCCCTCCTTTCCATTTGCTTAGTAAAGGGAAGAACAGCTGGGAAGAACAGGTTTTTTTTCTATCACCTATACCTAACTTTGTAACCCCTCTTTCAGAGTAATTAACTTCACTGTTAGGTTAACGTACCTATGTTCCTGATATTATCTATCTCTGGACTGGGTTTATCTTTGTCTAATAAGCGGGAAGGGCTTAGTCGATACCAGTCTTCTTCACCCCTCCCAAATTTGTTATTTGCATTTGTGTACTTATGATAATTTATGTAATACCTGATATTTGTTAGTGATTGATGTTTAAAGTGAATAAAATCACATAAACTCATTTAGTACGGTGTTGGACATACCCACAGCCCAACATTTCCCCTATTCGTTTAATATAGTTTGTATCTACATCGTCTGTGTGTGTGAAAAAAACACCAAATCGGTGTGCGCGCAGATGCGAGTCTGGAAAACTGGCAAATAATTGTTTGACCAGGAGAGCGGAAGAGAAGATTGAGAGAAGCGATTTGTCGTAAATAAGTCTGTCTTTACTCTCCTCCAGCACGCTGTGAAGCAACTATTTAATATCTACATTTTCTATTACTGAGCTTTCCATCATCATTTTCCACTCTAAACCGGACCACTATTTCTACGACTCTTTTCTCTCAAAATAAATTTACGACATTACCAACCTCTCTCTTGCTGAGGAATCCTTGATTTATGGCCTGAAAAAGTCTTCCAGCTGCTGCTTTTCGAGTGGCCAACTCTTCTTTGATGCCTCCCTTTCAGTCTATAATAGCTTTGAGATATTTAAAGTGGTCGACCTGCTCCAGGACCTGTTCCCCCAGCTTAATCTAATGCCTTCTTTCTTCTCGTGATATCACTATGGTTTTTGTTTTAGAGCTGCTTATGACCATCCCTCTCTTCTCCAGCCCTTCCTTCCAGACTTGCAGGTTGGATTGGAGATGTGCCTCTGATTTAGCAATCAGGGCAACATCATCAGCAAATGCCAGTTCTGAAATACAGACCTGTCTCATCTTCCAGTACCCCACTGAATACTTTCTTGTTCTCTCCTTACATGCCTTGATGACATCGTCCATGAGGAGTATGAAAAGATAAGGTGACAGGATATCACCTTGTCTTACACCAATGGTGGTCCTGAACTCTTCTGACTTATAGTTTGCTGTCCTCACATAATTTCTTTAAGACTTGTAGAAGCTCTGTATAGCATGAATCAGAGGTGCTGGAATGTTCTTCCTTGCCAAACAGTCCCAAAGTTTGATCCATGGGACCCTGTCAAACGCCTTTTCCAGATGGTTCTCACTCTTATACTCAAGGGCCTTTTCACTCAGCTGTCTGGGTGTGAAGATTAGGTCTTGAGTACTTCGGTTTGCTCGAAATCCGCACTGGACTTCATCCAATTGTGGCTCAGCTAGGCGTCGGAGTCTCTGCTCTAGGATTCTAGAGTAGATTTCACCAGGGACACTGAGAAGGGATATGCAACTATGGTTTCCACATTGTCGATTGTCACCCTTTTTGAAAATCGGTGTTATGATGGCAATCTCCCAATCTTTTGGTATGGCCTTGTTGCACCACGCTGCCTGTAGGACCCTTAAGAGTAATAGGTAGCCTGATGCTCCCATGTACTTAACCATTTCTGGTGTTATACCATCATGCTCTGCTGCTTTGCCCATCTTGATTTTCTCCATTGCTTTCTTCGTCATATTCACCGCCATTGGTTTTCTCTTCTGTGCTAGTGGTTATCATTTCTGATGCTTGACCTTGCTCACCATCAAGGAGTTCTGAGAAATATTCTTTCCATCTTTCCATTACTTCCTTCGGGGCAGTAAGCAATTTGCCTTGCTTGTTCATTATAAATTTGAGAGGGCATTGTTTTACCTTCCTCATGTTCTTTAGGGTCTTATAGAACAATTTCTCGTTTTCTTGCGTATCCTTTTCTAGCTTTTCTCCAAATTCTTCCCAGGACTTCTGTTTTGCTGCTAGCACCTTGTCCTTTGATTCTGTTCTGAGTGTCCTATTTTCTCTTTGACTTCCTCTGTCCACCAAGTTGTCCTCTTTCTCTTGTTCCCAAGTTGGACTTCACCACATGCTTCTGCAGCAGCTGTCTTTATGATGTCCTTGAATTTAAGCCAGAGGATTTGCAAGTCATCAGGTTGTTCTTCTGTGTTTTTCACCGCTGTGGCAATAAGCACCAGATATCTGGTCTTAATTTCTGGCTCTCTCAGCTTGTAGGTCCTAATGCTCATTCCTCCCGTTCGTTTACTTGATTTCTTGCGTGATGTTGGGCAATTCCTATGCTGTGCAACTCTTTCAGTTGTTCGTTTGATTCCAAATATAACTTAAAAATGTACAAACCGGCAGCCATAGAAAGCACGTCACAAAACAAAATAAACAAAGCACTGAAAACATAGAGAAGGAAATGTGCGCAAGACAAAGACATCCTCAGGGAGAAAAAAATCAGCTTGCCTTGAAGTTAAAACATTGTAACTTTTATCTGTGCCTGGCGATCTGGTTTCAGGAAATAAGGAACACACTTTTTAACAATGGATCAACACTGTTCCTGGCGTAAGCATAGCGTCTTTAATGTCCAGATGTTTTTTAACAACCGAGGGAAGTCAGCTACTATAACGTATCAAGCACGTTAAGTACAACTTAACGTGAAGACACAAACCAAGACACCCCACGCAATAACATGATGAAAATTACCAAACAGTGACAATTTACGTTTGTAAATTGTGTAAAATCTTGTAAGATTATCATCGAGAACTGTGCAGTTAACTACCTGACTTCTCTGATTCACCAGCTCCCTTTTCCATTTCTAGGAACTACTTTGTCTAAAGTTCTATCCAACATCCATCTCGCTACATACCTTGTATATGATCAAAATAAATGTTCTCTAGAGTTTCTCTTTCAAAATTAAGAAGCGCCAGATTACTCAGACGTTCCTGTCCATAAAAACTCGTAAATACGAATAATTAGCTTTAATTTAATAAAAGAACTCTAACAACTGGTTACTGAAGTAGATGTCGGAGTGTATTAAAAGGATCTTTTGGCGTCTCCTCCTGCAGTTCCCAGTGCGGATGCCCACTCCTGCCTCCCTTCGCTACGCCACTGATGGAAAGATTGAGAAGAATGGCACAGGACAGGAAGGCTTGCCGGGAATTTGTTGAAGGCGATACTCCTCATAGAGCTGAACATTTTATGAATGAGTGAATACTGTGATGGTATTACCTCCGCTGCTTTGCAGTAGTGGTCCAACAGGGCCAAAACTCAAGAGCATCTAATATGGGCTTCAAAGGTGTCTACCTTTTCACAGGATTACTCTTGGCAGATTTGTAAATAGAAGGGTAATGACGCTTCTATCTCAATGGAGTATTCACGATATTCCGAAAAGCGAAAACAATGCTGCATTAGCTGAGCACGTTAATTCTAGAATCTGCCGACAACTTTTGTGAAGAATTAAGCAATGATTAATCTTAGCTCGTTCAAGCCCCCACCTCTGATTTACTCAGTGGAATTCATATTATTCTGGTATAGCTCTGTTTAGAGTGTGTTTAGTAAATTGACTGAGACAAACATGCAGTAACTTTAAAATGATTAAATCGAAGTTAAATTTGTAAAATTACGAATAACAATATTTAATAATCACTTAAGTTTTAACAGTTTGAAAATAATTGAATAGTTTAGAAGAAAAGTTTCATCATTGATGGATAATAGAGACGATGAAAAACGTTTACTTTGACAGCTTATATATGGAACTTAGCTGCCAATGACGATTTTGCTCCTTCTGATGGGTTGGTTCTTTTTACACTGCTCACGCTCGTCGCTGGTCAAGGTTGTAGGGTGCAGCTCGTTCCCAGGAGTGTCAGGAAGAGTTTACAAAGTTGGTCCCTCGTCTTAAAGCTTAGGCCACTGTTCCCTTCTTGTTCCAGAGGTAGTTCCCTTCAACTGGTACCATCAACAACAACTATGGTAAAAGAATAGAAAAGAAACGTTCTCCTTAGTACTGCGTTTCCCGACACATACTTATGTGTCCCCTTTCTTATTCCACCATCCCATTTACTCAGAATTTACCCTTGATGAGAATTTACTTTAATCCCTCGAGAGAAAACTTTCTTTGCATTTAAATTGAATAGCTTTTATAGTTACTTTACATTTAAATGAAAAGGTTAATAGTACAGATAGAATATGTTTACATTTACAATTCCTCTGATTGAAAACTGTTCACGATATAAATTGAATATTTTTTCATTTATGTTTACACTGATTTGAAAAGTTTGAAACTTCCATTAATTTTAAAGTGAATATGTTAACATCGACATTTACGCTGGTTTGAAACTGTAAGTATTATAATTAAAATGTATATTATTTCTTTCATCTGTCCCTCCCTGCTTCATATGGAACATGGGACCACTGAGGCGTGTAGTTCTCATTAAGAGACTAGCAATAAAGATCGCCAGCCCGTGCAGTGGTGATTCATGAAATCATCATTCTATGCGCTCAGGTTGCCAGCCTCAAATGACTTGGACATCCACTAGCAATTTTCACATCTTAATATTCACATGGTAATATATACATATTAGTTAACATGTTAGTAATGAAAATATAGAATGTAAAATGACAACTTACAGCAATCTTGGCTCACAAACTTTTTGCTCAGATGATTGACGTTAAGGCACTAGCCGATGCCTTTTTACACGTGTACTTGGGGTCGTTAATTTTAACTTTAATTCCCTCTCTGACTTCGTGTGTTCAGCTTCCTCAGATATTCCGGATTTCCTTACTTAAAATGATAGAGATTTCCTGGGTTGTTTTGTAAGTCCTGATACATTTTCAAATCAAAGGGTCCGGTCTGATAAAATGACATTCTAAATTCTAGGCTTCACTCTGGCAAGGTCTGGTATTGTCATCTTGGCAAGCGATCTTCACAGTTTCTTAACACTGAGGCGTGTCAGGTTATATATTCACTGTTATGCTCCCGCGTTTGTTTATAACGAAGCTAAGAAAGCGCCAATCGTTTCAAACAAAAAAGTGGGGGGGTGGGGGGGGGGGGGGGGGAGGGGGTCGGCGGGGGAATATCAAAATATTTGTGACAAGGAAAAATTTTGAACTTAATGTAGGGGTCAAGTCTTCCGTATATGGCATGAAAATATCCGATCCCTGGCAGGCGAACTCACCAACAAATCTGTAAACTCATACGACAAAGTTTTTTCAGATGTAACAAATTATTACTATCTAAAGTAATCTTGTCATAACAAGTCGGACAGGAAGCGATTATGTCATACGTGTCTGTCCAAAATGTGTTGCACAGACGAGTAATCTTGTTATCTCTCGCTTTAGCACACAACTCTACACGAAAACTAAGCAGACCAATATGGGTTTACCTACGCTTAATCTCAGCAAAGCTGTGATGCGCCTAGCAAATGTGAGGTATACAGCAACAATGAGTGTCAAATGTTTTGACAATATCAAATATCTGCTGCCAAGCAGAGAAAGAAAAGGGTGCAACCCGGAAAAGTCGCAATAAAATCAGTACAACAAATATAACTGATTACTACCGTAGTGAAATAGAGATCGAGAAGAAGTCGCCTCAAAATCCATCTCGTGACAAATGAATAATTAAGACCAATAAACGGCTAATCCCCACCCCGTGCAGTTTCCAAGAGGTATCTGAGTAGTCAGAGAACGAATTTAGCCTACTGCCTTCTCAGGCACGAGACATCTGTCAATCATACAATACCCTTTAACTCCCCAAGGTGCCCAGACCTTCAACAAACACGTGCCAAGTCCTACTGTCACGTGACAACAGCTTAAGTTCTTGAGAACGAGACGATAACATGAGGTTATGCGTAAGGATGTTAACCTCATCAGGTAAAACAAATTATTTCATAAACCAGTGCTGCAAGAACATATGAATGCTTGGATGCAAGTTTCATGAGACGGGATCAGCTGTCTGGTTGGCTCGATGCTCCACAGGAAGCGAGAAGTAAAATGAATATAATGATGCACAAGACGTAGTAGTGGAATTAGTAGTAGTAGTAGTAATAGTAGTAGTGGTAATACTAGTAGAAGTAGTGGTATGTTAGTAATAGTAGAAAACCTAGTAGTGGAATTAGTAGTTGTAGCAGTAGTAGTAATAGTAGTAGTGGTAATACTAGTAGACGTAGTGGTATGGTAGTAATAGTAGAAGAAATAGTAGTGGAATTAGCAGTAGTAGTAATGGTAGTAGTGGTAATACTAGTAGAAATAGTGATATTGTAGTAATAGTAGAAGAATGTCGTAAATTTATTTCGAGAGAAAAGAGTCTTAGAAATAGTGGTCCGGTTTAGAGTGAAATGATGTTGGAAAACTCAGTGATAGAAAATGTAGATATTAAATAATTGCTTCACAGCGTGCTGGAGGAGAGTAAAGACAGACTTATTTACGACAAATCGTTTCTCTCAATCTTCTCTTCCGCTCTCCTGGTCAAACAATTATTTGCCAGTTTTCCAGACACACCTCTGCGCGCACACCGATTTGGTGTTTTCAAACACACAGACGACGTAGATACAAACTATATTAAACGAATAGGGGAAAAGTTGGGCTTTGGGTATCTCCAACACAGTACTCAATGAGTTTATGTGATTTTATTCACCTTAAACATCAATCACTAACAAATATCAGGTATTACATAAATTATCATAAGTACACAAATGCAAATAACAAGTTTGGGAGGGGTGAAGAAGATTGGTATCGACTAAGCCCTTCCCGCTTATTAGACAAAGATAAACCCAGTCCAGAGATAGATAATATCAGGAACACTGGTACGTTAACCTAACAGTGAAGTTAATTGCTCTGAAAGAGGTGTTACAAAGTTAGGTATAGGTGATAGAAAAAACCTGTTTTTCCCAGCTATTCTTCCTTTTACTAAGCAAATGGAAAGGAGGGGGGTTTAAAACAGAGTTAACCAATTATCACCTCCCCCTTAAAGGAACAGTGCAGGGAGTACAGAAAAATTATATTACCAGGCACGAAAGTTAACGGAAGAGTTACAAGAGAAAAAAAGATTAAATTTCCTGTCATTCATGCACACGCGTGAGGATCCACACTCATATACTCACACACTTACCGAATGCAGCCTCAGACGATCCATAAAAGTATATAAAAGAGCAAGTATTCTCTTGACATGTGAACTGTCTAGTCCTTCGATTTCCCGCCCCAGATGTTTGCGAGATTTTGCTGGTAACAAATATTCTCACTTATCGCAAGGCTTGAAGACTAAGAGTTCTTGTGTTTTTTATTATATAAAAAAAGGAGTCTATGGGATGGCACTGACACTAATTTGATGACAGTAAATAATGAGGATATGTTCGATGATTACCTTCCACAAGGTTTGTGGTAATTTGATGATTGTTCTTTACAATGTTCTTAAAAAAAAAAAAAAAAAAAGGTAAAGGAACCCGTTACACGCCCATTGAGGCATATTGGGAATATGGTGTTAGGCCCATATTATCTTGACCGTCGGCACACGAGGGGTGATGTGGTCGGCATCACGCCGGCCGCCTTAACCTTCCCAGAGTAGCTCTGGTACCCATTCTTGGGTGGGCTTTATTTCATTTAATTCTGACAGCTAGGTCGCAAAGGACCGCCACAAGATTATATTTAAAAGAAATGTTTCTTCAATATGACTGGAAGTTTATAGGATGATTTCTTTATTTCTTTCTTTATTTAGCTGGGACCGCAGGTTACGATCACTCTGTGTGAAAGAAAAAAGACATGTAACATACCGAAAAATCAAGCGCGATAAATTTCCCGTTAAGCCTATAATACACTCGAGTATTTAATTATGTATTTAATAAACACTGCGCGAATTCTAGTGGTTAAAAACACACATCTATAAAACTAGGACTTAACTGAATTTATTAACTATAAATTCCTTCGCGACTTTAAAAGTTAATTTAAGCATCTATTATCTTTTGAAATAATATAATAGATAGATCATTATATTTACAACTGGAACTATTGAGATGGTTTAATTTAATAGATTTAAATTAACACCAAATACATTGAAATAGAATGACTGAACTAGACCACTGATCACTTTACACAATATATTACCGCTTTGCACAGAATAGAAATCACTGCAAATAGATATATATAAAATCCAGGGGAAAATCTATAACAAGATTTCAATAAAGCTAGTGCTTCTGTAAAGGTCTGGCCAGCGAGGGATAAAGTGTCTATTCTTCATGGTCTATTTATCTAAAATGGAATGTAAGTTGAGTGGGACATGAAAAACTTGACAGCTTATTTCATCCCAGGAACTTTTGGGGATCTGACCGCCAAATCAAGGGGAGAAGCCGCCCCCTGGTCTTCGTATCTCCGCTCGCTGCTGCCCGTTTCGGCTTTCCCCGTTCGCTTGGTTCTGCGGTTGACACCGAGACGCGAAAATAGCGGCAAGAAACTGCGTCTCGTATCAGGGACCACTACTGTCTTTGATAGCGCCGATAGTCTCCCCTGAAATCCCTCAGTCTGTCTCTTTGATCGTGGTCGCATTATCTGTTTGATTCTGACAACGCCCCCCACTGGCCAAGTTAATGGAAATAACTGCCTATGATTGTTCAAGAGATATTAGTGGGCGTGATTTAATCTCTCCTTAAATCAATGCGATGACCAGAATAAACGATAGGTAAACTCTCCGCATATCAATCAGCAAACGTGACTGTGTGGAACAGTTGCATAGCTAATGAATCTACGTGAAAGAAGTCCCGTTTTTACAAGAAGTTACAACAAAGTTCAGGGTCAGCCGAGTTCGTCCATCACAAAAAAGTAGTAGTAGCAGTAGAAGTAATAGTGGTGGTTGTACTCACAACAATAGTAGTAGTGAAAGTAGTGTTAGTGGTGGTAGTAGAGTTAGTAAAAATAGAAGTAGTAGTGATTATAGTAGTAGTGGTGATAGTAGAAGTAGTTGTAGTAGTAGCAGTAGCAGTAATAGTAGTAGTGGTGGAGGTAGTGGTAGTAGTTTTAGTAGTAGAAGTAGGAGTGCTGGTAATAGCAATGACAATATTCGTGGTTTTGGTGGTGTGGTAGTAGTAGTGATGGTGATAGTAATGATGATGGTGGTAGAAGTGATAGTAGAGATGGTAGTAGTAATGGTAGTAGTAGTAGTAATAGTAGTAGTAGTAGTAGTGGTTGAAGTAGTGGTGGTATTAGACGGTGATGATAACGTGACAATGATAATGGCGACGAAGAAGAAGAGGACGAGACTGAAAAAAGAAGTGAAGAAGAAACGAAGAAGAACGAGAAGAAGACGACAAACAGGAAGTAATTATCTCAACATACTATAATGAACACAGTTGTATCTCGTTTGGCGCATGAGCCATCTCATAATTGAAGATTTGTCTCTCTCCACTCGACCACACAACACAATCAAAATCTGATAGCGGAACTCACATCTCTCGCAGACCACTGTTATCTTTGTCGGAAAAAACAATACAAGATTTTTTTTTACAAACGAAACATCACCTCTTTCACTTTAAGATTGTAGAAGCATAAATAGAGTGAACTTTGATGAGAGGTTTACAAGCGTGTCCGTGAAATAAAATTTACAAAGCAATCTGAGATTTAACAAAATGAAACTGACTTTGGTTTTAGAACTTCGTTATGTGGTTGCTGAGAAATTTCAGACATGGCTTTACTAATGAAATGTCATGGGGGTAACAAGGACGTTATCTTCAGATATGCCATTGTCTTCGGAAGATTAAACTCGATTCAGTCAATGTTTGGTGAGCACTTGATTACCGTAACTAAGACCGTGGTTGTCAGCTGGGTGTATATATATATATATGTGTATAAAAGAATGGTGCCTTTAACGCTTAATTAATTGATTAATCGGTACAAAAATGTTTAATCGATTAGTTGAAAAAACAAATTTTAATCGATTATTACATTTTCAGCAATGTATATATTTTTAGCTGAGATGCGAGAGGATTTTCTATGTTACATGTTTGTGATATGGAACTTGGCAAGTACGGTCAATCATAATAAATTGTTCTGTTGTTTATTTTCAGTACATTTATTATATTATTAAGACGATGTTGCCTTATAACAAGCAAAATAAACAAAATCCTTAGGGATAAAAAAATAAAAAAATTATATTTTTAATTGTGTTAAAATTTAGCAAATTGTTCGAAATCCATCGATTAATCTTCAAGTACAGAAATTCGATGAATCGATTAAGATATTTAAAATCAATCCCATCTCTAATATATATATATATATATATATATATATATATATATATATATATATATATATATATATATATATATATATATATATATATATATATATATATATATAATAATAATAATAATAATAATAATAATAATAATAATAATAATGTCGTAGATCTTCGGATAGGAGTATTAAGACTTAGGTTGGTCCCTTCTGAATAGGTTGGAATGAGTGATAGTCACGGTGAGAGTTTGAAAAATGAAATAGATTCCACGAGTGGTGAGATGATAGACTGTGGTATAGAGGCTGTCGCTGAAAGCGAAAAAGAATTCTTCTCCCTCTCACCTATCCTCTACGACGGTTTTTTTTTTTCAGAGTCCGACAGTCTAAACCACATATATATTACATATAATTCTATCTACTCACGGGCACGCACATACACGTGACGACAGTTAAACACACAGACTTGGAAAATCTATAACAAATGATTATATATATAATTGGGATCGAGCTGACCAACGCACTGATTTTGTTCAAGAGAGAGATTTTTATTATTATCATAAAAAAAAAAATCTCTCACAACACCAAAACAAATTCATCAAGGAAAAACATATACAAATAGTCATACAATTCAAGAAAAAATGCTACAAGGATGATAGCCCGTTAGATCTTACTCTAGGTTTAGCCCACAGCCCCGTTAAGAGACAGATGATGGCCCAAAGAGTTATAGATGCATGTGGTTAGGGTCTAATATTGTTCCCCTTTGAAGGTATAGACTGACTTTGACAGCAGTATCTATTCTAAAGGAACACGTTACTTAAGCAGCAAATCTCGCCTAAGAAAAAAAAAACAAATATAACAAGTAAGTGTGTTATACAACGAACATCCTTCCGTCACTTCCACTCGATTCTTTCGTCAGGGCCCTGATATACTTACACTCGTGTTGTGGTTTCGCCGGCTGGCGCAACTTTTGGACACTCACACTTTTTATCTGTTACTGTCGTTTAATGAAACAGACCCCAGCTCTGCAGATTTGTTTGTTGGTTTCATCAAAATGGATCTGGGGAGCGTCTGCTTCAGGCGATAGTTATTTCAGACTAAAGTTAATGTCACTTGACTCACGAGGTAAGAATTAGGCTTAAACGAGCACAAAATGTCAGAACACGAAGTTTTCCTTAATTAGGAAGATGACCGGTGGACAACTTCTCTCAAACAGAAAATCTTAGTTCCCCACTCACTTGTCAACAATGTCGGAACGTTAATGTTGTTGATTTTAATTATTCTCGCCGGCAGGCAGAAAATTTACGTAGAGTTTATGGAAGAAATTAAGATCTGGTTCACAGGCCCAGTATTGATCATTACAGTCTTTGAAAACCCGTTAGTGGGATATAGTATTACTGTCTAACTCTGTTTGCACCTGCACTGTCAGATCAGGGTTACTTGAGAAACCCACGTGGTTCAAATTAAGGACTGTTTATTTCTTCACACGTATGAACTCTTATTAAATGCTGGTAAAGTTCGGGTCACCCCCAGTATTTCACTATATAGAATAAAGAACACATATCAAATAATTTACATATATGTACTCAATATAACTTACATTTTAAATAGCAAGCCTACAGCTTGACTTATCTTTAAAACTTCCCGTAAAATAAGTTATATTAAATAAATCAAAACATCCTGAATTAGAAAATACATACGTATTTCGTCAACACTCAATGATGTATCTAGCGTTATAAGTTTAGTTTTAAAATATTCTCGACTGAGTATTAGCCGTTAAATTAAATTCCTTATAGCTACTAGTTTTAGTAAGCTAAAGATATAATTTATTATGTATTTCCACTGTATGCGTCACTAGAAAATAATACAAACTATAAATTAAGCACTCTGGACACAGGACTAGTTTAGAATGAAATAGGCGATTTTAACACTAAATCACTTTCCAAAATACTAGATATCTATTTTTTATTAATCTCACCACAGCACTACGGTAACGCCACGACTAGGATAATTCACTAGATAGGTATTTAGAAGCTCGTCACAAATCTGACGAGAACTATGAAATTTTCTATACAAGCTTCATTCGCTAAGCACGTGTGTTCCGTCTACTGGAGATGTTGGAGACTGACAATAATCCGATTGCAGCTCCGGGGTGGATATTTGAAAACAGGGGCAAACAATCCCACATTTTCTCAAACTCCCAAATCATCTCCCCTTTCCCGTGTAAAACACCTTACGTTTAACATTACCATTACTAGACGTCTTACATAACTGACACTTCTGCATTTCCGCACCTCGCGCTGACCCGGCCAACAGTGAGCCGTGTCAGCTGGGATTTCCAGACGCCAGATGTCTGAAACTGCGACTATAAGGTGTAAATATTCGCTCCTGCTTAAGCGTTCGGCCGGTACAACTACTTGTTGACCGTTGAAAATGCAGACGGATGTCGGCTCTCTCCTAGCATTCTCACGCGTTTACGTCGAGAATCTAACTCAGGAGTGTCGTGTCATCTGAAGGTGCAGACCCAAGTCGGCTCGATGTCTGAGATGGACTGCAACTAAATCGCACTTTACGTCTGACTGACATCTATGTAATAAAATTACGTATCCCAGTATGAGAAAGCAAGACGGTAAAATATCGAATGGGAAAAGAAAATATTATTCGCAAACTAACGAATGCGAAAAAAATATATATGAAAACGGGTAAAGAGTGACAGAAAAAATTAGAGGACCCGAGTGGAAGAAAGAGGAAAATGTAGACAATTTATAGAACATAACTTTCTATGTGACAGGACGTCCCCCCTTAAGATATGGAAGCACTCCATGTCTACGTTATGGAAATAAATTTCCTATATCCGTAGCTTCAGGGTGTCTGTCCTCTTCCCTCTCATCTCCCCCCTCCATTTCTGTGCAAGTCCTACTCATGAAGTCTGCCCCAACGTTTTGTTTCCCTGGAATGTATTCGACTTTAAAGGAATATACACTTAGCAGCAATGCCCAGCGCATTATTTTCGCATTAAATTCCTTATTAGCCCCGAGAAACGCCAGTGGGGCATGGTCAGTCTGCACCGTGAATGACACTCCGTAAAGGTATTCGTGGTGCCTTCTTATGCCATGAACTAATGCCAGACATTCTCTTTCCACTGTGGAGTAGTTTTGCTCTGCCTTATTCAATTTACGACTGCCGTATGCCACTGGGAATAGCTGGTTGGGATCGTCGTCGCCAGCCTGAAGCAGAGTTGACCCGATGCCTTGCCCTGATGCGTCGACGCGCAGTACGAAGGGTTTGGTAATATCCGGCAGTCGCAGAATTGGATATTCAGACAACTGCTTCTTGAGCGTGACGTAAGCGTCTTCGCACTTAGGATCCCAGATAACTTTCTCCGGTCGCCCCTTTTTCGTAAGGTCCGTAAGGGGTGCTGTTAAACCGTTGAAGTTTCTGATGAATTTCTGGTAGTAAGCACACAGCGATAGGAACGATCGTGTTTCCTTCTTCGTCCTTGGCCTCTTCGCTGCACGTATCTTCTCGATGTTCTTTGCAACTGGCCACATAGCACCGTGAGCAATGGTGTGCCCCAGGAAATCAAGTTTTTCAAAGCCGATTAAACATTTGCTAGGTCTAGCTGTGAGTCCAGTTTCCTGTAGTCTCCTGAGGAGCATCTCGACCGTAGCAATGTGTTCTTCATAGGTGTCCGTTGCAATTAGTATATCATCCATAAAGTTGTGGATACGTGGACAGTGCAATGGCTCTAGCAGCTTTCTCATCATCCTTGTGAACACTCCTGGTGCGTTGTGTAATCCGAAAGGCATCACGTTAAACGTATAGTGTCCTTCACTGGTGCTGAAAGCTAGCAAAGGCTTAGTTTCCTCTTTGACTGGTATCTGATAGTAACCCTTACTCAAGTCAATCTTTGAGAAAATCCGTGCCTTGCTTAGCTTGCTAAACAGCTCAGAAGCGCTTTGGAGTGGTTCCGGCTGAAATTCCGTTACTGTATTAAGTAGTCGGTAATCAATGCACAGCCGAACTTCCTTATTTGGCTTCTGTATCAGCAGCACTACGCTTGCACTATAGGGAGACGTAGACTCACTAATAATTCCTGTTTTACGTAGCTTGTCTATCTCTGCACGTAGCGTATCAGCTTTCGCATACGGAATAGGGTAAACTCTGGTTCGGACAGGGGTCTCGTTTGTAAGTTTCATCTCGAACTCTACGAGCTGTGTTCGTCCAGGTACATCCGTTAGCACCGCCGTGTACTGGTTCAGTAAAGCCTTCGTTTCTGTCTGTTGTGCTTCAGAGAGAGTGTCCCCAAATTTTACATCTTCGACAGATTCAGTTTGTTGCAAAGGATATTCCATGCAACTATCGTCATCTTCGACATCCTCTGTAGCTATGGCGATGGCCAGGAGATGTTCGGAGGATGGCACTGGTCTTTCCAAGTATTTCTTTAGTAGATTCACATGGTAGACCTTCTCCTTTCCTTTGATAGAGATCTGATAATTGGTTCTCGAGATCTTTTTCAGGACGGTGAACGGCCCTTGCCACCCGATGCGTAGGTTGTTGCTTCCGGTTGGCAACAACAACAAAACTTTATCTCCTGGTTGTAATTCTCTCTCCTTTGCTGCTTGATTGTATCGTCTAGCGTGCTTTGCGCGAGCTTTCTTAAGGTTTGCTGTTGCTAGATCCCATCCTAGCTGTAGCCTTTCCTTCAATTCCGATACATATCTACTGGCTGAGACGACTGTCTCATCCGCCTTCTGGTCTGTCAGGGACCGAAGTAATGCTTCATGCGGCCCCTTTATAGGTCTGCCGAATAAAAGCGTAGCTGGAGGGAAACCCGTAGAGGCCTGGGGGACTTCCCTATAAGCGAATAGGGCTGCAGGAATGAAAAGATCCCAGTCCTCCGGCTTTTCTTGTGCCAGCTTGCGTAGCATGGTGGTGAGGCTGCCGTTGAAACGTTCCACGAGCCCATTTCCGGCCGGATGGTACGGGCTGGTGTGAATGTGTTTGGCCCTCAAGATCTTAAAGATCTCCTCCATTAACAGGCTACGGAATTGGGATCCATTGTCCGTCAAAACTTGTTGAGGGAATCCCAACCGTGTAAAGATCTGCACTAGGGCTTCTGCGACATGCCTCGAGTCTGTGCATGTTAGCGGTATAGCTTCGGCCCACATAGTGCATGTGTCGACTAAAGTCAGGATAAACCTGTGCTTTCGTTTGGTCCTTTCTAGGGGTCCAACGATGTCGACAGCAACCCGTTCGAATGGAGTCCCCACAATTGGCGTTTGCCCCAGGGGAACTGGGGCAGTCCAGTGCTTGGGTGCTACCCGTTGACACTGGGCACAGGATTTCACATATCTGAGTATATCAGTGTTCATCCCTGGCCACCAATAGTGAGTCTGTATACGTTGCTGTGTGGCGTTCTGTCCCATATGTCCGCTAAACGGGAGAGAGTGCCCCATTTCTAGGATTTGACTTCTGTACTTTTTCGGTACTAGGAGCTGATTAGAGCCTTGTTCAGGCTTGCCCGTTCTCCGATAAAGCACGCCATCCTTAGAAAAGATGTCCCCGTGTTGTCTAGGGTCCTTGGCCATGGGCAGTTTCCTAAAGCAGGGTTCCAAAGTAGGGTCCTTTTGTTGCGCCTCTTTAAGTTCCATGGGTAACAAATTTGGCGCAGGCTCCCGTTCCTTCTTGGCTTGCCCTCTTGTGGTTACTGTTGCCACTATTGGCTCGTCCGGTTTCCCAATAAACACATATCTACAGCCGAGTATGACTGGGTAGATGGGGTCGTCCATAACAGCCGCTTTGATCACCCCTCTGACAAAATCAGAGTGTATCTCCACCAATGCGATGGGAAGCGTTGTTGGTGCATCACTCCTAAGAACTCCACACAGTTTAACGGTTTCTTCTGTCTCTTGACCGGGTTTGACCAGGTGTCTGGCAACAATGCAATCAAAAGAAAGCCCCGTGTCAAACAAACAATATGTTGAAGTCCCGTTTAAAACAACCGTACCTCGCGTAGAGGGTCTCTCTCCCTCAGGTTGGGAATCACTGACAATAATTCTTTCCTGCGAGTCTGTTGTTTGTAAGCATCCGATGCGCTTCGGCTCGGTGTGCTTGGTCTGATCCTTAGTCCCGTGCGCAGGGGTTTTCCCTTTGTCACCTTGACCTTTCTGGCCACGCTGCCATGAAGGACGGTCGGGTTGATCAGACTGTTTGGGGTGGTTGGGGTACTTGTTCTTGTAGAACTTGGATTTTTCAGGAGGGGGGTTTTGAGGTCCAGTTTCTCTGTGGTTATTTAGGTTAGAAGCCTGAGAAGATTGCTCTAGGTTATGTTTTCGAAAATGCTCCTCTGTCGGTTTCCGCTTTGTGGCCGGTAGTTCAGCCAGCGCGTTATGGTAACGCTCAGACTTCTCTAAGATGTCTTCGAGCTTTTCTGCACCCTGCTCAGCTAGAAATCTCCGGGTATCTGCAGACAAAGTGTTCTTTATTTGTTCTGTTAAAACAAATTCCTCAAGACCTTCATAGGTAGAGGGGAGCTGTGAAAGCTCAAGGCACTTTGTTAGGTATCCCTTTAGACGGGAAGAGAATTGCTGGAAAGTTTCCGAGCTCTCTTTCCTGCTGTTTCAGAAGAGTTGCAAAAATTTGCGAGCATTCATTTCGAAACGCTCGAGCAAAGCTTTCTTCAACACATCATAGTTGTCTTGTTGGCTGCTTTCTAGTTTGGCGTAAACATCATACGCACTACTTTTCAAAGCCTGAGAAAGCTTCACATTCCAACGCGACCTCTCCAAACCGTACAGAGTTGCAATTTTCTCAAATTTTTCTAGCCAAGTGTCAATCTTCTCATTTGGACAAGGGAAAGATTCTAGCGGAAAAGACATAGCAGTGAGATGAGTAGATTGAGTGTTAGAAGGATCAGTTAAGGAAGAATGGGGAGAAGACTCTCCATTGCTGGAGGTAGAGGCAGCACCACGACTTTGAAGTTCTAGAGCTTTAAGAGCCAACTCATGTTGTCTCTCCTTCTCTCTTTCCTCTCTCTCCTCCCTCTCCTTCTCATGCTGTCTCTCCTTCTCTTTTTCCTCATGCTGCATCCTGCGAATTTCCATTTCTTCCTCAATCTTCTTCTGCTGTAATAGACGGTCTGCTTCTTCTTTCCTCCTAGCTTCTTCTTTTTCCTCTTTAGTTTCAGCTGCTCTCCTCTCCGCATCATATCTCTCAAGTTCGTCCCTGACAAAAGCTTTCGCTTCCTCTCCTTCCAGTCCCTCCTCTCTCGCTTCGTCCCTGAGGAGTTGTCTAAGTTTTGCCCTCTCGGCCATATTATGTCAGTGACTGAAACAAGTCAAGAAAGAAAAGAAGAAAGGATACACTGGTTCCTACCACTACGAGAAACAAATTTCCAAAAATTCAAAAGATGATATGCTTAACCCTGGGATACCTCCTCCAAAAATAAAAATCTAACTATCGCTGCTATTAATCGGCAATAAAGCACCTAATGCAAAACACGACTACGCCAACTAAATGGTAGTTAAGATTAATCCCTGAAAAATAAGTAGCTACAGTGGAAAAGCAAAATAATTATTGCAAAAATTTCGGAGAAAAAAAAATCCCCTTAATTTTAAATCCACTATCAAGTTCACCCCTGAAGACAGTTAGGGTGTGGGAGGCAATTAATCTGGACAAATAGTCCGAAACGCACTCCTTAGCTTTGCTCAAACACCTACTACTTCAGAACCCGTGTGAATGTTATACACTCACAAAACTTTACCAGCGTTTAGTATTACAACTCAACAATAACATATATTCCGATAAAATCCACCTGTAAACCAAATGTATAATGCTTCTTAATGCTGTGGAAAAAACTTATCAGTTTGTGTGGTCAGCACGCCCGTAAACAGATCGTTAGTCTAGGGGATAAATTATTTAAAGATATAACAACTCACAAGACATCACACCCTTACTCTATTTCAGAATAAAGAATCTTAAGTTCAAAATCCAGATAGACGAGTCCACATTTGTCGTACTCGTCTTCCTATTCTAAGTTCAAAAATCCTACGGACGAGAACCCATTTGTCGTACTCGTCTTCCTATTCTAAGTTCAAAAATCCTACGGACGAGAACCCATTTGTCGTAGATCTTCGGATAGGAGTATTAAGACTTAGGTTGGTCCCTTCTGAATAGGTTGGAATGAGTGATAGTCACGGTGAGAGTTTGAAAAATGAAATAGATTCCACGAGTGGTGAGATGATAGACTGTGGTATAGAGGCTGTCGCTGAAAGCGAAAAGAATTCTTCTCCCTCTCACCTATCCTCTACGACGGGTTTTTTTTTTCAGAGTCCGACAGTCTAAACCACATATATATTACATATAATTCTATCTACTCACGGGCACGCACATACACGTGACGACAGTTAAACACACAGACTTGGAAAATCTATAACAAATGATTATATATATAATTGGGATCGAGCTGACCAACGCACTGATTTTGTTCAAGAGAGAGATTTTTATTATTATCATCAAAAAAAAATCTCTCACAACACCAAAACTAATTCATCAAGGAAAAACATATACAAATAGTCATAAAATTCAAGAAAAAAATGCTACAAGGATGATAGCCCGTTAGATCTTACTCTAGGTTTAGCCCACAGCCCCGTTAAGAGACAGATGATGGCCCAAAGAGTTATAGATGCATGTGGTTAGGGTCTAATATTGTTCCCCTTTGAAGGTATAGACTGACTTTGACAGCAGTATCTATTCTAAAGGAACACGTTACTTAAGCAGCAAATCTCGCCTAAGAAAAAAAAAAACAAATATAACAAGTAAGTGTGTTATACAACGAACATCCTTCCGTCACTTCCACTCGATTCTTTCGTCAGGGCCCTGATATACTTACACTCGTGTTGTGGTTTCGCCGGCTGGCGCAACTTTTGGACACTCACACTTTTTATCTGTTACTGTCGTTTAATGAAACAGACCCCAGCTCTGCAGATTTGTTTGTTGGTTTCATCAAAATGGATCTGGGGAGCGTCTGCTTCAGGCGATAGTTATTTCAGACTAAAGTTAATGTCACTTGACTCACGAGGTAAGAATTAGGCTTAAACGAGCACAAAATGTCAGAACACGAAGTTTCCCTTAATTAGGAAGATGACCGGTGGACAACTTCTCTCAAACAGAAAATCTTAGTTCCCCACTCACTTGTCAACAATGTCGGAACGTTAATGTTGTTGATTTTAATTATTCTCGCCGCCAGGCAGAAAATTTACGTAGAGTTTATGGAAGAAATTAAGATCTGGTTCACAGGCCCAGTATTGATCATTACAGTCTTTGAAAACCCGTTAGTTGGATATAGTATTACTGTCTAACTCTGTTTGCACCTGCACTGTCAGATCAGGGTTACTTGAGAAACCAACGTGGTTCAAATTAAGGACTGTTTATTTCTTCACACGTATGAACTCTTATTAAATGCTGGTAAAGTTCGGGTCACCCCCAGTATTTCACTATATAGAAGAAAGAACACATATCAAATAATTTACATATATGTACTCAATATAACTTACATTTTAAATAGCAAGCCTACAGCTTGACTTATCTTTAAAACTTCCCGTAAAATAAGTTATATTAAATAAATCAAAACATCCTGAATTAGAAAATACATACGTATTTCGTCAACACTCAATGATGTATCTAGCGTTATAAGTTTAGTTTTAAAATATTCTCGACTGAGTATTAGCCGTTAAATTAAATTCCTTATAGCTACTAGTTTTAGTAAGCTAAAGATATAATTTATTATGTATTTCCACTGTATGCGTCACTAGAAAATAATACAAACTATAAATTAAGCACTCTGGACACAGGACTAGTTTAGAATGAAATAGGCGATTTTAACACTAAATCACTTTCCAAAATACTAGATATCTATTTTTATTAATCTCACCACAGCACTACGGTAACGCCACGACTAGGATAATTCACTAGATAGGTATTTAGAAGCTCGTCACAAATCTGACGAGAACTATGAAATTTTCTATACAAGCTTCATTCGCTAAGCACGTGTGTTCCGTCTACTGGAGATGTTGGAGACTGACAATGAAATCCGATTTCAGCTCCTGGGTGGATATTTGAAAACAGGGGCAAACAATCCCACATTTTCTCAAACTCCCAAATCATCTCCCCTTTCCCGTGTAAAACACCTTACGTTTAACATTACCATTACTAGACGTCTTACATAACTGACACTTCTGCATTTCCGCACCTCGCGCTGACCCGACCAACAGTGAGCCGTGTCAGCTGGGATTTCCAGACGCCAGATGTCTGAAACTGCGACTATAAGGTGTAAATATTCGCTCCTGCTTAAGCGTTCGGCCGGTACAACTACTTGTTGACCGTTGAAAATGCAGACGGATGTCGGCTCTCTCCTAGCATTCTCACGCGTTTACGTCGAGAATCTAACTCAGGAGTGTCGTGTCATCTGAAGGTGCAGACCCAAGTCGGCTCGATGTCTGAGATGGACTGCAACTAAATCGCACTTTACGTCTGACTGACATCTATGTAATAAAATTACGTATCCCAGTATGAGAAAGCAAGACGGTAAAATATCGAATGGGAAAAGAAAATATTATTCGCAAACTAACGAATGCGAAAAAATATATATGAAAACGGGTAAAGAGTGACAGAAAAAAATAGAGGACCCGAGTGGAAGAAAGAGGAAAATGTAGACAATTTATAGAACATAACTTTCTATGTGACAAATAATAATAGCCCCTTCAGTCATAACTGACTATGGGAATGCGCCCCCGAGGTGACAGCCCTCAGCTGCTTATTTTCCTGGTGCTCCTTTCGACGTTTTCTCCCCTCCTCTGCTTGTTGTGTGAGCCTCTCTTCGCCCAATCTGAGGTGGCGCCGTAAATAACATCGCCACTTAGTGCGATCGGCAGCTTCATCCTCCCATGTTGCTGGATCGATGTCCAGTGCCCTCATATCTCTCTTGCACACATCTTTGAACCTCAGCTGTGGTCGCCCAACTGCTCTCTTGCCATCTGCTAATTGTCCGTAGAAGATATCTTTTGGGATGCGACCATCTTCCATGCGGCGAACATGGCCAAGCCAGCGAAGTCTGCGCTGTCTAAGCAGTGTATACATACTTTGAAGGCCAGCACGTGACAACACCTCGACATTTGTCACTTTATCTTTCCACGAAATGCCGAGGATGCGGCGTAGACACCGTAAATGGAAGGTATTGAGCCTTCTTTCTTGCTTAGCATAGGTCGTCCAGGTCTCGCTGCCATATAGGAGTGTGCTAGTGACGCAGGCATTATATACCGCAGCTTTGGTTTTCATTGTGAGTTTGGAGTTTCCCCAAACACGCGATGTGAGGCGGGCAAAGGTAGCTGCAGCTTTGCCAATGCGGCTGTCGATTTCTGTATCCAGTGAGAGTTTGTCATTGATGGTAGACCCTAGGTATGTGAAGTGGTGCACCACTGCCAATTCATAGTTATCGATAGTGATAACTGGTGCAGCACCCGCATCCTGACTCAGCACATTCGTTTTCTTTAGACTTATTGTGAGGCCTGTCACAGAGAGTTTATTGATCGTAAATTGCCTATATCTTCTTCTTTTTCTTTCACCCGTAACCTCTATTTATTATCACTCTTTTATCCTTTTTGTGTTTTTCGCATTCGTTCGTTTGCGACTATATACATTACTATTTTCCCATTCTAACGTTTACCTGTTTCTTTTCTCAAAACTGAGAACGCATTTATGACGTAACGTGTCAACCCCTACACGAGACGCAGAGTGTTAGAATGCATTCCGTCAGACAGGGGAGCAGACAGCTGTCTACAGTTTCCCCTGGGACAGTGTTTCTTCGGCTAAGTTTCTGGGCCTGAAGTGTGAGAATTCACTCCGTCAGACATGATGAGGAGACATTTGTCTGGTAGTTTGCATCTGACATGTAGTTTCCAAGGTAGATTATCAGTGTCAGGTGATATGACACGCATGCTCCACGGCCAGTTTTGGCGTAAGGTGCGAGAAAGCAAAGTGTCAGTTATGGTTCTCAGGATGAGTTTCTCGTGGAGGTGTGAAAAACTGCTTCTGCACTGGAAACGGGTTGTCTGAGATTCGCAACTGACACGCGCCCTCTCGGTCAGTAGGTGGCAGTTATGGCATGCGTTTAGGTGTTAAACGTAAGCGTTAAAGACGAAAAGGGGAGAGTACTTCGTTTTGCGAAATTAACGTTTACCTCTTTGTCTGGTAATAGATATAACCAGAATGTTAAACTAGATTTTCATTCTTGCTCCTGAATTCGCAGTAGACAGGACGTTTCGTGCTAAGAGAATAAGCTGTATAGCGAAGTCTTAGTTTCTTCTTGGCAAAAATTTTGCCGAACTTCTAGACTACCAATAAATATAAGCATATAATTCTAAATTTGTGCGATCGCCTGTAAATTCTTTGTGGAGGTAATATATTATATTAATCTCTAATATTTTGTGAAGTGTTTAAAGTGTTAAATCGCTTATTTTATTTTACTAGTTAGATTTGGTGCAGAGCGCTTAATTTATATAGTCTGTATTATTTTTTAGTGACGAGTTACAGTGGAAAACAGAAATTATATTTCTAGCTTAAACTCAGTCGGCTATTAAGGAATTTAATTTTACTGCTAAAATTATCAGACGAGAGAAAATTTTTCTAAACTAACTTATAAATGCTAGAAGCCTCATGAGTGTTGAAGGAATACGCACGTATTCCTAATTCAGGAGGATTGATGATTTTTAAATATAACTTAGTGCACGGGAAGCTTTAAATGATAAGTCAAGCGGTACGCTTGCAGTTTAAAAATGTAAGTTATAATCCGAGTACGTAGCATGTATAAGTATTTTATTTGTGGTTTTTCTTCCCTATTCAGTGAATACTGGGGTAACCCAAAACTTTGCCGGCGTTTAGTACAGAAACATACCTGTGAGAAACATAAACATTTTTATCTTTTTAACCACGTGGGTTTACAAGTTAACACCTGTCTGACAGTGCGTGTGTCTTCATTAATGGACAGAGAACAACTCTCACTAACGGGTTTTATTAAAGACTAAATGTTTTATACTGGGCCTTTGAGCCAGATCAGATTTTCTGCACAAACTCTATGTACAAATTTAGCCGTTGTGACAAGTAACATATTAACTTCAGTAACATTACGACGGAGTTTCGACTAGTGGTGTGGTGACCTAATATAGTCCTTTCCTGAAAGTAGACACCGATCTGACATTCCTCAATTCTAGAAACCTAAGCTACTGACACTGTGCTCGTTGTTAATGTTTCGTGCCTGGACAATTTTACTGGGACCTAAGCAGACATCCGAAAAATAAGAACACCCAATGAGTCGTTCCCGGAAGCAGAGAATTCATCCTGTCTTTTTGGAACTGGGGATTTCTTGGTCAAAGACTGCCCTTGACGAGTCTGTAGGTGAATGTCCTAAAAATTGTATTACCAGAAGTGGCTATCTAAGCTGTGAGTATGAACATGTGCACGTGTCCTCGGCTGAATGAATAAAGTGAAATGCAGGACGGAGTGATTTCTTTATTGTTGTAATTGGGCACCCATTTGCTGTCTTAACTTTCTGTAGGCTAGTATTGCTAATCTTATTTCCCTTAAAAAAATAGAGCAGAGATATCAAGTCTGTCCATACCTTAAGAAGGGGAAATATTAGGCCTAATCCTATGTATCCTTGTTCCCTTGGGGCTATCACTTTCTTCCAACAGGACTGTGGGCATACCTCGAGGGATAAGATCTAACGGTGGGTCTATCATTTCTTGTAGCAATTTCCTTGTTTGTTTTTATGACTATGTGTATATGCTTTGATGTAATTTCTATGTGTTGTGAAGAAATTTTAGATGATAATTAAAATTTCTCTTGAAATTAATCAGCGTGTTGGTCAGCTCGTTCTAGAATATTTATATAATCATTTGTTATAGTTTTCCCACGTCTGTACGTCTAACTGTCATCATATATGTGCGTGCACGTGAGTGGTTAGATATATATATATATATATATATATACTTGGGTTGGTCCCTTCTGAATAGATTAGAATAAGTGATAGTCACAGTGAGAAGTAGTAATAGCAATAGATTTCCACGAGTGAGATGGTAGAATGTGATTAAGAGGCTGTCTCTGAGATCGAGAAATCTTCTCTCTCTCACCTATCTTCTACGACAGCTTTCGAGGAGTCAGACAGTCTAAACACACACACACACACACACACACATATATATATATATATATATATATATATATATATATATATATATATATATATATATATATATATATATGTGTGTGTGTGTGTGTGTTTAGACTGTCTGACTTTTCGAAAGCTGTCGTAGAAGATAGGTGAGAGAGAGAAGATTTCTCGATCTCAGAGACAGCCTCTTAATCACATTCTACCATCTCACTCGTGGAAATCTATTGCTATTACTACTTCTCACTGTGACTATCACTTATTCTAATCTATTCAGAAGGGACCAACCCAAGTCTTAATTACCCTATGAAAAATCTACGACAAGGCCAAAGTCCTTGCATGCTTTAGTGAAGCGATTCATCAAGTTCTGAAGCTCCTGTTGGCTTTGAGTGACGACTGCAGCATCCTCAGCGAACAACAAGTCTCTTATAGTGACCCTTCTGATTTTTGTTTTTGCCTTCAGCCTTGAAAGATTAAACAGACGGCCATCTGACCTAGTGTGAAGGCATATTCCTTCAGTTGCATCTCTGAATGCATGTTTCAAGAGTAAGGCAAAGAAGATCCCGAAGTGGGTCGGAGCCAGAACACAGCCTTGTTTAACGCCACTTCGTATGTCAAAGGGCTGTGACGTGCTTCCAGCATATTGGACTGTTCCCTTCATGTCGTCATGGAATGACTTTATCATTTCCAGCATTTTAGAAGGGCAGCCTATTTTCAGGAGGATTTTGAAGAGTCCATCCCTACTAACCAGGTCAAATGCTTTTGTGAGGTCTATAAAGGCGATATATAAAGGCCTTTTCTGCTCTCTTGATTTTTCCTGAAGCTGCCGGACAGAGACGATCATGTCTGTTGTTGATCTACCAGCTCGGAATCCACACTGTGACTCTGGATATATGCGCTCAGCTAACTTGTGTAGTCGCATTAAGACGACTTTGGCAAAAACCTTACCAACAATACTAAGAAGAGAGATGCCTCTGTAGTTATTGCAATCACTTCTGTCTCCTTTATTTTTGTACAGTGTTACAATCTTGGCATCTCGCATGTCTTGAGGAATAGTTGTCTCTTCCCAGCACTGGCACAGCATCCTATGCAGGGGATGTAATAGCGTGCTCTTACAGCATTTGATTAACTCAGGAGGAATCCCATCACTGCCCGGTGCTTTGCCAGAGGCCAAGCTATCAATGGCCTTGCTGAGTTCCTCTAATGTTTGTTCGGCATCCAGCTCCTCCATAGTTGGCAGACATTTGACAGCATCAAGGGCTGCAGGCGTAACGGTATTTTCTCTTGCATAAAGCTCAGAGTAGTGCTCGACCCACCTCTCCATCTGCTTACCCTTATCGGTTAGCTTCTCTCCGCTGATGGTTTTTAGCGGTGCCGTCTTACTTTTTTGGGGGCCAAGGGCTTTCTTTATACCGTCATACATTTGTTTAATGTTGCCTGTTTGCGCTGCGATCTGGATGCTCTCACTGAGTTGGAGCCAATAGTCATTTGCACATCGTCGAGCAGTTTGTTGAACTTTGCTTCTCGTAGCCTTCAGGATCTGTAGGGTTCTAGCACTCGGTGAACGTTTGTATTCATTCATAGCACTGCGCTTAGCTTCAATGACAGGTGCTATCACATCTGATGAAGCATCAAACCAGTCATTTGACTTTGCCGTTTTCTTACCAAAGGTGGCAAGTGCAGTACTTTGAATGGTGTTCCGTAGATGCTCCCAGTTCTCTGTAATAGTATCCCCATGCTGAGGGCTGCTGAGCACTTTCTTGAAGGTCGCAGTAAATTGAGTGATCATGACAGGATCTGACATCTTGCTGGTATCAATGCGTGGTTTCCCTTCATGTCTGACACGATAGAGTTTTCTTGGTTGTGCTCTGATTTTGCAGCAAACCAAGGAGTGATCTATATCACAGTCTGCACTATGGTACGAGCGCCTGGAGAGCACAGACCTGAGAAGTGGCCTTCTGACGAGAATCAGGTCAAGTTGGTGCCAGTGCTTGGATCGTGGGTGTCTCCATGACACCTTATGCTGGGGTTTTGTCTGAAAGTAGGTGTTGGTCACGCAGAGGTCATGGTGGACACACAGCTCTAAGAGCCGTTGTCCATTTTCATTCATCTTGCCAATAACAAACCTGCCCAGACATGAAGGCCATGAAACATTATCGGCACCCACTCTAGCGTTAAAGTCACCAAGGAGAACAAGCTGTTCTTGCCTAGGTATGCTTTTGATGACTGCTGCTAGATTCTCGTAGAACTCATCTTTAGCTTCTGAGGCAGAGTACAGAGTAGGAGCATACACACTGACAAGGGTGATGGGACCTGTGCTAGTTTGCAGGCGGAGCGTTAACAGGCGTTCTGATCCATTCTCGCCTGGTTCAACCATTTTAGTTAGCGATTTTTTTACCGCAAAACCTACTCCGTGTTCTCTAGTTTTATTAAGATCTTTCCCTTGCCAATAAAATGTGTAGTCCTTCTCGCTCACCATTCCAGTTTCCGCCAGGCGCGTTTCCTGAAGTGCAACTATATCCACCTGAAGTCGTTTAAGCTCATCATTAATTATGGCTGTCTTCCTTACATCGTTTACGTCCTGTAGGTTTCCGGATAGTCCAGTCAACATAGTCCGGACGTTCCAGCATCCCAATCTGAGAGTTTGCTTATTTCTATTATTCTGATAATTGCTTGGTGCAAAATTTTCTGTCCACAGTTCGGGTTTGACCCTAATCCCCATGCACCCAATGGGGAAAGCAGACAGTGGCGGGACAACACCTTATTGACTGGGGGCTGCCCAGTTGAAGCGGGCGGTAGCTGTCCAGTGAGATCCTAGAACCTCTCCCACTGTCGGAAGTAGCCCCTGGCGCCATGCCCTACGCCAATTGGGCAAAATGCTTATAACCGGTAACTGCTACTTCCCATGTTTTGCCGACACCTATAGGGTGAAGCTGGAGTGTCCTCTCCAGGGCTCGAGCTTGGGCACAGTTATATGGAGATCAAGCTGTTGCCCATGCAGCATGTTCCCCCTCTCCACACAGCTGGTAGATCCAAAGGAACGGCAGTAGCCGATACAGTTTGGTACCAGCCACGTCGCAGGAGTTGCCAGAATAATGTCGAATCGACATTAGACTGCCTTAGGGACTCCGACTCCGGATTTATCCTCAGGGTTTACTCCCGAAGCCAATTCCATAAATGGATATTCCCGCAAGGCAGCGGTGGTTTGAATTCAGAGTTCCTTCTCTTAGATAAGCTACCAACCAAGGATCACGAGCCCTATCTGCCTGAAGCTGCTGGTTTTAAGGCGCCAGTCGCTCGCCTTTGCCCCTTCTCCCGTCAGTGAAAACAGTTCCGCCGGGCTCAAATTGAGCCACTCGTGAAGGCCGGGAGCTGGACTTGGTTGTTAGAGGCTGCGTGAGGCGCGTGCCGTAGAAGCATTTATCAGCAGTGAGAGCTTATCCTCACTACAACTCTCGGCTGTAACAACCGATATATATATTATCATTATTATCATCATCATTTTCAATCTCTCTCTCTCTCTGTATCTCTCTCTCTCAGCTTTTTTTTTTTTGGTTTCTTATCCCTACTCAGTATTTACTCTGTTACCTCCAGAAACGGAATCCTTTTGCATATCAACACGTGGTAGACTGTTTCGACCATGTGATATACTCTTTTTTATCCATTTGTTACATTTATTTTCTCCTGTCTCTTACTTACCTTTTGTAACCGCAAGGTATGAAATTTTCTTTGTTATTTGTCCTAGTAAGAACTATTACCATTTTACAATGTTATTATTATTTTAAAAATTAAACTCACCCATCCAGTATGGGGGATTTGCATATGCTCAGTTTTGAGTAAAATAAATATCGGCTAATCGCGAAATCACGTAGATTCTAAATCACATGTAGATACTAAATCATATATGTATATTTACAACGATGAGCAACGTAATGAAAAACAGAAACATCACCATAAGCACAAAAATTCGCTTACTAAGGGGCTACGTGTGGTCCTTTCTTTTATGTGGATGCGAATGTTGGACAATGAGTAACAAATGGTGAAAAAAAAAAAACTGGAAGCAGCGGAAATGTGGTTTTTGAGAAGGATACTGAGAATATCGTGGACAGAGAAGAAAACAAATGCCGAGGTATTGACAGGTGCGGGTGTTAATAGATCGCTCATCAAAAACATCAGGAAAAGACAAATGAAATTTATGGGACGTATTAACAGAAGAGGAGGAGTGGAGGAATTAGTTGTATGTGGGAAAATACCAGGTAGAAGAGGAAGAGGAAGGCAGAGAAAGATGTATGTGGAAAGCTTAAACAACTGGGCAACAAACAACAGCATGGGCAACAACAACCACATTAGACTATCAAAAGACAGAGAAAATTAGGAGGTCATGATCGCCAATGTCTGTTCCAGACCAGGCACCTGAAGAAGAAGAATATCTACAATAATCTGTTTCCTGTTGTTATTAGGAGTAGTATAGGAGTAGTATAGGAGTAGTATAGGAGTAGTTTAGGAGTAGTATAGAAGTAGTATAGGAGTAGTATAGGAGTAGTATAACTTCTGACTTCAATCAATCAATGACCGTTTGCTCCCACAGGAGCATAGGCCTTCAATAAATACAAGTCTTCCTGTCACGTGCCATCAGCTCAAGCTCTTGCCACGTTTTCCTCATCATTTTCACTTCTGTCTCTAATTCTCTTCTCCATATATTTCCTGGTCTACCTCTGTCTCGCTTACCCTGGGGGTTTCCGAAAAAGGATTGTTCTGTAATGCTATCCACGTTTCTATAATGTGTGTCCTATCCATCAACCGAGTCTACTTCTCATTTCTTGTGTCACTGGCTCTTGTCTGGTTCTTGTCATCAGTTCCACATTGGTAACCTTGTCATATCATTTCAATCCTACTATTCTACGCTAGCACCCATTTTTGAAAGCATGTGGCTTTTGTTTGTGTGTGTGTGTGTGTGTGTGTGTTTTGCTGTTCTCCATGTTTTCGAGCCATACAATAGGACTGACTTGACATCTGAGTTGAAGATTCTTATTTTCGTATTGGACTTGATTTCTCTTGATCTCCTTATATTTCATGTGCAATGAAAGCTCCTCTTGCTCTTGTATTCTTATTTTGATATTATTGCCTGTCCCTCTCACTTTTAAGCCATGATTTATATTATATTATATATATTTTTTCGGACGTATGCCTAATTAAAAAGGATGCGTCAGCACGGTTGCAGAGCGTGGTCTCTATCTGCTGAAATGTGCACCCAGCTCAGCCAGTATGGAGATCAGTTGGGTCTGTATAAGTAGTAACAGTGGGTCCCGGTTCAGTCAGTAGGGCGCTCAGCAGCTGCGTCCAGAAAGAGAAACGATGACGTCAGAAAATGGCTGGTACTAAATCCTGCATCAAGTATATATAGAGACAAAGTGGTTTAGCCATCTCTTGAGAATGGAGCCCGATACATTACCACTACGAGCTTACAGCTGAAGAATATCTGGTTTAAAGTCACATGGAAGACAAAGAGGCAGATAAATAGACAACATCGCATACATTCTAAAACAATTTGGGCTCAGTGCAGCCAATGAGGCACACTTGGTTCCAGAATACAAAATTCAGCTCACCACTTTCGTTTCACGACAACAGTTGACAGAACACAAAGAAGACAAGAAGAAAAATAAAGAAAGAAGCAATAAATGAGTAAAATTTCATTTTTTTTTAAAGAGGCTCGTTTTGCAATCATTTCATTACGCTATCGTTTCCGGTTGAACATCTCCACGGCGAGTTATGACACTTGGATGATATTCCGACATGACGTAGAATATCCCATGTTTAGCTTGGACCAGGGATGTATTGCTATTAATTACCCGCCGATCCGACAATATTTACATTAATAACAGATCAATATAGTCTCGCGTGACGGCTTATTAAAGTTCAGGCAAAAGTGACGAGGGCTAAAGATGACCAGGGCGCGAAACCCGTTCTTGATTGGCTCGTTTTCGTGAACACAAACAAGGCCTTCCTTCGGTGACCTTCCCTACCCCTCATACCGCAACGATTAAGCACACATCGGCCATTGCTTGTTTAATATTTTTTTCCGCACCGGATTTTCCTTCTATATTGACATTCACAACATGGGCTCGAATTTACGTTTCACGCCGTGATATGAACGCACAAAGATGCTCGTCCCATTTATTGATACATGTGTAAATTAGACGTCCATGTAATAGAGAAACGCTCATATCCTTGGCACACGTGAAATTGAGACCTTTTGGTCCATAAACGAACGTAGCCATCATATGCAACAGAAAATTGTCTCTGGATATTTTGGCGGTATTATGCGAATCTAGATCGTCAGAAAGTAAGATATAGCGGGCGATGTAAAAAAAGGGAAATAACTTGCTGTAGCCACAGCCGTAAAGTTATCAGGGGATGTAAATAAAAAGGGAAATACATTTCAATTAATTATAATCGTACTGTTATCTCTTTAAATGAATTTTGAAAAAAATGCCAGATAATTTTGTCTTTGCTGCATGTTTCCGCAGCAGTTATATTGCTTCCTCCCCTTCAGCTTGGAAGTAAAACTCACTGTATCATTGCCGACGTTTCAAATCTAGCACTGACATTTCATTAGCATGTTGTATTCATATTTTTAAACGTAAAATCAAATTTAATGGCTAATGGCTCTTAAAAGACCTTAGCAAGATTCTATGTAATTAAATTTGGTGTGCACTTTCTTACTTACTCGTGAAGGACACAGCGAAGTCATTCCATTCATAGCATTGTTAAAGGGGGTTACGTGCACGTGACCGGCAATGAATAAAATACATAGTGAAGCTTTCTGATTTGACATGGTAAATTATTGCAGGTAACTGGTATATTTTACGCTGTACAACCCAATGCCTAGTATCCGGCTTTTGGCTGGGATCATGTGTCTAGACACAGGGACCGGTACAGTGACATTCATGTGTCATTAGGTCCCTTGTGTGAGAACACAGAGGATCACTAGGTGACACATTTTGTCACTGGGTCTTCTAGTGTTGGGACATGTGGTCTTGACCAGAGCCGGGTTTGGGGCGGGGACAATGCGACCTCATGCGAGGAAAAAATATGCGACCTCAAGCGAGGAAAAAAAAAAAAAAAAAAAAAGGTAACTGGTATGCGAGGTTAGATTTAGAACTGTTGCTTTCTGGTTTGTCATAATCTTGGGATCAGAGTGGCTCAGAGGTATAGCGTCCGCCTCTAATTCTAAATGTACCGAGTTCGCTCCCAGCACTGGGAATAGAATTGATGGAGTTATTTTTTTTCAGAACCTCTTTCTAATGATATCGTACTCCCCCCTGATCTCCTGGGTAGTGAAATCGCATGCCCAGTCCTCCCGATTAGGGGTGAAAAAAAAAGAAGGACCCGTGTGCAAGTTGTGCACGTTTAAAATTAATCGGTAGTTGGAAATCATAAACAGTAGGCCATACGGTCACTGCCTGGCAAATTTACAAATTAGAATACTTACCCACCACAAAAATATTTATATAATGTATGATTCTTGTACACATATTGGGATCCGCAGCGGTGCTATGAAATTCGTGCACTGTGCTGATATCCTCCTTGTGTGATCTAAGGGAGGAGATTGGAGCATTTATGGAGTTGTCCGTGTGCAATGTAGATGGTCCTCAAAACCAAACCATAACCGATTGCTGGGACCAATGGTATCCAAGATTACAGTTTTCGCGAGCTGGTGCATACTGATTGGTCATTGCAAGTTATTGCAACTAACAGTACGCACGATTAGGGAGGGTGTGATTCGCTTGCAAAGCTAGGCGGGGTTGTCGCACGGAAGGTCCTGGGTTCGAGTCCTGGGTAAGCCATTCACGTCTGTTGTTTTTCTGTTGTCTAGTGTTCTACTTCTTTATTTCTTAGGAGTACCTGAAAACATACCTTTATGTTTGTCTAATATTTATTTACAATTAGAGTTTGGTTGGGCTGTTGTTTTCTGGTTTGATATAAGCAGGTATTGGAACTAGAAGTACGCAAGATCAGGGTTACGTGGTAGTCTATTGAAACGGACATAAGTGAACAATAAAGAATTTGTTCAGAGAGAAGTCCATGGGAGCGGTCATGATAAATGAGAGAGATTTAGTCTACAACAGGAGTCGGTAACCCAGCAGCTTTTTGGATCTACTTAAGCAACACTGAGACCTCTAACGATCTACCACACACATATATATGTATATATGTGTGTGTGTGTGTGTAATTTTAAGCTGGTTGGGGGATGGAGGAAATGATGGACATTACAAAGAAAAGATCACGTTCCTATCTCATCTCTTCTTCTTCTTTGATCCTTAGCCATCGACCGTCAAAGCAGTCAGTGGCCATCACGCCTAGTGGCGTCTTGTAGGGCAACAACAAAATGATTCCACTTCGTTCGGTCGGTGGCCATCCTTCGTACAGTGCCCCAACTCTGGTTCATTCTTTGCATCTCAGCCTCCACAGTCCTCCGCCAGGTTGTTTCATGTTTTGCGGTCAGGACGTCCGTTCTCATGTCAGTGGCTTCCTTTCGGCTTCCACCACTGACAGTCATATGAGCCTCAGACTCCGGATATCCATCCCGCAGCAAAGTTTGTTTATTCGTTGTTGTTTCCGTAACTTCAATTTTTTTTTTACATAGACAGGGGAGTCAGCCCTATGCTAAAACCCCCAACCTGGAGGACCAGGGTGTCTGCTTTCGTCTGACCCCTGCCCGCGCAAACCTGTCCAGCTTGGTAGAACCTTCCAGGAGTAAAACTCCCGCTGGCATAGCTCTGGGGGTATTCAGGGTACGCAAGCCGCCATACCTCGACACGGTATTGACACCGGTGATGGCAGCTCCTATCTCATGAAGCTCACGAATATATTTTAGTAGCCAGCTCGAGAATTATCATGCGGAATACTTAAAAAGTACCTTTGATCCCAAGGACACCACGATTTTACATTCGGGAGAGGTCTAGTCCGAAATTTCTTTAGTTTAAAAGCCCACCCCACACCCTCACAAGTTGCCTAAAGATCTACCAAATCATCCACTTGGATCTACCGGTAGATCGAGATCGACTGGTTGCCGACCCCTGGTCTAGGTGGTAGGTAGTCCCATAGCAGATACTGCCGTAGGGGAGTGAAGTGTTAGAGACTTAACTATACTAGGTCCAGCATTGAGAGGTGGGGGTGACCAGTTCCCTTCCTCGCTGCCTTTTCCTTCCCTAACTCAAGTACAAAGTCGGGTACCCATTTACAGCTGGGTAGATTGAAGCGTGTTGATACCGTGAATCGAACTCGGTACCTTTGCCGCGAGAGACGAGCGCTCTGTCAATCGGACGCTCAGTCTAGAAGGTACACGGAAGAGGGGGGGGGGGGGAAAGACAAGACTGACAGTAAAGAATTATTCCTGAATGCTGTACATAGACATGGATGTTAAGTGAGGATTTCAGATTGTAGCTACTAGGGTAGTGAGAGCTATTTTTAACGTTGCGCATTTTGGTTTTATATGTTATTGGGTTTTCGCGGTTCAGGGTTTTGAACGCAAAGAATATAAGTCACCTAGATTTTAGGATGACGTTTTCACGTTGTTAAGCTACGACGTGACGACCTTGTAATTGTACCCTTTTTTGTATTGATAGCGGTCCTTGACGGACGGGTTTTGTTGGAAGTCTCCCATGATGATGATAATTATATAAAGGAACTTATTATATGGCACTAGGGTCTGCCTATTATTATTGGATACGATTTACGTCTCAGTTACTGAAGTGGAATATACTTCAATTGGATAGAATGTATCGGGAGCAAGTTGTTTTGAATAAGTATGCAGAATTCATATTGATCGCCTAAGTCAAATTATTCGTTACCGGATTATGGAATCACGCGTAAATAATCTTGACGGTAGGACGACTACAATAAGGTAAACTCATGAGACGTTTTTGTAGGATGTATTTGCTTGATTGATCATGAACTGTTTTAACTGAACTTGTATGCCGTTAATAAATGTAACCTGTGGACTCTCAACTTAGCGGACTTTGTCAAGTGAAATTACGCTATTGAATACTATCACTGTTGGCCCATGCATTCGTTGTTTACATCTTAGCACGATCTCGCTCTACACTAAGAATAGTCATCACATGACCAGAGCAATGTAGTTCAATGATAAACAAGCCTAAAGCAGGAACTTAGCCTCAAAAATATATTTGTTACCGAAGTCAAAAATGCTAACCGAAACCTAGAATGAAACCTGAACAAACTACGGTAACAATGGACAAGGTTAAAATAATGTGATCACAAAGGATTACAATGGAACAGATAAGAAATACAAAAAAAGCATTAAGGTTAATCGACTTTGAACAATAAACAAATGCTTTCTAGAAGACAGCTAAAAGCAATAAACAAGACTAAACACTGACGCATTTTGGAGGACAGCACATAGTAATACGCGTAACCGTATGGCCTACTACGTCGCTACAACTATTAGAATTATAGTAAAGTACTTAAGAATGACTATAGTGCGTTTCAAAAAGATCGGTCGACGATTGACTTCAAATATCTCCATATTCCTTGCAATGATAAACATGATTTTTTGCATGTGGTCTTATATTTTCAATGTCCCAATGTTTTTATAAAATTCAATGTTGCAGGTAGTGTTCTTTTCTTGCAACGGCTAATTCCTTTGATCTTTTTTAACGAAGTAATTATTTTGTCCTGGAAGAAAATAATTTACCGTAAATGACGGAAGTTGCATATTTTCGGCATAGGCGTCTATACATTTCGAATGTTAGAGGGGTTTGTTAACTGATTACTACGTGAGGTCCTTTTTTATTTCTTCGAAATATTTGAGAGAATAATAACGCCTATTCGTTGTAAATGTTACTTTTTATACTAAAACGTGAATGGATGCATGAAGAGGTAAACGTACTGTGTATGTTAAAAATAATAATGAAATCGTGGAGATAAAAAGGAAAGGAATTGGTTTACATATACACATAGATAGAGGAGAAAACATATAAAACATATAAGGTATTTACACACTTATTCTGAGTCAGACGAGTATAACATATTGAGGACTATTCTCGGCTGAACGAACGACAGTCCATCTTTTTTCCAATAGTCATTTTCCTCTTTTAAGACATGGTCTTCACATTTACACCAATAATCTTTATCTATCTGCGAGAGGGCGGAATATGTTAGTTCTTTCATATTGCATAGTTTGAAAGTTTTATTTTCAGCTGCCACCTTTGCTTTAACTTTTGCCCAAACGAGTTCAATTTGGTTTAAATGTGAATGATAAGGTGGCAGTCTCAAACACATATGACCATGCTGTTGAATAGTTCTCTTTTCAGGATTTGAGAGACTCCGATACAGTTTACCACGCTTAGCTTCTCTGCATAAATATTTATACATCTTCACTGCCATTGTATGCAGTGTAAGGAACTTGACTTTCATACCCATTGTATTACAGACCTAGAATACCGCAAGATACGCCTATGCACTGAAATACACAATCAGTAGAACGGTAACTGAACGCACCGGAAGGATCAATGTAATGTTCAAAACAGTGCGATAGTGAGCTGAAACACGGGGAAAATAACGTGAAATGCGTTCAAGATGTTAAATCGAAATAGCTCACAATTATGAAGGGGTAAGCCCTCTCAATACATGGTTGGACTAGGTGGTGGTCGATTTTGTATACTTTAAATAAAAAAAATTTAAAACCATAAGTTTGTTAACGAGGAAAAAAATGTCCCCTCGGGACGTAGTTAGTTAGGTTAAAGATTATTTTAACAGTCAGCTAGGCCCCAAGACCAATCATAAGAAGGTTTCCGGTCTCTACTCCAATTAGAAATAATTTCATCCGGCAAGCTATAGCACCGGACTAGTATATAGACTGATGCATCATAGTAACCAGTCAGAGCCTGAGAAATTTATCTCAGTGACCAGAGTCAAAACTACGTAAGGCGTTCTTACTTGAGGTGTGGAGCAACTTGGCGCATCCTCTATTGAGAACAAAAAGCCTTTGACTCCTACGGTTTGACAAGTGCATAACCTTCCAGACACCCACTACCAAACCTTCAATCGCCGGTTTTGACAACAACAAACATTTACGAGCACTCCTTATTACCTGGGTTTTTCCTTACTTCTGGAAGTAACAACTCTGGTGTATAACCAGTCTTCCACAGAAGTACTTCCGTAAAGAAAGTGTCGTTGTTATATCCCTTAACTCAAGGGAAGTAATAAAATTATGCATCGTCACATAAGCAAGATTAAACACTAACGCAGTTTGGATGACAGCACATAGTAATAAACAAGACTAAACACTGACGCAATTTGGAGGACAGCACATAGTAGTAAGCAAGACTAAACACTGACGCAGTTTGGAGGTCAGCACATAGTAATAAACAAGACTAAACACTGACGCAGTTTGGAGGATGTCGTGAAACGAAGTGTAACCCACTACTTTGTTAATCACTATGTCGAGATACAGATTTGCTTCAACCAATCAACTTGCACCATTCACCAGTCTCTGAGACAGAATAAATTATACTGTTCACGCAGTTCACGCAAGATGGCGGCTAAAAACTGAATAAAATTAGGCTGTATGAGCAAAAGACGAAACCGGAGGAAACCAATCATTTTGCTCCGCCAGGAACCAACCGAAAGCCTTTCTTAAGCAGTTACCTGCCTATATAATAGGGCGGAATTTTATGCTAAACACGCAATCCCGAACTTGACGCCAGAGATACTGACTGAAGAGGAAGAAGCTGTCACCTTGATTGATTGTTTACCTGAGGGCATCGACCTGCAACCTACTTCACTAGTCGAGTCAAACTGGCCGTTTTTTTTTAAATCTTGGAGGGTAATTATAAATTTACGATAACCTTTAGGAAAATAGGCCTTCAGCAGGCATATAATGTTGGTATTTGTTGTGTGTCATTATACTACCTACACCTGTATATATTTAATATATTTTGGGTTCCCTATGAATGTATATGATTGAATAGAGGAAGACTAATAGGACTCATAACTCAATCTATTGTCTCCTATATTCAGTCTATTGTCTCTGATATTCCAAACTGCAAATATAACCAAAACAGTCCTTGTCAGGACTCAATCTATTGTCACATCTAACTCCAATCTATTGTCTCCTATAACTCCCACCTGATATATCACCAAACAGTCCTCGTCTCATATACTCCTATCATAAGAACATAACAATATTGTTAGGATATATGTTACCAGCTAGTATAGCACTTGTCAGAGAGGGCGTGGTATAGTATAGGGGGAAGGACATTGTTGTATCACACCTAGGTGTACATATTATTGGATTTATTCATGTATTGATTTATATTATGGGATGTATTCATGTATTAAATGTATTCATGTATTGAATCTATATTATTGAATGTATCCATGTATTAGTTTATCAGAAAGAATGCTTTGCAAAAAGACACCTGTCTTGTCTCGCTATTGCTAAATCATACTGAGCCATGTTGTCATTCATCCCACATGCAGACACTGAGACACGCTCATATCATATACAATAGAAATAGATGGGCTTGAGGACAGAAATTAGCCCCTATTTTTGCTTTGTTACAGGTTTATTTGTGTCCTAAAAACCTGAGGTCGTATGTTCGAGTCAATCCCGCTGCCTGGAACTTCTCAGGAGCATAGAGATTGTACAGAAGCTACATCTTTAGTCCCCCTCAGTCTTGGGTGGGCTAAAGTAACGAACCTCAGCAGGAGTGGTGTGAACCAAACTAAGGAGAACAGAACGTTTTAAGAGATGAGTACTCATTCGTACCATTTCGGTCAGCATTGTGAGCATAGAAACTGTCAGTGATGAGAAAGTGACTTAACATAGCAAGAGACAAAATTAATAGCATAGCTGAGAAGTGTTATATCCTTAATTAACAGCACAGCTGATCCATGTACTATAATTAAATAACAGCACAGCTGATATAATTTTTTGTTCCTATAATTGGAAAACTTGTTGTCTATATAAATATAAATATTTGTAAAATATATGTAAACTTACAAATTCATTACGTTCCATTTTTTTCAACATTCACCCTTCAGCACAAGAGTAGATAGTGTATATACTAAATAAATACTTAGGAAATTGTATTTGAAGACTTGTCAATTTTATCATTGTTAAGCAAAATCTGTTTCCTTGTTTTATTAATATCACAGTTAGTTACACAGCGGAGGTGGCGCTTTATGTCGGTCTCCTCTCTACTAATTTTTCGAGATCAGAACATTCACAGCCGTAACTAATTTGTGATACCAGTAGTTCTCTCAGACACTGGGACTTCACCATTTTCTGCAGAAATTCTATTTCTGTAATTGTCAGTACTATACTGATCTTAGAGCCAAAATAAAACCTCTCGCCACAGAGGACAGCACATAGTAATAAGCAAGACTAAACACTGACGCAGTTTGGAGGACAGCACATAGTAATAAACAAGACTAAACACTGACGCAGTTTGGAGGACAGCACATAGTAATAAACAAGACTAAACACTGACGCAGTTTGGAGGACAGCACATAGTAATAAACAAGACTAAACACTGACGCAGTTCGGAGGACAGCACATAGTAATAAACAAGACTAAACACTGACGCAGTTCGGAGGACAGCACATAGTAATAAACAAGACTAAACACTGACGCAGTTCGGAGGACAGCACATAGTAATAAACAAGACTAAACACTGACGCAGTTTGGAGGACAGCACACAGTAATAAACAAGACTAAACAGTTAAATACACACGTTACGGAAACAGCAATAAATGGAAATACTTTGATGCGGGACGGACATCCGGAGTCTCAGGCTCGTATGACTGACAGTGGTGAAAGCCGAAAGGAAGCCACTGGCATGAAAACGGATGCCCAGACCGCAAAACACGAAACCAGAATTGGTTTTTGGAATGTCAGAACTATGAACGAGGCAGGAAAGCTGAGACAGATTACAGCAGAGATGAGGAATTACAAACTACATATCCTGGGAATAAGCGAGAGCAGATGGACAGGGATGGGGAGAATAAAAACAGCTACAGGGGAAACAGGACTTTATTCTGGTAGAGAGGACGGTCAGCACAACGAAGGTGTAGCCATTATCCTTAAGAAAGGAATGGAAAGGTCTCTACTGGAATGGAAACCCATTAACAACAGACTAATAAGAGCAAGACTGAGAGGGAGATTCACCAACACCACAATTATACAATGTTATGCACCAACAAATGACAGCGACGAAGAGATCAAGGACGAGTTCTATCAACAGGTACAAAAGGAAATGGAAACTGTACCCAGGTACGATCTTATTATAGTAATGGGAGACCTAAATGCGAAAGTTGGAACACACAATAATTATAACGAAAGAGTAATGGGGAAATGCGGCAGTGGAACAGTAAATGAGAATGGGGACAAATTAATAAGCTTCTGCAGTATTAACAACCTGGTCATCGGAGGAACACTTTTTCAACACAAAGAAGTGCACAAGTTAACATGGGAATCACCAAACGGACGAGACAAAAACCAGATAGATCACATAATGATCAATGGCAGATGGAGACATGCACTACAAGACGTGAAAGTAAGAAGAGGCGCAGATGTGGGAAGTGATCATCACCTAGTAGTAGCAAGACTGAAGGTGAAACTCAGAGCTGCTGGACCAGTTGCAGTCAAACAGAAAAGATACAACATCACGAAACTTAAGGACCCCCTCACCAGAAAAGCGTTTGTGGTCGACATAAAGAGACGAAATCTGATTACCAAAAGCCAGGAAAGAACAGAGACCGACGATGTGGACCAGAAATTCAACACCATCTCAACAATATACAAAGAAAGCAGCAAGTCATGCTTGGGATTCCAGGAAAGAAAGAGCCAAGACTGGATAACACCAGAAACGCTAAACACCATAGTGAAGAGAAAGGAAATGAAAAGGAAGAAAACAGAAGCTAAGTCTCCCAGGTTAAAGGCAATATATAGTGAACAGTACAGTAAGCTGGACAAGGAAGTAAAACGTAAAACCCGTGCTAACAAAAGGACATTTCTGGATGACCTTGCAAGACAGGCAGAAGAGGCAGCACTGAGAAATGAACAAAGCACAGTTTATAAAATAACTAAAGCTATCAGTGGAAAACGAGGTGCAAACAACATAACGTTAGTAAGAGACAAGCAAGGAAATCTCATCACCACAGCACAGGGGCAGGAAACAAGGTGGGCAGAGCACTTCAGAGAAACACTGAATAAGGAACCACCAGAGACTCAGCTGAATGTTCCTGAGGCTGAAAGTGACTTAGACGTAAATACAGACATTCCACGAAAAGAAGAAATTATCACAGCTATCAAAGGGCTAAAAAATGGAAAAGCGCCTGGTCACGACAATCTGAATGCTGAGCTATTCAAGACAGACCCTGAACTAGCAGCAGAACTATTAGAACCACTATTTGCACAAGTCTGGGAAACTGAGACAACACCAACAGAGTGGAGTAAAGGAACAATTGTCAAATTGCCCAAGAAGGGCGACCTTGCAGACTGCAACAACTGGAGAGGAATTACCCTCCTCTCAGTTCCCAGCAAAATACTAGGCAGGATAATCATCCAGAGAATTTCAAAAGCAGTTGACCATAAACTGAGGAAAGAACAAGCGGGCTTCAGAAAGAACAGAAGATGTGCAGATCATATATGTGCCCTCAGGAACATTATAGAGCAGTGCTCAGAATGGCAGAGACAGCTGTACATTAACTTTGTTGATTTTGAAAAGGCTTTCGACAGCATACACAGGGACAGCCTATGGAAAATTCTGAGGGCTTATGGAATTCCCAGCCGCATTGTTTCCATTATAAAAAGCCTCTATTCTAACTTTACGTGCAGTGTTGGATCGAGTAATGTAACTTTCGAAGTGAAAACAGGAGTACGACAGGGATGCCCCTTATCAACAACATTATTTTTGACAGTCATAGATTGGGTGATGCGCCAGACAACAGAGGGCAGTCCAAGAGGAATTAGATGGACAACGTTTTCTACACTGGAAGATTTGGAATATGCAGATGACATTGCACTGCTCGCGCATTCACACCAACACATTCAAGACAAAACTGATAGACTGAATAAGTATGGCCAGCAGGTTGGCCTGAACATCAATCTGAAGAAGACAGAGGTCATGACACTAAATGTGGGCAATCCTGAGCCAATAACAGTAAGGAACCAGAAGTTAGAACAGACAGACACATTTACTTACCTAGGAAGCATAGTAACACCTGACGGCGGAACAAGCAAGGACATTAACAACAGAATGAATAAAGCGAGAACAGCCTTTGCTATTCTCAACAACATTTGGAAGTCTTCCCAGTACAGCACAAACACCAAATTAAGACTGTATGAGAGCTGCGTACTTTCTGTGCTTCTCTATGGTGCGGAATGTTGGAGAGTAACAGAGAAGGAAATGTCGAAACTGTCCTCCTTCCACACAATCTGCCTAAGGAAAATTCTCCGAATCTTTTGGCCAAACACCATCAGCAACCAAGAACTACTTATTTGGAGTAACCAGGAGGACATGCACACCATCATAGCTGGCAGACGCTGGAGTTGGGTTGGCCATGTCCTCAGAAGGGACCCTGATACCATCGCAAGAACAGCTATGCTATGGACCCCCGAGGGAAAAAGGTAAGAGAGGCCGACCAAAAACAACTTGGCGGAGAACTGTGGAAGCTGAGATGCAAAGAATGAACCACAGTTGCGGCACTGTACAAAGGATGGCCGCCGACCGAGCAAAGTGGAATCAATTTGTTGCTGCCCTACAAGACGCCACCAGGCGTGATGGCCGCTGACTGCTTTGACGGTTGGCGGTTATGGATCAAAGAAGAAGAAGAAGAAGAAGAAACAGTTAAATAGTTTAGAGGACAACGCTGTGAAATAGACAGACGAAATAACACAGCACACAGTAATAAACAAGACTAAACAATTAAATAGTTTAGAAGACAACGCTGTGAAATAGACAGACGAAATAACACAGCACACAGTAATAAACAAGACTAAACAATTAAATAGTTTAGAAGACAACGCCGTGAAATAGACAGACGAGATAACACAGCACACCGTAATAAACAAGACTAAACAATTAAATAGTTTAGAAGACAACGCCGTGAAATAGACAGAAATAATATAACACAGCACACAGTAATAAACAAGACTAAACAATTAAATAGTTTAGAAGACAACGCTGTGAAATAGACAGACGAAATAACACAGCACACAGTAATAAACAAGACTAAACAATTAAATAGTTTAGAAGACAACGCTGTGAAATAGACAGACGAAATAACAGAGCACAAATATAGCACTACTAGTCAGTTCATGTTCTGGAATCCCCAGAGTAAAAAAGCACAGGTAGACCAACAAACACCTGGAGAAGAGAACTATTGACAGAAATGAAAATGATGAGGAAGACATGGAAAGACCTTGAGCTGATGTCACGTGACAGGATGACGTGTTGAAGGCGTTTGCTCTCTGGGAAGTTAAAGGGTTAAAACGAAGATGAAATAATTCAGCACTTTAGAAGACAACAAATAACAAATAGAGAAAACTGAAAATCATTGCCCCGTGAGAGTGATAAGTCAGCGAATGGGGTACAAACACCTGTTTTGAAACTTCCAAGAGAAAATTTTGTTGTTGGAACTTGGAATGTACGCACGCTATATGCGTGTGGAAAAGTCAAAGAACTAACACATGAACTTGTTAGATACTCGTGGGACATCCTGGGCCTAGCAGAAGTCAGATGGACAGGATTAGGTGAATCAATAACGGATGATGGTCACAAAATTTGGTTTAGTGGAGATGAGTCTAAACATCAGCATGGAGTAGGTTTTATCGTACACAAAGATAGATTGAACTCTGTCATCAGCTGCACCCCAATAAATAGCAGGCTTATCACCATTCGTATTGCAGCACATCCAAAGAACATCTCCATCATACAGGTATATGCCCCCACTACTGACTATGAGGATGAGGCAATTGATACATTTTATGACAATCTGGATGAAGCAATTAAGAAAATTCCAAAGAAAGATCTTCTCATCGTGCTAGGTGATTGGAATGCTAAAATAGGGCCAGATGCATACGGTCACTGGGCTGGCACAGTGGGGAAATTTGGGACAGGAGAAACCAACGATCGAGGACTAAGGCTACTGGAAATCTGAAAATGTGCAAGAACTACAGAACCATTAGCCTTATTAGTCATCCAAGTAAAGTGATGTTAAGGATACTTTTGAACAGAATAAAACAGAAATCAGAAGAAATCTTGTCAGAGGAACAGGCTGGCTTTAGACCAAAAAGAAGTACCTCAGAACAAATCTTCAATATTAGATTACTGATCGAAAAACATCTCCAGCATCAACATGATTTATACCATAACTTCATCGATTTCACAAAAGCCTTCGATCGAGTCTGGCATGAAGGCTTATGGCAAATAATGAGAAAATTCAATTTTGATACCAACATCATAGATATCATTGAAGCACTATACAAGGACGCAAGCAGTGCTGTTTTTGCAAGCGACGACATTGGAGAATTTTTCAAAACAACTGTAGGAGTTCGCCAGGGATGCATCCTGTCACCAGTGCTCTTTAATATATATCTAGAACATATTATGCAGGAGGCTCTCTACGATTATAAATCAACCATATCGATTGGAGGCCGCCCTCTGTATAATCTACGTTTTGCTGATGATATTGATCTGATAGCTGGAACAGAATCAGAACTTCAAGACCTTACCTCTAGACTGGAGAAAGTAACAAGAACGTATGGGATGGAAATTAATATAGAAAAAAGCAAGATATTCGTGAATAGCCATAAGAAACATGTTCCGACCAATATTACGTTAAATGGGCAACGTTAGAAGAAGTTAACACCTTTAAATATCTCGGGTCCACTATATGTAGTGATGGAAGATCAAGTAAAGAAATCAAGACAAGACTTGAGATGGCCTCAGCTGCCATGACAAGGTTGAATGTGATCTGGAAAAGTAACATCAGTTTTCCTGTGAAGATCAAATTATACAAATCACTTGTATTATCTATTCTCTTGTGTGGGTGTGAGGGCTGGACACTCACTGCAGATACGGAGCGAAGGATTCAGGCTTTCGAGCATAAATGTTATAGAAGAATTTTGCGCATTTGCTATAAAGAGCACAAAACAAATGTCTATGTTAGAGAGAAGATAAACACCTATGCAGGCCAGCAAGAACCACTTTTGTCAATAGTGAAACGTCGAAAGCTTGCCTGGTTTGGGCATGTAACTCGTCATGACTCCCTTTCGAAAACGATCCTCCAGGGAACAGTCGAAGGTAAACGGAGAAGAGGAAGGCAAAGAAAATCCTGGGCTGATAACATCAAAGAATGGGCAGGACACGGTTTTTCCACACTTGTACGCATTGCTGAGAATAGAGAGCAGTGGAGGACCATGTCTGCTGATGCTTCCACCATGGCACCCCTACGACCCATGACGGGTTATGGGTTGAGATGATGAATTAATTATGTGCTGGAAAAAAACACAAGCAGAAATGAGATATCTGAGGAAAGTGGTTGAAGTAACAAGACGAGACATGGTCCGCAACCAGACAATGCGGTATGGTCTCGAAATTCAGCCCCTGCAGACCGGAGTGGAGCACTCCCAATTACGGTTGCTTAGCCTTGTCTGCAGAATGGAAGATTTCTTTTTTTTTTTTTTTTTTTGGTTCGGTTTTTGCCTTCTTCTGGCGAGGCGCGTTCCTTTCAACCTATTTGGTTATATCAGAGCGCATTTACCATCCCCATAAAAAGTCAACTTTTTTGACTGCTAACCCGATCAGCGTTGATAGATACTAAGTCCTGAAAAGGACCAACATTATCTATCTGCTAGCATAAAGCCCTAAAAAGGACTCGCCAGCTACGCCAACGCCCGAGCTAGGCGGATTATTAGAATGGAAGAAGATCGGATACCACAATAAATATGAGAAACCACGAGCCAGGGATGCATACTTCAAGGACGGCCTAGAGTCCGCTGGGAGGACAACATTAGAAAATCTCTGAAGGAACGAGTACGAAATTGGAGCCAGACTATGTGGAAGGCAGACGATAGAATAGTGTGGCGCTCTCTTTGGCAATCTCTATACCCCAGAGTAGATGATGGTGGACTAACTAAGTAAGCAAGCAGAAAAACCAGAAAATCGATAATGAAAAAGTCTACCTGTTGACCACTAGATAAGACATGACTCATGGTGAGGGTTCTTGGCTAGGAAGTTCGATTTTAATTTTGTTTTAAAATCATTATTCAATGTTGCTGCTCTTCATGATGCGAGGCTTTTATTTCATTATGACATTTGAGCGTCGAGTGGTTACATCGTTTGCGTCACGAGTCAAAGCTACCGAGTTCGAAACCTAGTCGAGTATTATCCATTCAACTCAGCTGAAATGGGTACTTGACTCTGCTCTTGAGTTAGAGAAGGCAAAAGCAATGAGGAAGAAAACTGATCATGCCACCTCATAAAACTGAGACCTTGTACACCGAAGTCTCTAACACTTCACTCCCTTAGGGCATGATCTGCCGTGGTATTACCTCTATCTGGTATATTTGAAATTAAAATCTATAGTTCCCTTTGTACGATTTACATCGTATGATTTTGCATGGTGGTTCTTAAGTTCTCAGCATCTCCAGACCCAGTATAAACCAGTCCCATAGTCTACACCAGTGTTTCTCAACCTTTCTGTGTTCACGGCACACTTCTCATATTTCTGCAAATTTGCGGCACACCTATTTGACACCGCGCCTGAATAAAAGGATTGCAGTGATATATACTAAATTAAATACAATAATGTGTGGCTACTTTAGAATAAAGAAAACTCTCAGTTCGATTTTCATTTAATTGTTTAAAATAATTAGAAAAAAAATAAAATTCGAAATTTAATTAGGTCCAAGCAGCAGTTCTATGCTTGGTCCATGGCCTTCGAACGTTGTTTTTGCGCCTTCTGCGTTTTAAAAATATCATGAAATTTTGAGGTGTATCTATTTTTGTTCACAGCAGTTAATAGCTCCAATTATTATTGAATGAATTCAAGCTGTAAGATCAGTTTTGCATTACGTGATCACTAAAAATATATTTTATGTAGTAAATTTACAAACTTTTTGTGGCACACTTTGATAGAAGCAGCGGCACACTAGTGTGCCGCGGCACACCGCTTGAGAAACGCTGGTCTACAGTGTCAATTTAGTAATCATGACGGAATGTTTAGCATAGCGAAATTGTTGTATTTAGTGTGGGTAGACGTTTCTATGTACTCATTTGCCCATGGATCAGTTCTAGCTTTTTTATGAGTACTTGAACATGTTCATCATCATCATCAGCTGCCATCTCCACAACGAAGGTTGGCTGTAAAGGATCTCCAACGTCTTCTGTCTCTTGTCTTGGTGGTGCACTCTGATAGACTCTTTCCTGTCCATCTCTTGATGTTATCTTCCCACTTATAGCGCTGTCTTCCCCTTGCACGTTTGCCTTCAACTCTCCCTTCTGTTATGGTCTTCTGCAAGGTGTTATGCCTTTTTATGTGGCCAAAGTATTTTAGCTGCCGAACTTTGATCTACCTCATTAGTTCTCTTTTCATACCTAGATTTTCTAGGACCTCCTTATTTGTTTTCTTCTCTTTCCATGAGATACGCCCCATTCTTCTATATATCCACATTTCAAGAACCTCAATTCTTTCTTCCAAATGCTTATTCATCGTCCATGTTTCTGCACCATACAAAAATGCAGAATATATATAACACTTTATGATTCTCAGTTTTAATTGGTGAGATAACTGTTTAAATGTCAGTATATGTTTCATGTTGTTGAATGTAGCTTTGGCCATTCCTATTCTCTTCTTGATTTCTGTTTCACATCTGCCATCTTCTGTTATTATATGACCAAGATATACGTAGCTCTTGACTTGTTCCAGGATTTTCCCATTTACGCTTATCTTTAATGTGGGTTTATCGTCTGTTTTGCTAATTATCATAGTTTTAGTTTTCTCAATATTAATGTCGAGTCCATATTCATGACTTATACTGTTCACTTGCTTCTAGTGTTCTTGTAACTCCTATTCGCTTTCAGCTAACAACACGGTATCATCTGCATATCTAAGGTTGTTTATTGACCTTCCACTGATGTTCAGTCCTGGGATTTCCTGTACCTGTTTGAAAATCTTTTCGGTGTATAGATTAAATAAGCAGGGAGACAGCACACAACCTTGTCTGACACCTCTTTTTATGTCTATGTATGGTGAATAATTCCTTCCAGATCTTACTGTGGCCGTTTGCTCCCAATAAAACATGTTCATAGAGTTTATTAATAAGCTTTTTCTTTTCATGCAATTTTATATTGATAATCTGCAAAGTATTTTGTAATGTCACCATAACACAACTGAACTTTCGTCCACTCCACGTCTTACATTTTTTTTTTTTTTTTTTTTTTGGGTAGTACAATCTTCGAACACCGCCATTGTTTCTTTACAAATCAGACATAAAACATATCGCCCGAGCTTAACAACGAAGAACCTCTCTGTCCAGCGCGCTTGGAAAACACGACATTCAGTATCAATTTTCCGTTTCTTACTCGCACTTGATGATGACTCAACATTTGTTTTTTATTGGGGAAATAACTCTTATATTTCTGCGCATTACTTAGAATTTTCATGTTTGTTGGAGTGCTATTATTTTTCAGCTTGGCCTGGGGTTTTTTAAATGAGTGGTGGACCAGATTAAGCCCCTTGGCGGGCCGGAATCTAGCCCGAGGGCCGTAGATTGAACATCCCTGGTCTAAACAGTGTATCGCGATAAATTAGGTCATATAATCTACTGACACAATGCGTCGTGATACATTCGTTTCCACAAGCTAAAGATACAATACCTTGTGATATATTAATTCCCAAAATCTACAAATTCAGAGCGTTGTGATGAATTAGTTCGCCAAATTAGCAGACACAAAAATGCGCAGTGATGCACAGTTCCCATAATCTACAGACACAGCACGCTATGATGTATTAGTTATTATAATATATACACACATTTCGTCGTGATATACTCCCATACTCTACACACACAGCGCGCTATGATGCATTAGTTATGATAATCTATTCGTACATTGCGTCGTGATATATTCCCATAATATACAGACACAATGCGTCGTGATGTTCTAGCTCCTGAAATCTCCATTCTACAGATACAGCGCGTCGTGACGGGCTAGTTTCCATAGTCTAGAGACACCGCGCATCGTGGTGCACTAGTCCCCCCCCCGCCCCCACCCCAAATACAGACACATTGCGTCGTGATATATTAGTTCCCATAATCTACAGACACAGTGCGTCTTGATACACTAGTTCACATCATCTTCAGGCACAATGCGTTGTGATATATTTATTACTTCCCATAATCCACAAGACACAGTGCGTCGTGATGCAAACCTTCGAAAATTTACAGATAGACTACAATGCGTCGTGATGGACTAGTTTCTATAATCTACATAAACATTGCGTCGTGATGCACTAGTTCCCATATTCTACTCATCCAGAGAGTCAAGCTTGATAGTGCCTGCGAAAAGAAGACTTTAATATAAAATACTAAAATCAGAACGTAAAATTTTAAAGCCGAGGAACAAAGGAAGCTAGCATACTGAGAGATGCAAAAGTTCTCATACAACCTGAGTCGGTTACAGAGAAATCTTTCCATCAGTAAAGGAGTGCTGCGGAAGGAAAGGGGAGATAATTCGAACAAGTCTAATCTCTCTGCTGAACCGCTCTCCAATGGTGAAAACACAACATGCCACCAACAGAAATTTACATATCGACCGACTCCGTAGGGATTTGATGTAAACATGGCCTTTACGCCAACCTTCGCTCGGCATCTTACCCGCGGTTTTCATTCGCTCGAGATAGATCACGTGCTCGTCCATTGCCATGCAGACGACGCCATGTTTACTTAGTTTACCCGCAACATCGACCTGATGGAAGCCGGCGATATATCGTCTGCGGGCAGTGTGATAAGCAACTGGTGTATCAGATGGGACGATACGATTTCATGGATGAAAACAGAGAATAAGCAACCAAGTGTCCCGTATCTCAAGCCAAATCTTAAGTGATTACGACAGAGAAAATTCACAAACAAGGACTCTCAATTTTGCAATGATTTTCCGAAAAGAGTAAGTTAATACCATAGCTGATACTGCCACAGGCGAGTGAACTGTTACAGACTTCATTATAACAGATCTATGATTGTTAAGGTGGGGTGGCCGTTTCTTTCCGCCCTGCCTTTGCCTCCACTAACTCAAGAGCAGAGTCCTTTACCCGTTAACTGCTGGGTGGACTGGAACATGGCACTACAAGGTTTCGAACCTGGGAAATTTGCCTCAAGAAGGAAGTACTCTAACGGATTTGCCAACCGACGTTCGCTGATCAAGTATAAACCTTTAAAAAAAATACATCGACGATTTTATATTTAACCACATGGACAGAAACACACAAAGTCTTCATCGGGGACAAATTACAAAACGGACTAATTATTATGTAAACAGTAAAATTTAAATAATGCAATTGAAGAAAAACTAAGCAACGAAGTAATAGAACGTGTTGTAAAAATTTAACAGAATGAAGATATGAATAATCACCTTGTTAATTGTATAATCCCTCCTTGACTTAATTATGTCCTTTCTTGTTGCTTCAAAGTTGCAATCTATTATCACGGCAAATGTTTCAGGTGGTGGACTAAATTGCGCGTCTGTTGAAACAAAGCTCATTTTGTTCCCAATATACTTCATGAAATATCCCGACCTCTGTTGGTTCCGGTGATATCCTTTCTGGAATGTCCTCCCTTTATATTACACAGTTCGGGTAAGCATTAAATAAGTGTCTCCACCATATGTTTATGTATATATAAAGCCAGTGAAGCCCCCATTGCTCATCGCAAATAAAGTTTCTATGCTTTCGTGCCACTGTTTCCGTGTTTCCTTACTTCTGAAGCATAGTGGAAATGAATGAATTGACCACAAGGGAATTAATGCGGTCGTCAGGGTATGCAGCAGAAAGAGCGAAACATAATTATTCTCCCCAATATTTTGACGTGTGACTTACTCGTCTTCTCTAATAGCTTTCGTGATATGTCTGAAACTAATCAACGACTCGACCTTGATATAGTAGTAAAGCTCCGTTACACAACTGTCACATAATTTTGTTAGCTCTCTTTTCCTCTCCGACAGTATTGAACTATCTTTATTGTGCGTACTAATTATGTGAACTATTAGATATATGCACATTCTATTTTCCTACCTTCCAACAGTATTTGGTATTTTCGAGTGAATGTTTACACTCCTTCTAGTCATCTGTGTCGTGTTTGTTTACCTGAGAGTTTGATGCAAATCAGACCAGATTAGCCGGACAAGGTCATTTTCGTGTAGTGACCCAGTGTTATGTTTCACGGGGAGCGCCAGTCGATTATCGGAACTGGTGACAGATTACAGACACACTAATGATGTAAGAAACTTCCGGACAGAATTGTTTGACAAAGATGTTGCAGGAGGACGCCGAATGTAAACATTACCGAGAATAGTCGGAAATAACAACTTCATATACGGAAAATTGACCGTTTGAATTTTACAAAGGAATGAGTCATGCAGAAAATTCCATGAGGAAAGTCACCATAACACAAACTGTTGAATGTATTGGCTGGAATTGGAGGCGCGAATAGACATTCACGTTGATTGGAAGTTTTGTCGGAAACGTCAGGTGTGAGCATGGGCCGGGAAACTGTAATATAAAGTACCGGTAGAACATTTAGACATACAACCCTGCATTCTACAATCGTCAAAGCAGACAGAAAAGAGAAGAAGTTCGGATTCTGACATTATAGTTACGGAAAACAAGTATTGGAGCACCTTTTGAATAATACAATAAGGAAACTCTACCTTTTAATACGGAAACTGGACTCCTACAGGGCCTACTCACAAAGTCACAGTGGGATTCGGTAATAGAAATAATACCCCATGCGTGTTTTCGAGGCATCTTTATCACGTTGCCAAGACTATTCTAGTGAGCAATAAGTCTAGTTCCCAACCAGTATTGGGGTGAGATGTAACATATTTTTTATACTTTGAATTTGACTTGTTTAAACTTGCTGATGGTTATTCAGGTTAAGTGGCTGGCAACCAGGGCACGTGAAAATGATATATTCATGAACCATCACAGCAAAGCGCTGGCGATTGCTTCGTGCTAGCTTATATATATATAGATATATATATATATATATATATATATATATATATATATATATATATATATATATATATATATATATATATGTATGGCAACAACAAATTGATCAATCTATCGCTGTTTCCACCACGCCTAGTGGCGTCTTTGTGGAACAAAAACAGATTGATCAATTTGTTGTTGCCCTAAGACGCCACTAGGCGTACTGGCCACATACTGCTTTGCCGGTTGATGGCTAAGGATGGAAGAAGAATATATATATATATATATATATATATATATATATATATATATATATATATATATATATATATATATATATATATATATATATATATATATATATATATATATATATATATATATATATAAGGCCGCACAGCGTCATAAATCTCGGGTGAACAAAGTCAAAAATAAGGGACATCAGGAGAAATTTTATCGCTGGGAGAATAAAAGTTGCTTTTCGACCTGCCTTGCTCTGTTGCGCGCAATAACAAAATTGAGAATTCGTGAAACTACAGGGATTCTCAAAGTGAGGAGATCGCTACTGTCATCGGGTACCAAGTCAGAAAAAGAGTTGGGTTTCGATCCTATATCTACAACCTCATCCACTCTCTGTGTACAGAAAGTGAAGCCGGGCCCAAGTCCATTGGTCTCTGATGGGAAGCAACTACCAAGTGTATCTTCCTCTACCGGTGTCGTAAATTTTCCTGAGAGAATTCTGGTGGATAGTGGTCCCGTTAGAGTGTAGAATGATAGTGAAGGCTCTGTGAGAATAAGGATTTAGGAAAGAAGGATCGTTGATTCACAAGTGCTGGGAAGAGTAAGGACAGTCTCTTTTATGACAATATTTGTCTCTCAACACTACTCCTACCACTCTTCTGAACAAACAATTGTTTGCCAGTTTCCAGACACTCAGGTGCACACACCAATTTGGTGATTCAAACACACAACGTACGTGAATACAGACTACGATAACGAATATGGGTAAGTTTAGGTTTGGGCCTGCCAACACAAATGCTAAAAGTTTTATTACTTTTATTTAGCATAAAATCAAGTCACAAACAATTATCAATTTACATGCAGAAATCAAAGGTTACAAAACTACAAATGACAAGGTGGAGAGGGTTTTGGAGGAGAAGTATTCAATACACCCTTCCCGCTTGTATTTAACAAAGAAAAAGGCCCGGTCCCAAAGAAAGGGGGGGGGGGGTGAGATGATGATCAGAGATAGGCAATTTAACCCAACGGTAAATTTATTACTCTGGGACGAGGGTTTACAGTAATTAGTGAGGGGTAGAAAAATCCTATGGTTCTCAAATGTTTCCCCTGTATTCAACAGATTTACGGGAGGGGAAAAACACAGTTAATAAATCCCACTTGGAGAAATCCCATACAATGAATACAGCACAAATTTAATACTAGGTTGAACTAATTAAAATGGTAGAAAGATTAAATCTCCTTTCGTTAAAAAAAAAAAACACGCTTCTGAAGGCCCACACACAGTCACGCTCACACACTTACCGAATCGTGGATTCTGGCACTTCCTAGAAATTTTACAACAGCAGATAAACACTAGACCAATGGAAAATGTTTTGTTACTTCTGTGTCAAGCCCCAGATTTATCGAGGTTGGCTGGTAGCACATGGTCTCGAAAATCGCTAGACGATGAAGCGTAAGTGTTACTGTTGGTTCTAGATAAAGTTCCTAATGAATGGCACAGGCACTTGGCTATGTGTGGGGAATGGTGTGGTCTCTTAGATTCGCACCGCTAGTGGTGAAACTCTTATGGCGTCATGTCACAGACTAAAGAAACCTGACGCAAGTTCTTCTTCAAAGAAAAATACTAGGCAGACAGTGTTCAGATAAATCTGTGTTCTCTTCCACTAATAAAGCAGTAAATAAAAGTGGCTACTGGCAAATGTTCTTCTCCCGTTTACTTTAAGGACTATATGAATTAGTATTTTAAAAGTGTTTCTTGGGTGGCTTTATTCTCAGTTAAATTCAGAGGAGCGAGACCCGCAACAGGTCGCCACAAGTTTAGCTTTAAAAAAGTTCATACGTCACTGGAGTTATCGAATTGAGTCGGCAGAACTCTGTATATAATTTAATTGCTGGGATGCAAGGTTGAATGATCATTCTGGATGAAAGATAGAAAAAAACATGAAATGCAATACAAATCATATTTTAATCTGACGCGCGATAAATTTACAGTTATAATTCCCTTAACGGCTGAAAAATTAATTTACGCGTTTATTATATTTGGAAATTAACTTATAGATGTAACATTTAGTTTGCACTAGAACTTTGAAAATGGGTTTATTTAATAAGTTTAAATTTACACCACAATCCAGTGAACCAAAATGAAATGACTGGACCACTGATCACTCGAAGCTAATGTATATATTACCGTCTGCACAGAAAATAATTCACTATAATATATATCCGAAAGATCCAGATGGAATCTAGCAGGATTCTGCTATAGGTAGTGCTTCTTAAAATCTGACAAAACGAATGATAAAATGCAGTTTTTCAGAGTCTTTATTTATACTTACTGGAATGTAACTTAAAGTGGTCGTGTGAGAATTTCACACTTTTCTTCATCTTGAGAAAAAAATGAGATTCTACGCCGCCCGACATGGCCTGTTACTCCATCCCCTGGTCGCTCGGGTTTCTCCCGTTTCTCAGTCTTTCGGGCAAGTCTGCCGGTTGACACAGAGGTGCGAAGTCTGCGAGAAGCCTGCTTCGTCCACTCTGGTTCGCACTGCCGTGTCATCTCAGCAGCAGGAGACTTCATCTTCTGTTCAAAGAAATCCTCAGTGTCTTTGAGGTTAAGCCGCTTCCCCGCTAGGCTCTGGCGACACCCATAAGGCAGATACTAACTAAGGTTGTAGCTAAATGCTTGCATATAATCGCTCTTAGAATTAGCCGTGGGCGTGGTTTAACCTGCTTTACGACGAAGCGAGATTCCAGGATGCACGCATGAAATTGTCTACATATTTAATGAACAAACGTGGTGAAGATTCTACTCTGCGCTCGTGCATACTTAATGAGCCCACGTTGAAGGTTACATACTAATGAGCCCAGGTGGAGAAGAGTTCCAGGTTGGCGATAAAATGACAACAATGTTCAGGGGTTCTGATGTTATACGAAGGGGAATACCCTGTCATCCAATAATTCAGGTCAGCTGAGTTGTCCGTCACAATCGTCCCCTCTTTTGAGACATGGAAACTCGTTTTCATGTTTCTTTCGTGACAATGAAGCTGCCCTGATCGGTAGCTTTTGGATGATTGGTATGTTCGATTTAGTCCAGTTTCTACTCAGGAAATCAGCCCCAACATTCTGTTTCCCCGGAATGTATTCCACTTTGAAGGAGTAAACACTTAGCAGCAGGGCCCAACGCATAATCCTTGCGTTGAATTCCTTATTGGCACCAAGGACAGCTAATGGAACGTGGTCGGTTTGTACCGTGAAAGAAGTTCCATACAGAAACTCATGAAGCGCCTGATGCCGCGAATCAGAGCGAGACATTCTCTTTCAACAACGCTATAGTTCCGTTCAGCTTTGTTTAGTTTCCGACTGCCGTAAGCTACAGGGAATAGCATATTCGGGTCACTGTCCTCGGCTTGCAACAATGTTTACCCGATGCCCTGACCTGACGCGTCGACTCGCAATACGAAAGGTTTGTTAAGGTCAGGTAACCTGAGAATGGGGTATGCGGACAACTGTCCTTTTAACGTGCTGTAGGCGTGTTGGCATTTTTGATCCCAAATGACCTTATCAGGACGCGCTTTCTTTATGAGGTCAGTCAGAGGTGCCGTGAGTCCGTTGAAGTTCTGGATGTATTTCTGGTAATATGCACATAGTGATAAGAAGGTACGTACGTCTTTCTTCGTTCGGGGTCTTTTTGCTGCGACTATTTTCTCCACGTTTTTCTTAACAGGCCAACTGCATCCGTGAGAAATAGTATGCCCCAGGAAGTCAAACTGTTCAAACCCGATGAGACATTTGCTAGGTCTGGCTGTGAGACCAGTTTCCTGTAGTCTCCTGAGGGGCATAGCGACTGCAGCAATATGTTCTTCGTAGGTTTCCGATGCAATTAATATGTCATCCATGAAATTATGGATGTGGGGACTTTGCAAAGGTTCTAAAAGCTTTCTCATCATTCTGGTGAACACTCCTAGTGCGTTATGCAATCCGAACGGCATCACATTAAATGTGTAATGTCCTTCACTAGTGCTGAAAGCTAACAAGGGTTTAATTTCCTCCTTTACTGGTATTTGATAATAGCCTTTACTGAGGTCTATCTTGGAGAAAATTCTTGCCTTGCTGAGCTTAGTGAACAATTCAGAAACAGTCTGGAGAGGTTCAGGCTGAAATTCCGTTACCGCGTTTAGCAACCGGTAATCTCTACACAGCCGAACTTCCTTATTGGGCTTCTGCAACAACACTACACTCGAACTGTAAGGAGATGTAGACTCGCTGATAATTCCTGCCTGACACAGCTTGTCTATTTCTCCGCGAAGTGCATCAGCTTTGGTGTACGGAATGGGGTAAACTCTGGTCCGAACAGGGGTCTCGTTTGTTAATTTCATATCAAATTCGATGAGATTTGTTCGACCAGATACATCCGTTAAGACTGCACTGTACTGCTTTAATAGCGCCCTGGTTTCTGTTTGTTGTTCTGGTGAGAGATTGTCGCCGAACTTGACATCTTTAAAGGATTCTGTGGAGTGCAATGGGTACTCCATGCAACCATCATCATCTTCCTCGTCTTCCGTTGCTATGGCGACAGCCAGGAGATGCTCGGAGGATGGCCCTGGTCTTTCAAAATATTTCTTAAGGAGATTTACGTGAAAGACCTTCTCCTTTCCTTTAATGGAGATCTTGTAATTGGTGCGTGAGATCTTTTTAAGGACGGTAAAGGGTCCTTGCCATCCGATGCGATGTTTATTGCTTCCGGTTGGAAGTAGCAACAAGACTTTCTCCCCTGGTTGGGGTTCTCTCTCTTTTGCAGCTTTGTTGTATCTTTTAGCACGTTTAGCGCGGGCTTTCTTAAGGTTGGTCGTAGCTAGATCCCATCCTAGCTTTAGCCTTTCCTTGAGCTCAGATACATACTTGCTTGCAGAGACGACTGTCTCGTCAGCCTTTTGGTCTGTCAGGGACCGAAGTAGGGCTTCTAGTGGCCCCTTAATAGGTCTGCCAAATAAAAGTGTAGCTGGCGCGAATCCCGTAGACGCTTGGGGAACCTCTTTGTAGGCGAATAAGGTAGCAGATATAGGTCCCAGTCTTCCGGTTTCTCCTGACCCAGCTTACGTAACATCATGGTGAGGCTGCCGTTAAAACGTTCCACGAGCCCATTTCCGGCCGGATGGTAGGGACTTGTGTGGATATGTTTGGCCCTCAAGATCTTAAAGATCTCCATTAACAGGTTACGGAATTGGGATCCATTATCCGTCAAAACTTGTTGAGGGAATCCCAACCGTGTAAAAATTTGCACGAGGGCATCTGCGACATGCTTGGAATCTGTGCATGTTAGCGGTATAGCTTCGGCCCACATTGTGCAAGTGTCGACTAAGGTCAGGATGAACCTGTTCCTTCTTTTGGTCCTTTCCAGGGGTCCAATGATGTCGACAGCAACCCGTTCAAATGGAGTACCTACTATTGGCATTTGCCCCATAGGTACTGGGTGTGTCAAGTGCTTGGGTGCTACCCGTTGGCACTGGGCGCAGGAATTAACGTACCTGATAATTTCAGAGTTAATTCCTGGCCACCAATAGTGGTTTTTTATTCGCTGAATAGTGGCGTTTTGTCCCATATGTCCGCTAAAGGGAAGAGAGTGCCCCATTTCTAAGATCTGGCTTCTGTACTGCGTCGGTACTAGGAGCTGGTTATTCCCTGTACCAGGGTCGCCCGTTCTACGATACAATACGCCATCCTTAGAAAAGATGTCTCCGTGGTGTCTGGGGTCCTTAGGCATGGGCAGTTTTCTAAAGCAGGGCTCCAGAGTAGGGTCCTTTTGTTGCGCCTCCTTCAGTTCGTTCGGCAACAAATTTGGCGCAGGCTCCCTCTCCTTCTTAGTTTGTCCTCTTGTGGTTACCGCTGCCACAATCGGCTCCGTTGGTCTCCCAACAAACACATATCTACATCCCAGGATAACTGGGTACATCGGATCATCCATTATGGCCGCTTTGATAACACCTCTGACAAAATCAGAGTGTATCTCTACCAGTGCGATAGGAAGCGTCCTGGATGCATCACTCTTGAAAACTCCACTCAGTTTGACGGTTTCCTCTGTCTCCTGACCGGGTTTGACTAGGTGCCTAGCGACAATACTATCAAAACTTAATCCAGTGTCAAAGAGACACGTAGTTGAGGTACCATTCAAAATTACAGTTCCTCGCATTGAGGGTCTGTCCCCCTCAGGTTGAGAATCACTGACATTGACTCTACCTTGCGAGGCTGCATGCAGGCATCCGATGCGGTTTGGCCCGGTGTGCTTGCCTTGATCAGACGTCCCTGGTGTAGGGGTCTTCCCTTTTCCTTGACCTTGGGGGCAGCGCTGCCACGTAGGCTTGGTGGGTTGATCAAAATTGTTGTTTGGGGGAAATCGGGTTTTGTAGAATTTTGATTTTTCCTGGGGAGGTCTCTGGGTATTATTTTCTCGTTGGTTATAATTCTGAGAGGAATTTAAAGAAATGGATGACTGCTCTAGATTTTGTTTTCGAGATGGCTCATTTGTGGGTTTACCTTTAGTGCTGGGAAGTTCGGCCATTGCATTGCTATAGCGTTCGGCCTTATTGAGGATGTCCTCAAGCCTGACTGTCCCCTGTTCAGCCAAAAATCTACGTGTTTCATTCGACAAAGTGGACTTTATCTGCTCCACAAGAACAAGTTCAAGTAGTCCCTCATATGAAAGAGGTAATTCAGATAATTCTTTACACTTTGTCAGATAACCCGTGAGACGTGAAGAGAACTGGGGAAATGTTTCCGTGCTCTCTTTTCGGCTGTTTCTGAACAACTTCAGAAACTTTCGGGCGGTCATCTCAAACCGCTCTAGCAAGGCCTTCTTCAGCATGTCGTAATCATGTTGGTTCGGTCCCAGCTTTGTGTATACGTCATAAGCATTAGCTTTTAGTGACGTTGAAAGTTTAAGTGCCCAGCGGGAACTCTCTAACCCATACAGATTTGCGAGCCTCTCGAATTTTTCTAGGTAGCTGTCAATTTTCTCAAATTTAAATTACACCCTACTTCACAAAGACAATCAAACACACTCTCTCTAGATAGACTCAAAATACCAGCGAGCGCCTTTATTATTTTCGTACTCGCTGCCGATGAAGCTCAGAATTCCGAACGAGCCAACCATTTATTGTCGTAAATTTTCCTGAGAGAATTCTGGTGGATAGTGGTCCCGTTAGAGTGTAGAATGATAGTGAAGGCTCTGTGAGAATAAGGATTTAGGAAAGAAGGATCGTTGATTCACAAGTGCTGGGAAGAGTTAGGACAGTCTCTTTTACGACAATATTTGTCTCTCAACACTACTCCTACCACTCTTCTGAACAAACAATTGTTTGCCAGTTTCCAGACACTCAGGTGCACACACCAATTTGGTGATTCAAACACACAACGTACGTGAATACAGACTACGATAACGAATATGGGTAAGTTTGGGTTTGGGCCTGCCAACACAAATGCGAAAAGTTTTATTACTTTTATTTAGCATAGAATCAAGTCACAAACAATTATCAATTTACATGCAGAAATCAAAGGTTGCAAAATTACAAATGACAAGGTGGAGAGGGTTTTGGAGGAGAAGTATTCAATACACCCTTCCCGCTTATATTTAACAAAGAAAAAAGCCCGGTCCCAAAGAAAAGGGTCCCAAAGGGTGGCTGGTGGGGGTGCTGGGGGTTGTTTGAGATGAGAATCAGTATTCAGAGATAGACACTTGGCTAGGTGTGTGGGGAATTGGTTGGTGTGGTTTTCTCTTAGATTCGCCACCGCTAGTGATGAAAAGGGGGGTGGGTGGGTGGGGGTGAGATGATGATCAGAGATAGACACTTGGCTAGGTGTGGGGAATGGTGTGGTCTCTTAGATTCGCACCGCTAGTGATGAAACTCTTATGGCGTCATGTCACAGACTAAAGAAACCTGAGGCAAGTTCTTCTTTGGGGGGGGGGGGGGGGGGGGGGGGGGGGGGGGAAAAATCCGATGAAAAATACTAGGCAGACAGTGTTCAGATAAATCTGTGTTCTCTTCCACTAATAAAGCAGTAAATAAAAGTTGCTACTGGCAAATGTTCTTCTCCCGTTTACTTTAAGGACTATATGAATTAGTATTTTAAAAGTGTTTCTTGGGTGGCTTTATTCTCAGTTAAATTCATAGGAGCGAGACCCGCAACAGGTCGCCACAAGTTTAGCTTTAAAAAAGTTCATACGTCACTGGAGTTATCGAATTGAGTCGGCAGAACTCTGTATATAATTTAATTGATGGGATGCAAGGTTGAATGATCATTCTGGATGAAAGATAGAAAAAACATGAAATGCAATACAAATCATATTTTAATCTGACGCGCGATAAATTTACAGTTATAATTCCCTTAACGGCTGAAAAATTAATTTACGCGTCTATTATATTTGGAAATTAACTTATAGATATAACATTTAGTTTGCACTAGAACTTTGAAAATGGGTTTATTTATTAAGTTTAAATTTACACCACAATCCAGTGAACAAAAATGAAATAACTAGACCACTAATCACTCGAAGCTAATGTATATATTACCGTCTGCACAGAAAAGAATTCACTATAATATATATCCGAAAGATCCAGATGGAATCTAGCAGGATTATGCTATAGGTAGTGCTTCTTAAAATCTGACAAAACGAATGATAAAATGCAGTTTTTCAGAGTCTTTATTTATACTAACTGGAATGTAACTTAAAGGGGTCGTGTGAGAATTTCACACTTTTCTTCATCTTGAGGAAAAAATGAGATTCTACGCCGCCCGACATGGCCTGTTACTCCATCCCCTGGTCGCTCGGGTTTCTCCCGTTTCTCAGTCTTTCGGACAAGTCTGCCGGTTGACACAGAGGTGCGAAGTCTGCGAGAAGCTTGCACTCTGGTTCGCACTGCCGTGTCATCTCAGCAGCAGGAGACTTCATCTTCTGTTCAAAGAAATCCTCATTGTCTTTGAGGTTAAGCCGCTTCCCCGCTAGGCTCTGGCGACACCCATAAGGCAGGTACTAACTAAGGTTGTAGCTAAGTGCTTGCATATAATCGCTCTTAGAAATAGCCGTGGGCGTGGTTTAACCTGCCCTACGACGAAGCGAGATTCCAGGATGCACGCATGAAATCGTCTACATATTTAATGAGCAAACTTGGTGAAGATTCTACTCTGCGCTCGTGCATACTTAATGAGCCCACGTTGAAGGTTACATACTAATGAGCCCAGGTGTAGAAGAGTTCCAGGTTGGCGATAAAATGACAACAATGTTCAGGGGTTCTGATGTTATACGAAGGGGAATACCCTGTCATCCAATAATTCAGGTCAGCTGAGTTGTCAGTCACAACCGGTATGGAAGAGGCAGTTGAGGAGCAGCAGAACATCCCCAAGAGTGGAGGGGAACATGCAATCACCATAAACCCGTATGACTGATAGTAGTTGATGTCAGGCAGAGTAGGAAACACCCCCAGAGTACCCCTGAGCTAAAAGTTATGATTCCACTCCTCACAGAGGAATGGAAGAAGGGAAAACTGGACCGTAATCCCCTTTTCTCTTGTGGAAACACACATCCTAACTCACTTTCCCCTGACGTCACGGAAGAGTCGATGTTAGATGAAACTATTCAGCATCAAACTAGTGGATTTAATGAAGGGATAGACCCAATCAAACGTAGGCTTGCCAATGACAAGTCAATGGTGACGAATGAGGGAAATTTCCTTCCTGACAACTTACGGGGTTTACTAAAACTTCACAAAAAAATCACAGATGTGATTGCCCCAGTACAAGTTGAGAACCCGTCAACAATGTGCCGGGAAGCGCAGGCCCTTACGCTCCCCTCTCACGACAAAAGGGGACAGGATTATGATGCCAACAAGCGGACAAGCAATTCACCCGTGAATGCTGGCCAAACTTCTAAAATGAACAATGAGGGATCGGCGGGAGGCTAACTCTGATGATCAGATCGCCTCCTGTTGTATTGCTCTGTATAGAGTTTTCTATCATTTTTGTACGAGGCTATTCCAAGTTTATTTCGTATTGTCCTCATTTTATTCCATCTTATTTATCAGAAATTATGATGTACAAAAAGTGCGTTATTCCTAGAGTGAGCAGTCACGTGATGCTCTATAAATCATCATTTTTCGTTTCACTCCTTATGAAGTACTAGTGTAAAAGCCAGTCATAATCAAAAGCACCAATACCTAACGGCAATTTCACTTATTCAAAAGTATTATAAAAAACCCACTGTGCATCACCACAGTACACAAACTACGAGCAGCAGCGAGGATCCCAATGTGTGTATACGTTATCACACATTCTATAAATATATTTTCGTGCACACCAACTTTTGCGCACTTTTCTTTGTCGAGCGTTACTATTTTCGGGAGAGTACATATAAGGGAAGCAATACAATTAATGTCTAACTTTCATCCAAAGTTGCATCCCTTAGTGTTAGTGAAAGAAAAAGCTGGGATTTTATATATATTGAGGGAGTGACTAATGCAGCTAGTCCAATTGCATTTACAGCGTTGATTGGCATGAAGTGTCCCATCTGAAGCCTACAACAAGCATTTACAGCGTTGATTGGCATGAAGTGTCCCAGCAGAAGCCTACAACAAGCATTTACAGTGTTGATTGGCATGAAGTGTCCCAGCAGAAGCCTACAACAAGCATTTACAGTGTTGATTGGCATGAAGTGTCCCAGCAGAAGCCTACAACAAGCATTTACAGTGTTGATTGGCATGAAGTGTCCCAGCGGAAGCCTACAACAAGCATTTACAGTGTTGATTGGCACGAAGTGTCCCAGCTGAAGCCTACAACAAGCATTTACAGTGTTGATTGGCATGAAGGGTCCCAGCAGAAGCCTACAACAAGCATTTACAGTGTTGATTGGCATGAAGTGTCCCAGCAGAAGCCTACAACAAGCATTTACAGTGTTGATTGGCATGAAGTGTCCCAGCAGAAGCCTACAACAAGCATTTACAGTGTTGATTGGCATGAAGTGTCCCAGCAGAAGCCTACAACAAGCATTTACAGTGTTGATTGGCATGAAGGGTCCCAGCAGAAGCCTACAACAAGCATTTACAGTTTTGATTGGCATGAAGTGTCCCAGCTGAAGCCTACAACAAGCATTTACAGTTTTGATTGGCATGAAGTGTCCCAGCAGAAGCCTACAACAAGCATTTACAGTTTTGATTGGCATGAAGTGTCCCAGCAGAAGCCTACAACAAGCATTTACAGTGTTGATTGGCATGAAGTGTCCCAGCGGAAGCCTACAACAAGCATTTACAGTGTTGATTGGCATGAAGTGTCCCAGCTGAAGCCTACAACAAGCATTTACAGCGTTGATTGGCATGAAGTGTCCCAGCGGAAGCCTACAACAAGCATTTACAGCGTTGATTGGCATGAAGTGAAGCCTCCCAGCATTGGAAGCCTACTACAACAAGCATTTACAGCGTTGATTGGCATGAAGTGTCCCAGCTGAAGCCTACAACAAGCATTTACAGCGTTGATTGGCATGAAGTGTCCCAGCGGAAGCCTACAACAAGCATTTTTACAGTGTTGATTGGCATGAAGTGTCCCAGCAGAAGCCTACAACAAGCATTTACAGTGTTGATTGGCATGAAGTGTCCCAGCGGAAGCCTACAACAAGCATTTACAGTGTTGATTGGCATGAAGTGTCCCAGCGGAAGCCTACAACAAGCATTTACAGTGTTGATTGGCATGAAGTGTCCCAGCGGAAGCCTACAACAAGCATTTACAGTGTTGATTGGCATGAAGTGTCCCAGCGGAAGCCTACAACAAGCATTTACAGCGTTGATTGGCATGAAGTGTCCCAGCGGAAGCCTACAACAAGCATTTACAGCGTTGATTGGCATGAAGTGTCCCAGCGGAAGCCTACAACAAGCATTTACAGCGTTGATTGGCATGAAGTGTCCCAGCGGAAGCCTACAACAAGCATTTACAGCGTTGATTGGCATGAAGTGTCCCAGCGGAAGCCTACAACAAGCATTTACAGTGTTGATTGGCATGAAGTGTCCCAGCGGAAGCCTACAACAAGCATTTACAGCGTTGATTGGCATGAAGTGTCCCAGCGGAAGCCTACAACAAGCATTTACAGTGTTGATTGGCATGAAGTGTCCCAGCGGAAGCCTACAACAAGCATTTACAGTGTTGATTGGCATGAAGTGTCCCAGCGGAAGCCTACAACAAGCATTTACCGCGTGTTGATTGGCATGAAGTGTCCCAGCGGAAGCCTAGAACAAGCATTTACAGTGTTGATGGACATGAAGTGTCCCAGCGTAAGTGTCCCAGCAGAAGCCTACAACAAGCATTTACAGTGTTGATTGGCATGAAGTGTCCCAGCGGAAGCCTACAACAAGCATTTACAGTGTTGATTGGCATGAAGTGTCCCAGCGGAAGCCTACAACAAGCATTTACAGTGTTGATTGGCATGAAGTGTCCCAGCGGAAGCCTACAACAAGCATTTACAGTGTTGATTGGCATGAAGTGTCCCAGCGGAAGCCTACAACAAGCATTTACAGTGTTGATTGGCATGAAGTGTCCCAGCGGAAGCCTACAACAAGCATTTACAGTGTTGATTGGCATGAAGTGTCCCAGCGGAAGCCTACAACAAGCATTTACAGTGTTGATTGGCATGAAGGGTCCCAGCGGAAGCCTACAACAAGCATTTACAGTGTTGATTGGCACAAAGTGTCCCAGCGGAAGCCTACAACAAGCATTTACAGTGTTGATTGGCATGAAGTGTCCCAGCGAAAGCCTACAACAAGCATTTACAGTGTTGATTGGCATGAAGTGTCCCAGCCGAAGCCTACAACAAGCATTTACAGTGTTGATTGGCATGAAGTGTCCCAGCGGAAGCCTACAACAAGCATTTACAGTGTTGATTGGCATGAAGTCCAAGTACAACCGGCAGTGATTACATTGGCATGAATGTCCCTACAACAAGAATTTACAGTGTTGATTGGCATGAAGTGTCCAGCCCAAGCATTTTTAAGATTGATTGGCACAAAGTGTCCCAGCGGAAGCCTACAACAAGCATTTACAGTGTTGATTGGCATGAAGTGTCCCGGCAGAAGCCTACAACAAGCATTTACAGTGTTGATTGGCATGAAGTGTCCCGGCAGAAGCCTACAACAAGCATTTACAGTGTTGATTGGCATGAAGTGTCCCAGCGGAGAACAAGCATTTACAGTGTTGATTGGCAGTGTAGGAAGCCTACAACAAGCATTTACAGTGTTGATTGGCATGAAGTGTCCCGGCAGAAGCCTACAACAAGCATTTACAGTGTTGATTGGCATGAAGTGTCCCAGCAGAAGCCTACAACAAGCATTTACAGTGTTGATTGGCATGAAGTGTCCCAGCAGAAGCCTACAACAAGCATTTACAGTGTTGATTGGCATGAAGTGTCCCAGCAGAAGCCTACAACAAGCATTTACAGTGTTGATTGGCATGAAGTGTCCCAGCGAAAGCCTACAACAAGCATTTACAGTGTTGATTGGCATGAAGTGTCCCAGCAGAAGCCTACAACAAGCATTTACATGAATATGCAGCGATGGTTTACGTAGCAAGTAGTTCTACATTGTGAGCTTGCCAGTCTCATGCATAACCTCATATTAGTAGCCTTATACGACATGCACGAGTGAGTCTTAGTCCTATTTTTTAATTATCTCATCAGAGATCGCCGGAAACTACACGAGTTGGGATTTTCTATTACCAGATGTTATTATTGATGTGGTGTTATTATCGCCGTTGTTATCTTTAATGAACATCGGCCCACAGAGACGCACATCCACACAAAGCTGTTTGTGAGTCTTGACGAACTTTCAAACACAGCACATACATCCAGAGAACCGGACTTTTTGTGTAGACATTACTAAACAACACCGAACGAGAAAAAGAAGAAGATCTTTAATGTTGTGCTACCGCTAATGTAAGGCAGAGGGGTTAGAGCGCTTGCCTTTTGTGTGAAAGTTACCGCATTCCATGCTCAAAACCTGACTCTGCTCTTAAGTTAGGTAAGGCAAGGTTAGCGTGGAAGGGAACTGGTCAACTCACTTCATACAAATTTTCCTAGGTTATTGAATCCTGTAACACTTCACACCCGTACTGCAGTATGTGCTATGAGAATACCTTTTAGTGATAATGCGTCCTTTTACAAGGTGATTGTTTTTTAAATGTTTTCTTTTTGTCCTATCCAATTAATTTATATCAAAACAAAAATCGAAATAAAGAGAAATAACTTTTATTTTCTTATCTAAAATTCTATGTCGCATTAACATCACAGGGCATCGTTTAGCCATATTACAAGAAGGGGTCAGAGCTCCATCTTTCGGCTCCAAACACATCATAAACTGCTCAACATTCACTTATTACAATGCAACAACAACACACTCCAGAGTGCCAGCTATGTACGCACCTCTATGAAATTAAGACCACTACCTGTTTGATTGCCCAGCACTCGATGATAGCAGGACAATGATCCTTCCTCTCAGGCCATGTAAGTGGAACATCTTATATGGAGTAAAACAACAACTTGTGAGCACTACATGGCATTGGGCCGAAGGGCGACAGTCCTAATGCCGCTGGATCAACAACATCAAAAACACCAGTAACAACAACAACAGCTGCAACAACAACAGCAACAAAAACAACAAGAGCAACAACAACAACAACAATAGCAGCAGCAGCAACAACAACTAGAGAAACATCAACAACAGGTAAAGCAACAACAACAGCAACAACAACAATAGCAGCAGTAACTACAACAGCAACAAGAACAGCAACAAGAACAGCAGCAAAAACAACAGCAACAACAATAGCAGCAACAACAACAACAAAAGCAACAACAACAGCAAGAGAAACAACAACAGCAACAACAACAAGAGTAACAGCAACAACAGAAACAACAACAAGAAGAAATACAACAAGAGCAACAGAAACAACAACATCAGCAACCACAACAGCAACAACAGCAAGAGGAACAACAACAAGAGAAACAACAACAGCAGCAGCAACAACAACAGCAACAACAAAAACAGCATCAACAACAAGAGAAACAACAACAAGAGAAACAACAACAACAACAGCAACAAAGCCAACAGCAACAACAAAAATAGAACAGAAACAATAGCAAAACCAACAACAGCAGCAACAATAACAACAGCAGCAACAGCAAGAGCAACAGAAAAAAAAAACATCAACAATAAGAGCAACAACAACAGCAACAACTACAACGGCGCAACAACAGCTACAGCAACAACAATAACCGCAGCATTACAACAGCAACAACAGCAATAACAACAGCAACAACAACAAGAGCTGCAACTACAAGAGTAACAACAACAAGAGCAACAACAACAATAGAACAGCAAAAAACCGCAACAACAGCCACAGTAACAACAAAAACAGCAGCATTACAACAGCAACAACAGCAACAACAACAGCAAAAACAACAACAACAGCAACAACAAAAGCAACAACAAATATAGCAGCAACAACATCAAGAATAACAACAACAACAACAGCGCAACAGCAGCCACAGCAATAATCATAACAGCAGACATTCAACAGCTACAACAGCAACAACAACAGCAACAACAGGAGCAACAGCAACAACAACAACAGCAACAACAACAACAATAGCACCAGTAACAAACACAACAAAAAAGCAACAACAACAGCAACAACAACACCAGCAACATAACGACAGCAACAACAACAACAACAGAAACAACATCACCATAACAACAGCAACAACAAAAACACAGCAATATCATCTGCATAAAAACAGCAACAGCAACAGCAAAACAAACAACAAAAAAGCAACATCAAATCCGGCAGCAGCAATAACAACAGCAGCAACAGCAATGGCAACACGATCAACAGCAACAACAACAACAGCAGCAACAACAATTACAGCAACAACGAGAACAAAAGCATCATCAACAAAAACTGCATCAGCAGAAACCACAGCAACAACAGTAACAACAACAGCTACTGCAACAACAACAACAACAACAGCGACAAAAACAACAGCGCAACAACAGCCAAAGCTACAACAATAACATCATCATTTCAACAGCAACAACATAAACAACAACAGAAACAACAACAGCAACAGCAACAGCAACAACAACATCAACAGCAACAATAGCAACAACAACAACAGCGCAACAAAAGCCACAGAAACAACAATAACAACAGCATTACAACAGCAACAACAGAAACAACAGCAGCAACAACAACAGCAACAACAACAACATTAGCAACAACAACAGCACCATAACAACAACAACAGCAGCAACAACAACATTAGCAACAACAACAGCACCATAACAACAACAACAGCAGCAACATACAAACAGCAAGAACAACAACAGCAGCAACAACAACACTAACAGAAACAAGAACATCATCAATAACAGCTGCATAACAACAGTAACAACAACAGCAAAATAAACAACAACAGCAACATCAACAACAGCAGCAGCAACTACAACAACAGCAGCAGCAACAACATCAACAGCAACAACAACAACATCATCAACAACAACAACATCAACATTGACAACAACAGCAGAATCAACAAAACCCCAAAAGCAACAACAACAGCAACAACAACAAGAGGAACAACAACAAGAGGAACAACAACAAGAGAAACAACAACAACAGCAGCAACAACAACAGCAACAAAGCCAACAGCAACAACAACTAGAGCAACAACAACAACAGCAACAATAGAACAGCAAAAATAGCAAAACCAACAACAGCAGCAACAATAACAACAGCAGCAACAGCAAGAGCAACAGGAAAAATAACATCAAAAACAAGAGCAACAACAACAGCAACAACAACAACGGCGCAACAACAGCCACAGCAACAACAATAACCGCAGCATTACAACAGCAACAACAGCAATAATGTGACAGTGAGTGCGTCACTTTTAGGAATTATCACTTCTAACCAAAAACAGACTATAGCTTGGTTGATAAGAATTTGTTAGAAAAATAAAAAGTAAACCGGAAAGTTATAGTAGGAACAGACCATAACAAGAATAGCGTAGATTAGTTTTTATCCAATCGTGAGCTCAGACAATTTAGAACAGACGCGATTTCCCCAGCGGCCCAGAACCCGAAAGTCAGTGTGCGTGCCTAGCTTGAGAGACAAGCAGATGTGTCTGAACGCAGTGGTTTACTGCAATCAAGATTTTTCTAATTGTGGGATTAGAAAATCTGAAGTTTGTCGTGCTTCAATTTCAAAGTGTACTTATCTGTGTTTAAATTCCGAACTGGAAGACAGTAAGTTGTTGCCATAATTATCCTATAATATTTGACAGGTCGAGACAGGATGGTTTTTTGCAAATCTAAAGGAAAAATCATGGCGGTATGAAACAGAGCTATTGAATAAATGAACAAGCAGAGTGATGAACTGCAAACATATACTTACTCATTAAATGGTATTGAGCAGGGAAGAATTTTCCTCAAATGTTGAATCTGAGTGATTCACATGATGTCAGTCCCCTACGCTATGTTAATGAAAGCAATGTACCATGGTATTTGAACTAAATATACTGTTAACCTTCACGCCATTATGTATATAAGTTGAGTTGAATAAAATTCACGTTGAGACTAAAGAGAGGTCGTCCATTTATATACCTTGCTACACATATATGTTGTAAAGGAAGGAAGGAACGTCTGTTAAGAAAACTATAATGCTTTGTTAACTGCTCCTAACTAATACACCTTAGAGGATCGTCCCAGAACCTGGAAAACTCCTGTAAGACTGTATGAGAGAAATTTCAATCTCTAGCGTACAAGCTAGTTTAGCAATCTAACACTCTCTGTACAAACAGCAACCCCCAACTACCTACCCGGCCACATAATTCTATATGGTGCCTAGTGACCAGTCCTCTATAACGAGCAGGAAAACAAGCATAAGCATTAACAAAAGATGGAACAACTACTAGAGAATTTCCAACAACTAGGGGTAGAACAACTGCAGCAACCACTATAACGTCAAATCACAAACATGGACCTAAGGAGAATATACCCACACCAGAGGCACATGCGACCCGCACAGTTTACTAAAGGTTCTCGCTATGCCACGGACAGAAAAATGTACATCCCGCACCACCCGTCTAGGCCTAACAGGAAGATTGAACCCTTTACACCAGTAGAATATTCTGAAATAAGAGACGTTATTACGTATCCTGAAACAGAGGTAGAATTTTCATCTGATTCGGTAGGAAGGTATTATACTTGCAAGACCATAAACAGCCACAACAAAATTGAGAGAAAACAACCTCCACATTTTTTCTCCCAAGAACCAGAGCGAAGACCACGAAACAAACATTGGGCCACCTTAAATGACAGAGCTCAAAGAATAAAAGTCAGAAACTTCATCAATGAAATTAAAACGAGAAAAATTTGGGAATTTAATAGCATTCCATCAAAGAACAGTCAAGTTTATCTCCTCACGACGAAAGATGGTTTTCGAGCACACATTCAACCACCAAAATCATGCCGACAACCATTTCACAGACGGCAGCAGGCCAGTACTACGAACATAACAATAAAAACTACACCATGTAACCCCAGTGTAAATGGACTAACCCGACACATGCATATGAATGAGCCCAAAATGACATCTGTCGCCACACAGACAGACGCTGACACATCAGGTCAGATTTGTGAACCACTGAAACAACAAAACACACTCGAACGGCGGTGAGACAGTCAGCAAGCCCACACAAACACCCCTGAGACTATTCCACTCACTGGTCCAGCACAGAAGAGCTGCGGGCAGAGATACATAAGAATTGTGAATCGTGAGAAAGGGTGACCTCAACAATCTCACGGTAGGTCGGGTCAAGATAGTGTACAAATTGCTGGGGGAGATTAAAATTTTTGATATGGACCTATTCTGCCAAACGCGACGAAATTCGCTGGTTAGTAAAGAATAGACGCAGTAAACGGACGAAGGGAATGTACGCTCATGCACCACCCTCAAGGGGTGAAAAGAGAAATGAAACATTACAACGAGATAGGTGGTAATATATGCTGGAAAGTACCAGATCTGTGTTAATGGGGATTAAGGAGTAGAAAATGCCTGAAACAGAGGTAGAATTTCGTCTGTTTGGGGTAGGAAGGTAACAATAGATGCAGACCAATACAGGCGGCTTTGATAACAACATGGAAGTAAACCCTCAACCTCACACGGGCTAGAATGGCAATGGGGCGAGTATCATCCAGTGAGCGGGCATGGGCGTACCGCTGTTAAAGCCAAGATAATAGAATAAAAGTTGGGGACCAACTTCGGGGGCGGGAGTTGGAATAAAATGAGAATAATTTGGGAATTATATAGCATTCGGCATCGAAAGAACGGGTCATAGCGGATGTTAATCACACGATGGGAAAAGATGGTTTTCGAGGTCAAGATAAACTGACCACACAAGGAAAAGTGAAAGAAAAAACTTCAGGGGAGGGCGCAGGGGAAGGTGTTTTTCTAAAATTCGAGTACACTTGTAACCCCAGGGAAGAGACAGGCCAAATCAAATCAGGGGGGACACATGCACATGAAATGAGAAGAGAGGCCACTGCTAAAACTGGAGTCTGAGAGAGTAACCGGTAGGCGACAGGTGGGTAGATGCTGAAAGTTAAAGGCAGAATTGTTGGCGCCCCGTGCGACCAATCCACCTTGCTAAGTGATGATGGAAAACTGACCGAAAACAAGGGGTGGGCAGGGGAGGACCTCAGGAACCAAAGCACCAACTAAGAGTGGATCTGAAGAATGAGACTAGGTCCAAAAGCACCGCAGACCTGCGGCGGAAAGTAAATAGCAGTAGTGATAAAAGGTACGGAGTAAAAGAAAGGTTTGGGACTCAAACGGAGCAGGAGTTTGGATCAAGAATAACCAATCGTTCACTAGTGCTGGAGAGTGAAATGTTAGACTATCGGACGTGGACATCTGGGCCATTAAAGGTGCACGGTTCGTTGCCTGGTTAGCTACGGGGGGACCCCCAAAGGAAGACGCAACACAACAGGGATGAAAGGAAATAAACTCCCACACTGATATTCTTTAATATTTGCCGGGGGGGGCCGGAGCAAGGGATTGGTGCAAGGCCGGCTGGGGGGACCCACACGAAAATCAGTACTGGCCGGACGCAGTAAAGCAATTTGTTACCCCTCAAAAAACAGGCAAAATAACGCTGGCCTACACATGAAACCAGAATGCCACAGAAGCCCGAATCGACCAACTTCAGCAAAAAATACGTGTGTTAGCCCCAAGATCCACCTTTTGCTATTTGAAACAAAACAAATGCTGGGACATGGACACACAAACTAACCAACAACCAACATTTTTTCACAGAGGGACGAAATATCCAATTTTCGCCCTGTTCATACGTTACCACGGTTTGTTGTCTGAGTTTTTGTTGTCCAGGGGCGTTAACCAAACAAGTATGAAAGAGACTCTGAGTATACGGATTCGCCTGGGTCCTGGGTTGCACAACTTGTAATAACATTTGCTAGTACTTCTCATCCCCGGAGATTCAAGCGGGCTGGCAAACGTACCTGTTTTTTCTTCATCAGATTAGCATCACTTCCTGTCACTAATGTAAGTGCATGAAGGCACTTGTCACAAATAACCATTGTCGGTCAGACGAAAAATAGATTGGTTGAAAAAACGTATGGCATGTTTCGATAAAACTAGCCGAGCCGGGTGTACTTAACCACATCCCCAGGCCACATCACTGTCGGTACCATTTTCGTCAGCTTACCACCAACCTGTCAAAAGCAACACTGTGCAATATGTTACTGTGCCCACTGTAAACACGTGTTAACTACCGCAGAACCAGGGGCATGACGAAAAAATCAAGGCGTTATTAAAACATACACCTACTTCCAAATCATAAAGATGTAACTGCCGCACATCCCCAATCTACAGGGCACCGCCTTCGTTGATGTCCTCAGCGCCCCAACGAACAGTCAATATCGTTTCACTTATTGCACCCACAGTTGTTCAATATGATGCTCGCCTAACCAGTCGGGAAATCGCAATGTTGGAAATGGCGAAACTTCTATAAACACAACCAAGTCTTCATGTGCATGCCATTCCATGCACGGTCTACGCATATGTGACTGTTGATCTCAGTGACACTGTTGTAACCTAACTTTCCCATGTACTCTATTTTCAGACTGTGGTAATAATTGACAGTTCTAGATGACTTAGTCCCAGTGTGAGATGTCAAAGCCTAACTAAGAAAGTTTTTTCCCAGCCATACTAATAATGATGACCAGAGAACACTCAAAAACAGCCCACAGATGATCTTAATTAGACATTTTATGGTTTTGTGAAATAAATATGAAAAAAACTAACAAGATACTGTGTTACGAGTTTACAGACACACTCATTAGTCACAGACAGTTTTTGATGTTTAGAATGTTAACTTACCCAACCTCACCTATAGCACATGTGTCACAATGATTTTGTTATGAGATTGCTGTATATTTTGAAATAACCATCCTTCACACCTCCTTAGCTCGACTTTTGTCCTTGCACAGAGCTCAGTGTTTTCTTTTACATGCATCTTAGTGCATCTTCATGCAGGCACCCTTGCACGAGAAAAGTTCTTCTTACCTGATACTAATATCTTTGTTCCCAATCATCTTAACTCATCTATTATCTATCACTTCCAGCCCTTAGATTTTCACTATTGTAAGATTTTCCTCACTTCACTATCCCACCTCCTTAACTTACTATTTTCCTTTCCACTATTTTGAGACGACATTCTAGACTTATGAAGCTTTTTTCTATCCAAATCATTTTCCATCCCTTCGAATTACAATAAATGTTGTAATCAGGAGATCTTAAATTTTCCCTATCTATCAAGAACTTACAGTACCCCCCTCTCCTCACTCCTTATTGACAGCAGCCCACTACTATGTTAATAATCTTTTTCTGACTAACTATTGCTTGCATCCTATTGTTTTAGAGTTGGTATTATCTCTAGTGTTTTGTTTAGAGAGAATGATTATTATCATTTCTCCTGTAATTGTGATATATTGAAAGAAAAGAATTGAAATCTTGATATGTTTGAAAAGAAAAAAAAAAAAAAATTGGCAAAACCAAAAAGATGAACAAAAACAGGAAAATGCAGAAGAAAAGAAATCAAACAAAAGAAAGATAAAAAAATTATTGAAAAGAATAAATTTGAAAAAATATAATTGGAATTCATGCTGATTAAATGAAAGAAAAATGGAATAGAGATTAGGATCTTTTTTAAAAATAAAAAAAATATATTAAAAGAGAACACCTTTTGAATGTTTTTATTAGGATATGTTATATGTTTACATGCCACCCCTCACACATTTTGATGACACTATAGGCCAATGCCATATTACATTGACTGCCCTGATGTTAGCAGCTGGGTACATAGAAGGAAAGAAAAAAATAAATCATCACATCCCATCAAGTGAGCAACTAGTTTTTTTGCTCATACTGCTTTGCTCAGTCATAAACCATATTAGCATGATCCTCTGCACATGACACAACTATGCAGATTACACCCCAGCAGTATTCTGTTGATACTGTACAAGCATTTAATGTATGCTGACCCCAGATTTGAACACGCCCATTACCTGGTGATTAACCAACTGATGGCACATGAGAGGAAGTAAAGCAACTGTTTAGTGATGATGAAGAAAGATGCCATTTTCTATTATGGGTGAAACTTTATGTATGGTTGACACAACTAAAAATGTTTTTTGTGGTGCGGTTTATGCACTTAATGCACCACATTGGGATGGGTTAATGAATAATTTTAGGTTGTTACGAAATATAACACGAGCAAAAATAATATTGAAATTTTCTGGATTCTATGAACATAGATTACAAATCAGAGGAATATGATTGCTGCATATGAGAACCATAAATGTATGGATTATCATTGGAACAAGAGACACAAATGAATTATGATAATCCTATGGAACCAAAGGTGTTCAAAGGACACAATTGTGAGATTAAACGAAAAAAAAAAAAAAAAAAAAAAAAATGATGTTTGCTGATGGCCTACCCAGAAATATAAATGGAACCCTATACGAGATTTGAATCACCCATAACAAAGGATTTACAAAAACAAAAGGAGTATGCAAATTTCCCATGGAACCACAGATTGGGTTATGACCAACAAAATAATACAAATAATGGAATGAAATGATTATTATATTATATATAAGGAAAACAAGAGATTGTTGTAATATATCTCCACATTTTTGGAGAGAAAGGACAATTTTTGATACGTTTGCCCACTTGCCTTATATTGTGAAACCTTGATTATAATAAGATTAAAATACGCATGATATTGCTTGCTAATAGCTATAATTGAAATGGCTTATGGGGTAATTCAAATTAAATAATAAAACAACAGAGGATTGGAAAAAATGATTGACACATTGTGACAATACTGATGAGGAATGGATTGGCGCTTACGATATACTGGACCAAAAAAACAATGTAAACCCCAACGGACTGACGTTGCGTCATGGATCCATATACCAATGGAGTTGGATATATAAACTTATTAAAAGGGGACTACCTAGATGGGGACATACATATTGCTGCATTCATGGATCAACATATTTGAATACGTATTTTCCTCATGCCCCATAATAATAATTTAACTTTTTAAATTATTGGGAAAATTAATGTTAAATTTAGTGGATTGGATCATCTAGCTGTAGCAGCAGATGTTATAAACATCCATATAGTTCTGAAAAACCTTTCGACCTGCGAAGGCAGGGCAGAAACTGGTGTTGACAATGCAAATTAATTGTAATATAAAAATATTTTTGTTGTATACTGTTACAGAATTGACATTCGAGTTGTTGGTTATATATATGATTGTATGATGTGTTGTTGAGAAAAATTGACAGTTAACAGCCCAAAGGTTCACTAAGGATGTATTGATAAGTGATAACATGAGAACAAGACAGGATCCCCATGGCATGGAATTTGTGTGTTGATAACATTGTGAACTTAAGGGTGATCAAAAGTGTTGTTGTTGTTACATTGAACTCAAAGATAACAGAGGATACATTGTAAGTCAAGTGCCAGAACCTTGTCTTAAATGGAATATTGGATTATGTCAATGACATGTTGTTGTTGAGAAATATTGAAAAAGTTGATGCCCTTTATGAATAAGGTTGCAACAAAGTTAGTGCAAAAGTTGATTTTTAGTGATAACAGGAGTAACAAGACAATCCCTTTTAAGCATGGAAATTGGTACGCGCATAAATGATGTATACTGAACTTACAAGAAACAAAAGAAAAATTTACACTAAAATACTTGGAACCAAAGATTATTTATGTTTTTATACAATAGTAAATGGCAGAGTCGCCAATGGACAGGATTCTTGTCCAACTATTAATGGTAATATTTGGGACAAACATTATATGATTTTATGAAAAATGTTTTGTTAAACATTTTATTACAGTTGATGATTGGATCAGAATTATTGACCCATACCATTTTGCAACAAAGTTGTGGCAAAGTACATATTTTTCGACACAAATATATAAGGTTAAGCAATGAGGCATTAATGCTATTTAGTGTGTTAAAATTTTATTTATTTATTTAATGGTTACATTATTGATTTATAAATCTTTATGCATATGAGAAATTTTTTAACGCACAAAAATAATGAAACCTAGATTTTTTACTCAAAAGACGAATATTACCAATACGATAAACTTTTTATGTAAAGTGTTTTACCAACACCCCTACATGCTCATGGAACCAAAGATAACAGGGATACATAGTAACCAGAGTGCCAGGAACCTTGTCTTAAATGGGAATATTGAAAATTTATGTCAATGACATGTTGTAAACATATTGTGTTGATGATTGATTGAATAAGTTGATGTATGATAATTGCAACAAAGTTAGTGCAAAGTTGATTTTTCTTGAAAAAAGACTAGTAATAAGAAATAATTTTAAGCTATGGCTCACATATGAGAAAAATGTGTTGACAGAAGACAAGAAAAAAAGAAAGATTTCAAACAATTAGAAATGGCTGAGTCGTAAATGGACAGGATCACCACCAGACCTATTACCTGTGTGGATATTGCAGACAAACATCACATATTTTGGAAAAAATGTAATATAGAACATTCTCTACAGTGATGGACTTGGAACAAATTTATACACCTACCATTTAGAAAATGTCAAATACAGGAAACATTCCGACACAAATATATAAGGTTAAGCAATGAGGCTTTAATGCTTTTATTGTGTAAAATATGATTGCATGTTAACATGTTAATGGTTACATTATAATTTATAAATCTTTACCCATATGCCTAGAGATTTTTTTAATAATAACAATGAGCAACTAGATCATTTACTCGAAAAGAAAACATGATGGATAACCAAGGACGGATAAACTGTTTTATGAAAAGAAGATCATCAGGCCAATAAAGATTTGGAGACCTTCAAAATCTTTATGAAATAAGGGTAAATACTTGGAAACTAAATAAATAAATTACACCCATGATTGTGGAACATCAGAAAGAAAATAACTTCAACATTTTTTAGGGTACTCGAAGCCTTAGGATATGGAACCAATGACAGGAACAGAAAGGATGTTACACCCTGCTCCCCACAATGACAAATAGTATGTTGTCAACATGCATTTAGATAATGCAACTAAGTTATGCAAAAATGATATATTATTGCTCATATTTTCCAGGGTTGCCACTCGTCACATTTTTTAGTGACGACCTTCTGTATTGGATGATGTTGATAATATTTTTGTTGGTCAGTGTTGCCAATTGGTACATTTGATGAAATAAGGTTGTGATATGAAAGATGATATAACATTTTTGGAGATGATGTCCATCAATAAGGCCCCTTTATAGACGACAGTCCCATGTAGACATAGGCGCTCAGATGTAGGAATTTCGTTAAATTTTCCCGAAAAGTTTTGGACGTAGAAAATTTTTGAACTTGAAAAATTTGTTTTGAAAATTTTTTTTAGACTTAGAGATTCATTTGATGATTTTTGTTATAGATAGTACACAAATGTCTCCCTACGGGATACATTTGCGGAGCCCCGGGTTCTATATGTGACAGTGAGTGCGTCACTTTTAGGAATTATCACTTCTAACCAAAAACAGACTATAGCTTGGTTGATAAGAATTTGTTAGAAAAATAAAAAGTAAACCGGAAAGTTATAGTAGGAACAGACCATAACAAGAATAGCGTAGATTAGTTTTTATCCAATCGTGAGCTCAGACAATTTAGAACAGACGCGATTTCCCCAGCGGCCCAGAACCCGAAAGTCAGTGTGTGCGTGCGATGCGTTTTCTAGCTTGAGAGACAAGCAGATGTGTCTGAACGCAGTGGTTTACTGCAATCAAGATTTTTCTAATTGTGGGATTAGAAAATCTGAAGTTTGTCGTTTTCTGGGCTTCAATTTCAAAGTTGTACTTATCTGTGTTTAAATTCCGAACTGGAAGACAGTAAGTTGTTGCCATAATTATCATATAATATTTGACAGGTCGAGACAGGATGGTTTTTTGCAAATCTAAAGGAAAAATCATGGCGGTATGAAACAGAGCTATTGAATAAATGAACAAGCAGAGTGATGAACTGCAAACATATACTTACTCATTAAATGGTATTGAGCAGGGAAGAATTTTCCTCAAATGTTGAATCTGAGTGATTCACATGATGTCAGTCCCCTACGCTATGTTAATGAAAGCAATGTACCATGGTATTTGAACTAAATATACTGTTAACCTTCACGCCATTATGTATATAAGTTGAGTTGAATAAAATTCACGTTGAGACTAAAGAGAGGTCGTCCATTTATATACCTTGCTACACATATATGTTGTAAAGGAAGGAAGGAACGTCTGTTAAGAAAACTATAATGCTTTGTTAACTGCTCCTAACTAATACACCTTAGAGGATCGTCCCAGAACCTGGAAAACTCCTGTAAGACTGTAAGAGAGAAATTTCAATCTCTAGCGTACAAGCTAGTTTAGCAATCTAACACTCTCTGTACATACAGCAACCCCCAACTACCTACCCGGCCACAATAACAACAACAAGAGCTACAACAACAAGAGTAACAACAACAAGAGCAACAACAAGAGCAACAACAACAATAGAACAGCAACAACAGCAACAACAGCCACAGTAACAACAATAACAACAGCATTACAACAGCAACAACAGCAACAATAACAGCAAAAACAACAACAACAGCAACAACAAAAGCAACAACAAAAATAGCAGCAATAACATCAAGAATAACAACAACAACAACAACAGCGCAACAGCAGCCACAGCAATAATAATACAGCAGAATTACAACAGCTACAACAGCAACAACAACAGCAACAACAGGAGCAACAGCAACAACAACAACAGCACCAGTAACAAATACAGCAAAAAAGCAACAGCAACAGCAACAACAAAACCAGCAACATAACGACAGCAACAACAACAACAGAAACAACATCATCATAACAACAGTAACAACAAAAACAACAACATACCAACAGCAACAAGAACAACAGCAACAACAACAGCTACAACAACAACAGAAATATCAGCCGCATAAAAACAGCAACAGCAAAACAAACAACAACAAAAAGCAACATCAAATCCGGCAGCAGCAATAACAGTAGCAGCAACAGCAATAGCAACACGATCAACAGCAACAACAACAACAACAACAACAGCAGCAGCAACAACAACAACAACAACTGCAACAACGAGAACAAAAGCATCATCAACAAAAACTGCATCAGCAGAAACCACAGCTACTGCAACAACAACAACAGCAACAAAAACAACAGCGCAACAACAGCCAGAGCTACAACAATAACATCATCATTTCAACAGCAACAACATAAACAACAACAGCAACAGCAACAATAGCAACAACAACAGCGCAACAACAGCCACAGCAACAACAATAACAACAGCATTACAACAGCAACAGCAGCAACAACAACAACAGCAACAACAACAACATCAGCAACAACAACAGCACCATAACAACAGCAACATACCAACAGCAACAACAACAACAGCAGCAACAACAACAACAGAAACAAGAACATCAGCAATAACAGCTGCATAACAACAGTAACAACAACAACAACAGCAACAACAACAACAGCAACACCCCCACCCCAGCACCGCCCCTTCCCACAACACACCCCCAGCAGCCCAACAACCCAACCCAACAACAACAACATCATCAACAACACCCCAACACACCACCAACATCCCACCCCCCCCCCCCAACAGCAAAATACCAACAACCCCCCCAACCCCCCAAAAAAAAAAAAAAAACCAAACACCCAAAATAACCCCTACCCAACAACCAACAACAACACCACAACCAACACCAACCCCAACAACACACCCCAACAACAACGCCAAAAACCCCCCCCGACCAACACAACAAAACAACAACAACAAAACCCAACAACAACAACACAAACAAAACAGCAACACCCAAACACAACAACAACCCCAACAACAACACAGCAACAACAATAACCCACATTACACCCTCAACAACCCCCCCCAACACAACAACAACAAAGCAACAACAACAAGAGCAACCACCAATAGAACAGCAAAAAACCACCCCCCCCCAGCCACCCAGTAAACCAACAAACAAAAACAGCAGCATTAACAACCAAACCAGCAACACCCAACACAACCACAACCAACCACAACAAAAACCCCACAACAACAAAAGCAACAACAAATATACCCAGCAACCCCACAACCACCCAACAACAACAACAGCCCAACAGCACCCTCCCCAAATACCCACCCCAGCAAAATTACAAACACCCCTACAACAACAACAACCAAACCAAACCCACCCCCCCTCAAGCACCCCAAACAACCGTTCCACCAGTAAACAAAATCTTTTACAGCAAACCCAACAACAACCCACAACCAAAACAACCAGCAACAAAACGACCCCAACAACAACAAAACAACATCACCATAAACAACAGCAACCCAACAAAAAAAAACAACCATACCACCAACAGCCCCCAACAACAGCCCCAACAACAACAGCTACAACAGCAACAAAAACACAAGCCCCGCAAAACCCAAACCAAAACAAACAACAACAAAAAACAACAAATCCGGCACCCCCAGCAATAACAACCCACACCCCCCCCAACAACCAAAACCCAACCCCACAACACCACAAACCCACCCAACCCAACACCCCCAACAACAACACCCACACAACACCAGTGAGTGAAACAACCCAACCACCCTCAACCACACAAACAAACCCCCACAAAAAAACAACAACAACACAAACCCCAACAGCAAAACCCAAACCAACAACAACCCCAAACCCCCCACAACAGCCCCCAAACTTACCCCCAACTACAACCCCACCACATTTCAACCAACCAAAACAACAAAAACAACCCCAAAACAACCCAACAACCCCCCCAACAACAAACCCAACCTAACCCAACACCCCACACCCAAAAACAACCAACCCATTACAACAGTAACAACAGCAGCAACAATAACAACATCAGCAACAACAACAGCAACATACCAACAGCAACTGCAACATACCAACAGCAACAGCAACAACAACAGCAGCAACAGCAACAACAGAAACAAGAACATCAGCAATAACAGCTGCATAACAACAGTAACACCCCACACACCCCAATATAAAACAACAACCCCACAACATTAACAACCACACCCCCCAACTACAACCCCCCAGCCCCAACAACAACAACAAAAAAAAAACCCCCCCCACAACCCCCCCACCAACATCATCAACACCAACAACATTAACAATGACAACAACAGCAGAATCAACAAAACCACAGCAGCAAAAACAACAGAAACAACAGCAACAACAACAGCTACTGCAACAACAACAGTAACAGCAACAACAAAAGCAACCCCCCCCCAACCCAACAACCCCACCAGCAACACCCCAATAACCCCCCCATTACACCCCCAAACAACAGCAATAACAACAGCAAACAACAAAACCCAACACAATAACAAAACAACCCCCAGCCTGCAAACAACCCCAAACAACAAACCAAAAAAAAACCAACAAAACAACCCCCATCAACCCAGCCCCAGTAACAACAACAACAACCACAACATCAGCTGCAGCAACAACAACAACATTAACAGCAACAACAACAACTATAGCAGGAACAACAACAACACGAGCAACAACAACAACAACCTTATTAACAGCAACCACAGCAACAACAAGAACAAAAACAACAGCAACAACAACAGCAGTAAGAACAACAACAACAGCAGCAGCAGCAACAACAACAGCAACAACGAGAACAACAGCAGCATCAACAAAAACAACAACGACAACAGCAGCAGCAACAACAGCAACAACAGCAGCAGCAGAAATAAGAACAACAACAGCAACAACAATAACATTAGCAACAACAACAACTGCAACAACAACAACAACATCAACAGCAGCAACATCAACAGCAACAACAACAAAAATTCCAGTGCAAAGTCATATACCCATTTTTAGCTGGGTAGATTGAAGCGTGTCGATACCGTGAATCGATCCCTTCACCTGTGCCGTGAGAGACCATAGCTCTAACCACTCTGTCAATCGGATGCGTGTTCTTTTCATGCCCCTTGTAATTCCCGTGAGTCTCTGATGAGACAACGATAGAACCGGCCTACTCCACCCTCAAACATGTCGTACAAGGCAACTAATACGAGGTTGGGCATGGGGCTGGCAACCTGATCATGTAAAACAAATAGCCAATGAAACCATTTTTTTTCAAGAGCAGGTGACTGCTTGGTGCAGGTTTCCTGCAATGGGACAAAACTCCATGGCGGGTGGCTCTACGCTCCGAAATGAGCGGGAAGGAAAGTGATATAGACGTAGCATTTATAGCATTGCCGCCTGGAAAATCTAACGTCGTCTGCAATATTAATTAAGAATAATAATCAGACCTAAAGATCTTTTATATTTGGAGATGCGCCCTAATATAACCGACCAGGTTGAACAAGCGCCACGCCAAAACGAGGCAAAACTTTATTTTAAAAAAAAAGTGGCGTACTTGGGGTGGGGTGTGGGGGGAGTGGGGTGGGGGGGAGAGTGAGAGTGCGGTTCGCCCGTATGATAGCCAGGAGAGGAAGGGTGCCATCGGATTCTAATTTCATAGTACTTATTGTTAAACATAAACTTGCAAGAGCGTTTCTTTATTGGGTGTGGGGGGGGGAAAGGGGGGGAGGGGCGCTGCCAATATCAGAATCGGCCCCCGGCCCCCCCCCCCCGGTGTTAAATACGATAAGTACGCCCTTGCTGCAACAGCTACGCATCGGCATTTCTTCGTTCTCTTCCCCCCCACCCCCTACCCGCCCAGCACGCACACATTATTTTTTTAATTGAGAAGAAAGAAAAATCAGATTAACTCTATTACCTCGGAGTAAACCATATTTGTCATAAAACGTTTGGCTAATTTTCGTGAATATTCGCACAACAAAGAACATTTTTATTTTTCCACTATATCTGACATGTAATATGGATTAACTCATGAAACACTAACCGTGTTTTTAGAATTGGGTCATATTACGTGCTTGCTAATAAACTTTGTGATTTTGTGTGATATTCTTGTGCTTAGCGTATAAATTTGCTTTTGATGATCGTGTGCAAAATATAGTTCCTTAATGAAATTTAAAGGAGAGAGAGAGAGAGAGAGAGAGAGAGAGAGAGAGAGAGTGTGTGTGTGTGGGAGGGAAGAGAGAAAGAGAAAGACAGATATAGAAAGAAAGAGAGAGAGAAAGAATAATTACTTTTAAATAAAGGGTTAAGAATTGGGCGCGCAGGCCCATCTGACCGTCTGCGCTTCCTCTCTGTCTTTCATCTTGTCTACTGTGTACATTCATTTCTACATAAACTTTAAGTATTAATTTAAAGGCATGTAACGTTTTAAAGATAAGATAACCTCGTACATTTATATTGTACAATCATAATTAAAATAAAGTATGTTTAACAACACACACATACACACACACACTCGCACACACGCACGCACGCACGCAAACGCGCGCGCACGCACACACACACACACACACAGAAAGCAATAAATAACAAAAGCAAAAAAAAAAAAAAAAACTAAAAACAGATAGATTAGATAGATAGATAGATAGATAGATAGATAGATAGATAGATAGATAGATAGATAGATAGATAGATAGATAGATTAGAAAAATAGATAGATTAGATAGATAGATAAACAGATAGATAGATAGATTAGATAGATAGATAGATAGATTAGATAGATCGGTAGATTACATAGATAGATAAATAGATTAGATAGATAGATAGATAGATAGATAGATAGATAGATAGATAGATAGATAGATAGATAGATAGATAGATAGATAGATAGATAGATAGATAGATAGATAGATAGATAGATAGATAGATAGATAGATAGATAGATAGATAGATAGATGGATAGATAGATAGATAGATAGATAGATAGATAGATAGATCGATAGATAGATAGATAGATAGATAGATAGATAGATAGATAGATAGATAGATAGATAGATAGATAGATAGATAGATAGATAGATAGTGTCGTATATTTTTATATAGGTTAGAGATATATTTGGTCCCGTCTGAGTAGAGCAGAAGGTGGGGGTATATGAGAAAGAATAGATTCCACAGGTGAATAGTTCATTAAGGAGACGATCAGTCTCTGGAATGAGTGTTTCTCTAGTTCAACCTATCTATACGACTATCTTTAGTATAAGACGATCTGTCAAACCTCCCTATAAGTATAATTATAAGTTTACTACTCACACACACACACAATTATGCGACAACGAGACACACAAACGTGAAAACTATTGTAAATGGATATGGGTCTGACCAACACACAAGTTAAGTTCTTGTTTACTTTATTATCACTTAAACTTTACAACATCAAACATCTAGAAATCAATATAATCATGTTAACAGACATAGGAAAATAACCCAAGAAGTGCTCTCCCCCCTTGTTGAGAAAAGGATCCCAAAAGAAGTTATTAACCTAAAAGGTCAAATATCAACACTAGGTTATAGAATAGACAGTAAAAAAAAAGAAAACAGTTCCTACTCAAGCTATCCAGTAAAATACACAAGTATTTGCAACGAAAATAAAGGATGGTACAGTTTCCGTAACTTGAAAATATTCACTCTCACTGTGTCATTCGTGGCCACATCAATCACGTCTTACCTAAACTTGGTGTATGTCGTAGATTTTTAGATAGGAGAATTAAGACTTGGGTTGGTCCCTTCTGAATAGGTTAGATTAGGTGATAGACACAGTGAGAGTTAGTAAAAAAAAATAGAATTTCCACAAGTGAGATGATAGACTGTGATATAGAGGCTGTCTCTGAAAAAATCGAGGAAATCTTCTCTCTTTCACCTATCCTCTACGACAGCTTTTAAGGCGTCAGACAGTCTAAACACAGATATATATATTACATATATTTCTATCTACTCACGGGCACGCACATACACGTGACGACAGTTAAACACACAGATGGGGGAAATCTATAACAATGAATACATATATATTTGAACGAGCTGACCAACGCACTGATTTAGTTCAAGAGAGATTTTAATTATCATCTACAAAATCTTCTCACAACACCTAAAAAAAATCATCAAGGAAAAACATATATAAATAGTCATAAAATTCAAGAAAAATGCTACAAGGATGATAGCCCCGTTATGATCTTAACTCTAGGTTTAGCCCACATTCCCGTTAGGAGAAAGATGATGGCCCAAAGAGTTACAGATACATATGATTAGGGTCTAATATTGTCCTTCAAAAGGAACAATTTAATTAAGCAGCCAATCTTCCGTAAGGAGATTATAAGGTGGATGAATCAATAGTTATCAACAACAACAAAAAAAACTCACTCAGTCCACTTTCACTCGGTTCTTTCATCAGGGTACCCTGGCACACGTGCTTACCTATCTGTACCGCTGTTCGCCGTCTGGCGCAACCTTAGGACATTTCTCTACAGTGAATCTGTATTCTTTGGATAAAGCGAATCCCAGCTCTGCAATTACAGGTTTCTTCCACTGTTGTCGGGGAGCGTTCACTTCACCAGTTAAATTTTTGATTTACTGTTAATGTCACTTGAATCAGTTTGGATAAGCAAGTTTAAACGGGCAGACAGAGTCAAAAAACACGAGCGTTCTCTTAATTTGGAAAGATGACCAGTGGACAACTTCTTTCAACAGATAGTCTTGGTTCACTATTCACTCTTTCGACAAAATGTAGGAAATGGTAATGTTATTGATTGTAATTTATTCTCGCCGCACGGCAGAAATTTTACATTAGAGTTCAGGAAGAAATAAGATCTGGCTCAAGGGCCCAGAATTTGACACTCAGTCTTTAAAACCCGTTAGTGGGATTGGTATTTCTGTCTATCTCTGATGGCACATGCACTGTCAGACCAGTGTTACTTGAAACCCCACGTGGGTAAAGCTAAGAAATGTCTAATGCTTCTCAAGTATGAAACTCTTTGTTACTAAACGCCGGCAAGTTTGGATCACCCCAGTATTCACTGCATAAAATGGAAAAAAGCACATATAAAATAATTATACATACTATGTATAAGGATATAACTTATATTTTAAACAGCAAACCTACAGCTTGACTTATATTTAAAGCTTCCCGTGAAATAAGTTATATAAAAAAAATCCCTCATCATGAATTAGGAATAGCTGCGTATTTCCGTCACCACTCATGATGCATCTAGCATTTATAAGTTTGGTTAGAAAAATATACTTCGCCTGAGTATTAGCAGTTAAATGAAATTGTTTTAATAGCCGAATGGGTTTAGCTAGAAATTTATAATTTATCTTGCTTTCCACTGTAACTCGTCGACTAAAGAAATAACAAACTATTAAAATAATCACTCTGCACACAGAACTAGTTTAAAATGAAATAGGCGATTAAACACTTGATCACTTCACAAAATACTAGAGATCTATTATATATAATATTTACCTCACGCAGAACTACAGACTAAACCATGAACTAGAATACTGTAATCTAATGGTAATCTAGAACTCGGCAAATGCCCAAGAAACTCAGACTTCGCCAAAACACAGATATTAAATCTAGCATAGCGATCTGTCTACTGCAAATTTAAGAGTGAGAATGAAATTAAAGTTTCAAACTTGGGTTAATATTTTAAACCAGACAAGGGGGAACTCTTTCCCCAACCCCGATCTCTCCCCCTTCTCATAACACCTACGTTTAACTTAGAAGCATGTCGTAACTGCTACTGAGCGTCTTGACACCTTCATCTCCTTATTCCCATTTCTGAGCGGGGAGGCGGTGACAGATCACACTTCCCGCTGGGAAAGTTAACCGAGAGCTACGTGTCAGTTGGAATTTCACCAGACCAACGTCTCCTCCTGCGCCGTATAGGTGACAGTTATAGCGCCTACCTGAGCGCTCAGCCGAAGAAAACGCGCGTGTCAGCTGAAAGTGCAGACTCTTGTCTGCTCTGCCGAGGCAGTTATCACCTTCGCCGAGAACTCAACCTGAAAACCGATGTGACAGGTGCAAATGCTAGACGGTAAGTCTCCAACGCAATAAATCCGGAGCCTGACATCTACGTAATAACATCACTAGTGCGTATGAGAAAGAAAAATGATGATGGGAAAGAAATATATTTTTTGCAACGAACGAAAGCGAAAATACAGGAAAAAGGATAAAATGATAAAAAATAGAGGATACGGGTGACAGAAAAAAACCGAGGATATAGGCAATATATAGATCATAAATGTCTACGTGACAGTGTAACACGCTTGAACGTAACCATCCATGCATATGTATCATGATCCAGTAGTTTTATCCTCCAAAGTGGGCTCCAGTCCCTCCACTAATAGTTAATTTTTATAATGGGGGACGCCTAATTTGGTGGTTGATTCTTGGATATGCAATGTCACATCAAATAGTTCATGTGGCAAATAAAACACCGCGATCTTGGGTTCACAGTAGACAGTAGACAGTACTTCCAATAGCCAAAGAAAACATCTGGTTGCTAAAAACTGTTAATTAAGATGATGATGATAAATCCTATCGGCTTGCTCTGTGGTGAGTGCCGATTATGAAACAGCGTATTCTCCTGGATAAAATCCACTTGGGAAAACGACTGTCAGAAGTCGGGGAAAATGTTATGTATATTGCCACAGCAGGCTGATAAAATTGAATGAAAAAATCTGGGTATTTTGTAAGTCCAGTTAACTCAAGTTTACAGTTAAAATGTTAGTTTGTCGCCTTGGCCATTCCTGTTCACACCTGTACTGGAGACGAACGCCAAGGAAAACGACAACCATTACTCCTTCAGTAACTGAGAAAGGACCACAATAGAAAACTGCTGGACGCTGGTTTTGATCCGGTACTATATTAGGAAGAAAAAGAACATTTAACAAAAAATGTCAATATCCTATACTATCACACGTAAGGGTATGATCTCTTATCCTCTCCGTCACCTAATTAAATTAAAAGGCACACGGGTCTTAGCCTATCTTGTCGCGCTTCGCTTAGCGAGTACTGATTGGGTTTTAGGCATGCCGACTCCCCCTCCCCGGTAAAACAATCAGCGCACAATGTCAGTTATTATAACTACGCGCCCTTAACAAATATTGCCTGTCATTACTAGCTATTTGATTGTCGGCGTCTATTGTTTTGACACCTGATATTAAACACTAGTCATTTAGAAAATTACACACAATGAAGTATAATGCGAATTTTACTCTGTCTATTTATCCGACACTCATAGCATTATACTTAGTCAGCTAAACCGTATCTTCTGGTGTAAAAAATGGTTGGTGGATTTTACTTTAAACTGAACAACTGGTAAGAAAATATCTAAGCGTTTGCTATTTCACTAGTCTTAACACTAGGGAATCACAGTGAATAAAATGGTAAAACTTTAACACATTTTAACGCTTAAGCACAACTTATTATTATTACCAGAAAACAGAATAAATTCCCACGAAGGCTATTAACGCACTATTTCACATAGGTTCTAGCGTACGCGTTCAGATTATCCAAAGTTTTCTGAGAGACCTGATAACTGGCTTGGAGAGAACGCCGTATTTATACAGATTTTGTGTAATTATCTCTAAAGGATGTGACAATTCACACCTTCGACATCACAGGGAAAATCAAGGAACTTCGTTTCCGAGATAAAGGATTTTATCCTTCGCTCTACTCGCGATGTCGAACAACATCAAAAGACATGGGCTGAGCGAACGGGCCCTTTTACGAGTAGATTTCCGTCCGTTTCCGCAGATCAAAGCTTTACGTCCCCTGAAATGCATGGACATCAAAGGTGGTCGGGAAGTATTATTATCGCCCTTGTATTTCTTCAAGGATCTGGTCTTTTCCCCACGTGCGTCTGTCTAATGACCAATGATTGACAGATCAGCTCGCGTGAGAACTCAGGTAAACAAACCAGGTTCGCTCTCCTTGTTAAGACTGCCAGGTGCGAAAGTTAGTAAACACTCCTCAGCGCATGTAAAAATGGAAAAATATGCGTGGCTTCAAAATATGAGTCAGACAGACAGCGAACTTCGTAGTTTTTGCGTAGCAAAATTATGAACACTAAATGGGGAAGCAAAGGTGGTCGGATTTCTGTAGGATTACTGAGGCTATATTTACATTATACGTCACAGATAGATAGATAGATAGATAGATAGATAGATAGATAGATAGATAGATAGATAGATAGATAGATAGATGGATGGATGGATGGATGGATGGATGGATGGATGGATGGATGGATGGACGGACGGACGGACGGACGGACGGACGGACGGACGGACGGACGGACGGACGGACGGACGGACGGACGGACGGACGGACGGACGGACGGACGGACGGACAGACAGACAGACAGACAGACAGACAGACAGACAGACAGACAGACAGACAGACAGACAGACAGACAGACAGACAGACAGACAGATAGATAGATAGATAGATAGATAGATAGATAGATAGATAGATAGATAGATAGATAGATAGATAGAACGAACGAACTTTATTTTCAAATCGTTAAGAATGGGGCACGTAGGCCCGTCTGACATTCTGCCCTTCCTCTCTCTCTCTCTCTCTCTCTCGCTCTCTCTCTCTCTCTCTCTCTCATCATGTATACTGTATCCTTTCATCTCCCCATTTACTCCAAGCATTATTTAGGCATTTATCACTAAAAAGTAATATAACATTATACATTTGCAATATTCATCGTAATCAAATTATGTTTTTAAAATAAATTTAAAACAAAAATGAAATAAAAATTAAATGCGAACAAAACAAACAAACAAACAAAACAATAACAAACAAACAAACAAAACCAAAACAAACAAACAATAAGATTGACAAAAATCGAATTCCTCATACAGTAAATTAGACAATGATTTGAGACATAATCAGATGGTGTGTTATAAGAACTCGTGAAACATTCGAACAGTCCGCTACTGAATGACTAGGGACTCGTGTTTTCCAGTGTATGCGAGAGATTTGACCAGACGTGAGCAGCTTTGAGTCCCATAGCAGATACTGCCGTAGGGAGTGAATTGTTTAAGCTTTCACAATACTTGGTCCAGCATAATGTGGTGGGGTAACCAGTTCCTCTCCTTCTGTCTTTGCCTTCCCTAAACTCAAGAGCAGAATCAGGCTAGGTAGATAGTTAGACAGACTAGGTAGATAGTTAGACAGACTAGGTAGATAGTTAGACAGACTAGGTAGATAGTTAGACAGACTAGGTAGATAGTTAGACAGACTAGGTAGATAGTTAGACAGACTAGGTAGATAGTTAGACAGACATTTACGAAAGAAATTAATTTTCCAAGAGTTGAAAATTGGGCCCACAGTTCCCTCTTGCATTCTTCCTTCCTCTTGCTCATCTTTTGTTACTGTTGCTCAACCATTCTCCAGTGTACTAAAGTATTAATTTAAGGCCAATGAAACATTACAAAGTAGTATAATAGCATACATTTACAGTACATGATCACAAAAATAAAAAAATAATTATATTGTAATGAAAAACTAGATCATCAGAGCCCCCATACAGTATATTAGATACTAATTCGAAACATAATCAGTTAGGGTGGCCTATAATCAGCGCTCATAAAGTATTTGAACAGTCTACGATTGTATGAATAAGGACTGAGCGTGTTTTTCAGGTCATTTGAAAGATTGTTCCAAAGATGAGCAGGTGAGTAAGCCAAACTATTTTTAAATAGGTCTAGCCTGGGCTTGGGTACCTGTAATTTGTTTAAGCGCTGACTACGTCTTTCATTGTATTTTAAAAGCGGCCAAAGATACGTTGGAGCATTCTGTGACCGGATTTTGTGAATAAATTTTGCTTTGTTAAATAGGAAGCGCTTCCTGAAGGGTAATATTTGAAGATAATTATATAAATCTATACAATGTGATTGGTGTTTATCAGCAACAAGGCGCATTGCGCGTTTTTGAAGTGAGTGGAGCCTTTTTGTGTTGGATTCGGAACAACCATCTAAGATGGTGGAACAATAGTCTAGATGCGTTTGTGTATGAGATATGTAGAACATTTTCCTTGCGACCTCATCCAGGAAATGTTTAATTTTGGCTAATTGGTAAACTTTCTGAGCTATTTGCTTTGTGAGTGCATGTATATGTGAGTTCCAACTTAGGTGTTGGTCAACAGTGAGACCTAGAATTTTGCGTTCATTTACGTTTTCAATTTGTGATGTTCCAATGCAGAGCAACCAACTCGGCTTTGCTAGATAGATAGAGAGATAGATAGATAGATAGATAGATAGATAGATAGATAGATAGATAGATAGATAGATAGATAGATAGATAGATAGATAGATAGATAGATAAGATAGATAGATAAATAAATAGATAGACAGATATAAATATAAATATAAATATAAATATAAATATAAATATATATATATATATATATATATATATATATATATATATATATATATATATATATATATATATATATATATATATATATATATATATATATATATATATATATATATATATATATATATATATATATATATATATATATATATATATATATATATATATATATATATAGAGAGAGAGAGAGAGAGATAGAGAGAGTGAGAGAGAATAGATAAGCAGTCACATACTTATTGGGTCGATCTCTTTTCCTCTCCGGCAGTATTTAGTTAATTTTGTGTGTGTACTAAATTACTTGCAATTTCCTTGGTCGTCCATTTCTTTCTCTGCTATCATGCATATTAGCTATTTTCTTATCAATTTTACACTCCCTTCGGTGATAATTGATCATGTTTGCTTTGCGCTTCTCGGCTTTGCTAAGATTAAGACGCAGGTAAAACCAAGAAGGGCCCCGTCAATGTTCGTATAGTGACCGCGTCTCATGTTTACCTAGGAGTGCCCCGCGATAAACTATCGACCTGTCAGCATGCGCTCCGCGGAAACGAATGACATAATCATGTCATGTACACCTTGTTACAAAGATATTTCTTTAGATGAAAGTAAGATGTTGTATTTGAGAAAACATTGCCGAGAGAGGATCGGATGTTTTCATCCCATATTTGGGAGACATGGCCTTTGCAGCAACGCTCAGAAATTTCCATGCGGAAATAATTTGAATTACCCCACATAACACGCACGTCTTGAAACGATTGGCGGGGATTCGAAATATAGGAACAACCAAATTCCTGATTCTTTCTTCTTCTTCTTTGATCCTTAGTCGCCGACCGTCAAAGCAGTCAGTGGCCATCACGCCTAGTGGCGTCTTGTAGGGCAACAACAAATTGATTCCACTTTGCTCGGTCGGTGGCCATCCTTCGTACAGTGCCCCAACTCTGGTTCATTCTTTGCATCTCGGCCTCCACAGTCCTCCGCCAGGCTGTTTTCGGTCGGCCTCTCTTTCGTTTTCCTTCAGGGGTCCAAAGCATAGCTGTTCTTGTGATGGCATCGGTATCTCTTCTGAGGACATGGCCAACCCAGCCCCAGCGCCTGCCAGCTACGATGGCGTGCATGTCCCCTTGCTCGCTACGAGCAAGCAGATCTTGGCCAGTGATGGCACTTGGCCAAAAGACCCGGTGAATTTTTCTTAGGCATGTTGTGCGAAAAGAGGACAACTTCGACATCTCTCTCTCTGCAACTCTCCAACACTCCTGATTGGACCCTGCCTAATTCATGACAAAGTAGACAATTGCAATATAACCTGACACCTTAGCCAGTTTAGAACATTGTGAAAATCTACCTCGCGCCAAGAAGACAACCAGACCTTGCCAGAGTTAAGACTAAAATGAGCTTTCATTTATCGGTCCGGACCCTTGTTTGAGGCGTCTTGAGGACTCAGAGCCCATGAAAACTCTAATATTTTAACACGGAAAACCGGAATCTGAGGGAACTGAAACACAAGTCAAAGTGGGAACTTATTGCTAAAGTAACAACACCCCAGACCAAGTGTAAGAGGCCTATACAAGTGCCTTAATTTCTCTAAGCCAGCAGTCTGTGAGCCTAACGATTGTCGAATGTTAGACGGGCCTGCGCGCCCAATTCTTTACCCTTCGAAAATAAAGTTCGTTCGTTCGTTCGTTCGTAACTTGTACATTTTGAATTCTATATTTTTTCATTCTTAACATTTGAACTAATACGTATATATTGACATGTGAATAGTAATATTTGAAAATTACTAGTGGATGTCCAATTCATTTGAGGCTGGCAACCTCAGCATATAGAATTATGATTTCATGAACCACCACTGCCATGGCTGGTGACTGCTTTATTGCGAGTTTCTTATAAAGAATCAAAAGCAGAGGTAGTCCCAAGTTCCATATGGAGTAGGGAGTGAATGACGAAAGAAATGATGTACAAACTTGTTATATTATTAACATATTCAACCAGTGTAAATGTAAAACATATTGACTCTAAATTTAATTAAAATTTAACCTTTTCAACCAGTGTAAATGTAAAACATATTCATTCTAATTGTAACGAAAGTTTCAACCTTTTCAACCAGTGTAAATGTAAAACATATTAAACTATATTGTTAACATTTTCAACTAACGTTAAATATAAAACTTTTCATTTTAAATGTAAAGATAGTTTTTCGCCCACTGGGATTAAGATTAATTCTCAGAGAGGGCAAAAGTTCTGAGGTAGATGGGATGATGGAATGAAAAGAGGGGGGCACATAAATATGTGTCGGGAAACTCAATACTCAGAGGGTATTCGTTTCTCTTCTTTTGCCATACTAGTTAGTGGTACCAGTTGAGGGTACTATTTCTGGATCAAGTGAGGGTATAAGTGGCCTGAAGTCGACGCTAGACATCATCATCAGACGGGTCTTAGAGATGCGGGACCAGCTTTGTAGTTACTCTCTGATTATACTTGGAACGAGCTGCAACTCTTAATCTTGACCAGGAACGCGAGCGATCCAGTCACCTATCTGCAAAAAACCAAAACACCAGCGGGAGCAGAAACCCCAGCAGCTAAGTGTACAAATAAAAGCTCCCAAGTGAAAAGTATCCTTATATTAATCTCCATTAACATCATATGATGATGACGAACTTTTGTTAAAGAATTATTCAATTTTTAATACCTGTTAAAACCTAATTGATTTTAAAATTTGTTACTTATATCTATCCTAATTTAAAGTTGATTTAATCATTTTGAATGTTATTTCCGCATGTCTCAGACAATTTCTTAAATACACTTAAACAGAGCTATGCAATAATAATAAGAGGAAATGCGCTGAATTAACTCAGCTGGGGGCTTGAACGAGCTAACAAATTATAAGATAACCCTATCCTCCACAAATGTTGACGGCAGATACTAGAGTTAACGTGCTCAGCCAATGCAGCACTGTTCTCGTTTTTTTTAATATCTTGTGAAAACTCACTGGAATTAGAAGCATCATTATCTTTCTACCTACAACTCTGCCAAGAGTAATCTTGTGCGAAGATAGACATCTTTAAAGACCCACATCAGTTACTCTTGAGTTTTGGCCACTGTTGGGCCACTACTGCAGAGCTAAGGGGAGGCAAACCGTGACACAGTCTCGTACAATTGAAAGATACACACAAAACTCGTTCAGTTGAGAAATTATTCTTTTGCAGAATCGTTCCATTGTTAAACTCAGTTGTACTGAGTGATTGAAGAGTACCTGATTATTTTCAACTGTTTATCTTCTAATGTGTAGGCTTCTGATATGCATGAAATAAATGTTAAAACAAGAAAGTATAACTGACATTTGAACTTACTTACTCAGTCATGGCTCTGAGACACGGAGAACAATAAAAACAAAAACCAAAACGCTACAGACTTTTATAAACGGGTGCTTGCGTAGAATAGAAGGACTGAAATGGTATGACAAAGTCAAAAATGTGGAATTGATGACAAGAACCAGACAAGTGCCAGTGGAACAAGAGTTGAGAAGAAGACGCTGGCGATGGATAGGACACACATTGAGGAAACCTGTTGATAGCATTACAAGGCAGTCCTTGTTCTGGAATCCACAGGGAAAGAGAGGCAGAGGTAGACCAAAAAACACATGGAGAAGAGAACTGGATACAGAGGTGAAAATGATGAGGAAAACATGGAAAGAACTTGAGCGGATGGCACAGGACAGGAAGACTTGGCATGTGTTTGTTGAAGGCCTATGCTCCTTGCGGAGCTAAAGGGTATTGATTGACTCAGTCGTTCCTCTTCTAGTCTGAGATGTAGAGGTTGGCCAGAGAGAACGCCATACTGTCCTATTGGCCGTCTTCCTTCTGACCTGGTTCCAATCTAGTCTTCGGTCCTTCAGGGATTGTCTAATGTTGTCCTCCCAGCGAACTCTGGAGGTTCGGATCCATGGCTCTTGGTTTCCCATATTTGACGTGGTAGTCGATCTTCTTCCATTCCACAGACATGGCCAAACCATCGTAATTAGGACTGTTCTACCTGGGTCTGCAGGGGCTGACTTTTGAGCCCTTCCGTATCGCATTTAACTAACAAGATTTAACATTTTATTTTATATGTTCAGAAAAAACATCTCAAATGGCTAATAAACTGGCGACACTGAGATCAAATACTATTGCCAACTTTGATCAAAGTTCTGTAAAACAGTAGCTGACGTGCAGGAGTGGTGGATGATGCAGAAATAAAACTTAGTTAAATGACAATTACTGCCGTCTCTTTTGACATTTTCCTTTATCTTTTTTTCTTAACATCGAAGGGGAAAGCAAACAAACAAACAAAACATGCACACTAAAGAGGAAAAGAGAAGGTAGAGAAGGAGAAATTAAAACATAAACCTGGTGAAAGTTGTAAATACAAGTTATCATTTTTTGCGCGTCAGCCAAAAGGCAGATTGTTCTATGCGACTCATGTGTTAGCGAAACTACAAGCCGATTATAACAGCGCCTCTTTATGTCGAGAACAACAGAAGATATTGTTCACGTGATGGGCTATCAGATGTAATAACGCGGGCAAGTCAGTTTAGCCTTGCTCTTTTAGCGTTGTCCTATTAACGCTGATTCTTCACTTCTACTGTTTAAAATATAAAAAATTATCAAAAGAAACTTACCCAGCCAAGCTCTGGATAACAAAAAAATTGAGACAGCGAGAAAGACAGACGGCGAACAAGAACACTAGAATCAACAGGGGGTTAAAATATGTATTATCGGCGTCTTCTGAAGCAGAAACTGAGAAAAACTTCAATAACGAAAATTTGCTATGACGTCTGCAATCTCTCATTGCAGCATTTCTTTCAGTGTTGCCACTCCATTCTCATAATTATGAAGACGTCAACTTGAAATGGTCAAAGAAGTGAAGGGAAGTAACTCTGGGTAACAAAGATGGCTCAAACAGACGAGAGCTAGTGTGAACATTATATTGTACTTTTTTTACGAGAACTTGTTCACATATTTCAGTGGCTGGTGGTGATAATTTTAGGTGCAAATATCCCTTGTTAAGAAAATATAGTGTTAGAAACACATACATTGGAAAACGCTATTATAGAGTAATGTGTTGCTAAATGCTACTTGTTAGAGAAGTCAAGAGCGATCGAAAAGCCACTATACTCTTACCAATGAGTACGCGTTCTCTTTCAATGAAAGAATGATAACTGCCCGAGATAGTAAGTAAGGGAAACGAAATAAGAATAAAGAAATAAAAAAGTTACAGACATTCATAAATGGGTGCTTCCGTAGAACACAACGATTGAAATGGTATGACAAAGTCACCAATGTGGAACTGATGACAAGAACCAGACAAATGCCAGTGGAACAAGAGATGAGAAGAAGACGCTGGCGATGGTTAGAATGCACACTGAGGAAACCTGTTGATAGCATTACAAGACAGTCCTTGTTTGGAAATCCCCATGAAAAGAGAGGCAGAAATAGACAAAAAAACAAAAAAACAAACAAACAAAAAAAAAACACACACACGGAGACGTGAACTTGGAGACAGAAGTGAAAATGATGAGCAATACGTCGAGAAAACTTGAGCTGATGTCACGTGACAGGAAGACTTGACATGTGTTTGTTGAAGTCCTATGCCTTAAAAGGGTATTGGTTGATTGATTTGAAAACTCTTAGTAGTAGTAGTAGCAGTAGTAGTAGTAATAATAATAATAGCCCCATCAGTCATAACTGACTATGGGAATGCGCCCCTGAGGTGACAGCCCTCAGCTGCTTATTTTCCTGGTGTTCCTTCCGACGTTTTCTCCTCACCTCTGCTTCTTGTGTGAGCCTCTCTTCGCCCAATCTGAGATGGTGCAGTAAATAGCATCGCCACTTAGTGCGATCGGCAGCTTCATCCTCCCATGTTGCTGGATCCATGTCCAGTGCCCTCATATCTCTCTTGCACACATCTTTGAACCTCAGCTGTGGTCGCCCAACTGTTCTCTTGCCATCTGCTAATTGTCCGTAGAAGATATCTTTTGGGATGCGACCATCTTCCATGCGGCGAACATGGCCAAGCCAGCGAAGTCTGCGCTGTCTAAGCAGCGTATACATACTTTGAAGGCCAGCACGTGACAACACCTCGACATTTGTCACTTTATCTTTCCACGAGATGCCGAGGATGCGGCGTAGACACCGCAAATGGAAGATATTGAGTCTTCTTTCTTGCTTAGCATAGGTCGTCCAGGTCTCGCTGCCATATAGGAGTGTGCTGGTGACGCAGACATTATATACCGCAGCTTTGGTCTTCATTGTGAGTTTAGAGTTTCCCCAAACACGCGATGTGAGGCGGGCAAAGGTAGCTGCAGCTTTGCCAATGCGGCTGTCGATTTCTGTAGTAGTAGTAGTAGTAATATTAGTAGTAGTAGTAGTAGTAGCAGCAGTAGTAATAGCAGTAGTACTACTAAAAGTAGTAATAGTAATAATAGTAATAGTAGTTGTAGTGGTAGTAGAAGTAGTACTAGTAGGTACAATGTAACCTGTGTATCAATAAGTACGTTTGTTTAATTTGATATTGGTAGATTTGATATTGGTAGATTTGATATTGGTAGATTTGATATTGGCAGATTTGATAGGTAAATTTGATATTGTTAGATTTGATAGTGATTTGATATAGGGTGATGACGTGGATTTTGCACCAGTTATCACCATAGATAACTATGAATTGGCAGTGATGCACCACTTCACATACCTGGGGTCTACCATCAACGACAAACTCTCTCTGGACGCAGAAATTGACAACCGCATTGGCAAACCTGCAGCCAATTTTGCCCGCCTCACATCGCGTGTTTGGGGAAACTCCAAACTCACAACGAAGACCAAAGCTCCGGTATGTAACGCCTACGTCCTCAGCACACTTCTATATGGCAGCGAGACCTGGACAACATTTGCTAAGCAAGAGAGAAGGCTCAATACTTTCCATCTACGTTGTCTACGCCACATCCTCGGTATGTCGTGGAAGGACAACGTGACAAATGTCGAGGTGTTGCCACGTGCTGGCCTTCAAAGCATGTATACATTGCTTAGATATCGCAGATTACGGTGGCTTAGCCATGTCCGCCTCATGGAAGATGGTCGCATCCCGAAAGATATCTTCTACGGACAAGTTTCAGATCGCAAAAGAACAGTTTGGCATCCGCAGCTGAGGTTCAAATGTGTGTGCAAGAGAGACATGAGGGCACTGGACATAAATCTAGCAACCTGGAAGGATGAAGCTGCCGATCGCACCAAGTGGCGATGCTATAAACGGTGCCACCTCAGATTGGGCGAAAAGAGTCTCTCACAGCAAGCAGAAGTGAGGAGAAAACGTCGAAAGGAACACCAGGAAAATAAGCAGCTGAGGGCTGTCACCTCAGGGGAGCGATTCCATAATCAGTTATGACTGAAGGGGCTATTATTATTATTGTATTATTATTGGTAGGGTGGACAGTGACTTTTTCGGTCACCCTGTATGTGTCCTTGAATGATATACGGGGTACAAAGAGCTGTCATAGCCAGGAGTGAAGTTGAAGATGAGGTCTCAACTTCGTTTAAATGCTCCTAAGGCATGAGCAATACACAGCCGCTAACAATAAAGTCCAGCTCCTGGTTTTCACGTGGCGGCTCTGTTTCAACTATCAGGAGAAGAGGCGAACAGCTAATGACTGGCGCTCTAAAACCACAATGCTCCGGGAAGATGAAACTCAAAAGCCTTGGCATGCAGTTTATCTAGAAAGGAGAAAGAAAACTCTGATTTCAACCAGCTGCTGCCTTGCATGTTGACTAAGGAAGGGTTCCCGACAGAAATGCTTGTTGCAATCGGATGCACTAGGCTACATACTTAACGAAACAGTGCAACTTACTTCGCTTTATGCGGACGTCACGAATTAAAATTAAACAGAGTAGTGCTCATCCCGTGGAGCCCATCAGGTGGCGAAAGCGCCAGACCCCCGCCTCGAAGGTGTCCAACCAATGCTACTGGTGGTCACCTTCCACTGTACTGTGGAGTCAAGTTACAGACGGAAACGGCAAGAGCTACTGAACAGAGAAAGCATAGATGACCATCACCAATACTATTCCTGGAAAAACTCTACGGAGATGTCAACAGACTCAAGCTGGCCACTGCTTAGTTTGAACATCCTGCAGTTGACATCTCAAAGTGAACGAAGAAGAAGAATAGTGATATATTACATAAATTAGTGACTTAAAATACTTTTAGGAAAAGGCTGCCAATGTGTTTTTAAAATGAATTATGTATCACTACAGCCCACGTGTTTCCAGGGTCCGAAAGAGGCGCAATGAACAGTAACACTGTGACCTACCAAGCATGTCGTAAAAATCTACTAATGCAGTTAGGTTAAAAAATCCCATTAGTGTGTGACGTCACATCTGCGCAAACTCGTCATCCCCCTATCGTCACACTTCGTCAACAAATTTAAGAGCGTGACGTCATATGTGGACGACACCCCTATGCTCCAAGAGGAACATGGTACTATCGCTGTAGTTGATCCTCAAGCAGGAAACCACAGCGACGAAAATGATGAGCTGTTGCATTAGTAATTTTTGAAGCAGTTTATTTTTACGCGATGAGAACATCCCCAATCAAAACCTTCGCAGTTCTAACGGTACGTGGTGGTAAATGTGGCCTATTCTGTGTTGAATTTTTCCTTGACGAACGATGTATGTTTTGTAGAGAAATGTAAGTTCTTCTTCTGCGTTCATTTGTTGGTCATGCTAAATCTGCAAGCCTGTCGCCAGGACGAAGTCTTGAGTCTTTTCGTTATCCATGCGGCAGCACCGTAGTTTCTGCCTGGGCTCAGCATCCTCAGGCCAGGTCCGGTCGTAGATCATCGTGAGCTTGGCAGTTTTTGATAATGTGTACAGGGGTCTGGAGCCGCGGTAGCGCAGTGGTTAGTGCACTAGCTTTCTAGCTCGGCTGTCCATGGTTCGATGCCCAGTTGAGGTGGGATATTTTTACACCGCAAACGGCTCTGGGGTGGACCCAGCCTCAAAAATTAGGTACCAGAGCAACTCTGGGAAGGTTAAGGCAGCCGGCGTGATGCTGACCACATCACCCCTAGTGTTCTGATGGTCAAGAAAATATGTGCCTAACACCATATTCCCAATATGCCTCATTGGGCGTGTAACGGGATCTTACAGGACTCTGGATCCCGGTTCCACATGTAGAACTGTGAGTTGTCAAATTGTTATTGTGACTGTTGTTATTTAACTAGGGCTGCTGAGCTTGTCTCTCTTTAGCAGCCAATACCAAGTTGAAGACTCCTTGGTATTATCTACATTGTAGATCTAGGCTTTTCCTGTGGCTTTTCTGTCATTCCGAAACTTGTTGAGATAAGGGAGCTACTGCTGCTTTCCCGAGCATTCTATCCTGGCCCGGCATGCACTTAACGGATCCTCATATCTGGATTCAAGTTAGAAAAAAGAGGGGAGGGTGAGGGGCAGCATGCTTTGCAAACACTATTAATACTAAATGTATGTTGCCAAATATTACATATTGACTATATTTTGTTACATGAACAATTAAAAAAAAAACAAATCGTAATTTTGCAATAAAATTAGTACTATTGCACACTCGAGCATGACGTACACGGCGACTAATATGAAGCTTTGATTGAGGCTGGCAACCTCACCATGAAAACACATTACTACAGAAACCACCACATGTCAATGCTTTGTTCAGGTTTCTTGCAAGGAGATCAGCTGCAGTGGTGCTACCATGCTCCACTGGGAGAGAAAACGAAAATTATGACGACCAAGTTAGGAACCAATTTTACGTTGCTTGAGAAAAGAGATCTTGGCAGACCACAAATACAGGGGCGTATAAGGATATTCGCATCTGCTATCGGGGAATTGTGAAGAAATAAAAAATGTAATATTAGTTTTTTTTATACAATAATACCTCATATACACAAGCACGTGCTGGTTGTTAAGACAGTTGAGCCACTTGATAGTGCATGCCCTGGGCGTGGCGAAAACTGATTCCGTGGGCTTATGAAGAAGTCTGTATTACAAAGTCTTTGATTCCGAGTATACCCATCTAATTAGTTCAAGAATTCCTGTAGATTACGTGATGTGTTGGTGTTAAAAAAGGCAGATATTGTGTGTACGAAACCATAAACATGCGATGAAACATGAAACTCACACATAAAGAGCTTACGATCTCAAGCAAAAACAGAATTCTTGAAAAAAACTAATAAAAATAAAGCATTGTATAAAGCAGTAGTGTCGTAGATTTATAAAGATAAGTCAGAAGATATTTATGGTCCCGTCTGAGCAGAGGTGATAGTGGCAAATAAGTGAGGTTAATGGTATAGGAAATAGATTTCCCGAGTGAATAGTTTAAGGGTAGAATTCGTCTCTGGATTGAGAAGATACTCTAGTCCAGCCTATCTTTACGGCTGTAATTTATTATAAGAGCATCCTACTCTCCATACATGTAACATATACGTTTAACCACTCACACACACACACACACACACACAAATATGTGACTACAAGACACACAACCGTGAAAAACTATGGTTATTGGGTATGTGCCTGACCGACACATAAAGTTTAGTTAGTTTGTTGTTTATTATCATTTAAACTTCACAACATCGAATATCCAAGAATCAAATACATCAAAATTACGGTATAGATAATTAACAGAATTCCTATGCCCTCCCATCGGTGAGATAATAAGAACCCAACAAAGTTAATAACCCCAAAGGTCAAGAAGGTTAGCAATAGGTTACAGTATATAGACAGTAAAGTGAGCAAAATTCCTAATACGTGCTATCCCGTAAAGTAAACAGTTGTTAAAGCCAAATAAGATAGTTTGGTACAAGCTACATTAACAAGAAAATATTCAATCTCTCTCTCTCTCTCTCTCTCTCTCTCTCTCTCTCTCTCTCTCTCTCTCTCTCTCTCTCTCTCTCTCTCTCTCTCTCTCTCTCGCTCTTACGTGGCCACGTTCTCTCTTTCCTTACCTAATCTGATGTCATTTCCAGTCATGTATAATTATCCTGGATACAGTTATCGATATTGGTAATGTCAGGTTTCAGTAGCAAACTTCGCCCCAGTCCAGCCTGAACAGTAACGTTATAAAAGTGGACGCCAAGTTTGGTGAGGTAATCCTGGATCGATATTGTCACCTTGACTAGTTAGTGCTAGAAAAATCGAGATAAGTGTTCACCACATGGAACGGAAAACGAATACTTCTGGTATTTGGACACAGCTAGTTTCTAAAAATTGTTACTGATGTTGGTATGCGATTGATTAGATAGATCCTACCGGCTAACTCTGGTGGGTGCCGATTCTGAAATAGCGTGATTCGTCTGGATAAATATCCTTTTGGAATAAAACGACTATCAGAAGTCGGGAGAACAGTTATTGTTATTTTACCACAATGGGCTGATAAAATGCAAGAAAATATATCTGGGTATTTGATAAGTCCCCGTTAAAATTTTACTTATTACAATGTTCGTTCGTCTCTGTGGCCCGTCCTGTTCACAACTGAAACTTGGGGACGCGTCATTCAACAGAAGACAACTTTACTTCCACTCAGTAAAAAGTCGAGATACGGCCCAAGATATGGCCAAGTAAAAAACGCTGATCGCCGTTGAACAAGTTGCCACAATCAGAAATGAAACATTCTATACGAAATGCTAATAACACACTTTCACAATGGCTCTAGAATAACGAGCTAGATTATCCACACACAAAAATCTGAGCGACAACTGATAATGGTCAGCGGAAAACGCTGTTTATATAGGATCATCGTATTTTGATCTCAGAAGGCTGTTACTTTTCGCACTTCTTGTGCGTAGCAAAAATTCGGGAAACTATTTCCTCCGATCAAGGTTCTTCGTTCACTTTTGTCGGCCGCTGCTAACGACAACAGAGATTAGTCTAAGTAGCGGGCTCCGGTCTGCGGATTTTCCTGTTTCTCGAGATCAAAGAGATACCTTTCCCTGAATGTATCGACATCACAGGATTTGCTCTCCTCGTAGAGAAAATTCACAAGCTGTTACCTCCCACGTGTTCTGCACGTGCTATCTGACAGTTATCACAATATTGACAAATCAGCTCGCGTGAGAAACTCAAGTAAGCAAACGTGATTCGCTCCCCTGAATAAATGACAGTTTGCGGAGTTTGTAAACAAACTCGCAAGCTCGTTTGGTAAGGTCAAGCAGACAAAAAGAGGCGTGTATTAAGATGTGAGTCAGACATTCAGAAATTGCGTGGTTTTGCTTTAGCAGATGATAGGCATTAAATTGGAAAGCAAAGGCTGTCAGATTACGGTATCACTATTTACATTTCCACGTCACAAGTAGATAAATGACATACAAATTTGGGTTAGTTGCAGGGACTCGTAAGAAATTAAAAATAGAAAACTAGACAACAGAAGAGCAACAGAAGTGAGAAGTTTAACGGGGACTCGAACCCAGGACCATCCGAATGATATCACCGCCTCGCCACGAAAACAAATCATCTCTAACAACACTTAACTAAGCACCGCCAAAATAGGGTTTCGTGGACAGTGGTCATTAGCACGAGCACGTCACATAACACGGAATATTGAACCAGGGAAAGTCCCAGACCAATTATAAACGCAGCCACTTCAATAACTTTCTTATTCACCAATATAGGGAAGATAAGACAAGACAGAGACCGCAATGCTGTGTCTGGTAAAATATAGAATGGGGGAAACATGTGTAACACGTCTTACTAGGAGAAAGAACAGGAAAAAATCTACGTTGCGGCCACAAGGCCATAGTCAGGGGCAATCAAACAAATAATCAGAACTTTCTTTCCCTTCTGTTTTTTTTTTTTTGGTTGTCTGTCCCTGACGAAGGATTTGTGGCCGCAATTTATGTTTTTCCTATTCTTCCTCGTAGTAAGACGTGTTACACATTTTTTTTTACACATTCAACCGTTTTACCCCGTCCTACTGCAGTCCTCCTCATATACTCATATCATACTAGTAAAATATAGAATTAGAGCATTAATAGTTGCCCATCGCAAGCGAAGATGGCGACAGCTTCAGACTTGAGTTGTGACACATCTGTGCCGTGATCTCTTGTGGCTAAGTAGTCCTATTTTGGCCCTACAGGCCCTGCCACATACGGGGCACACATGGTTAGAGTCGATAGTAGTGTTGCTGGGCATTCTGACCTTTCTTGCAGCACGCTTGCCTTCTGCCTTATCAGCTAAATTCTGTTCTGCAATGCAAGCGCCTTGAATAATGTTTGTCCGCCAGGCAGAGCGATCCTGTGCGATATTCTCCCAAGAGGAGACATCAGTTTTGAAGCTGCTCAACGATGCTTTCAGTGTTTCTTTGAAGCGTTTCTTTTGTCTCCCTACTGTTCGCTTACCCATGGCGAGTTCGCTGAACATCAACTGCTTTGGGGGGGCGTTTTTCGGGCTTAGGAACAACATGTCTGGCCCATCTAATTTGGGCCCTCTGCAGCAATGTGTAGATGCTTGAGATATGTGCTCTGTTGAGGACCTCGAAATTAGATACTCTATCATGCCACTTGATCCTGAGAATCCTGCGGAGACAGCTCATGTGGAAATGATTAAGCTTCTTGGCATGTCTGCTATACACTGTCCATGTTTCACAGGCATACAGGAGGGTAGTAAGCACTATTGCATGATATACTTTTATCTTGGTGGCAGCACTAAGTCCAGAATTTACTCTTTGTCTTCCGAAAGCCGCACTTACCTTGGCAGACTAACTGGTAGGTTTGTATGGTAACAGATATATGAACATTGAGATTAATATTGAGTGAAGCCCGAGGCCTGTGAACAGTAAATAAATAACAAATACAAATGGGTATGCTGAGAGCACTCGTATGAAATAAAGAAGCAGAAAACTATATATATATATATATGTGTGTGTGTGTGTGTGTGTGTGACGTATAATGGAAAGAGAGCCTACAGTAATCTGACAGTCTTTTTGTGACCTCGTAGCGTTCTATGATTTGCTAGCAAAAACCAGTCATTTGCAGCCTGTGTTTACTCACTTTTTCACCCACGCCTCTTTTCTTTGAACATAATCAAACGAAGTTTTCAAACTTTCGTGACCTGTCAGTCATAACAGGTAGCGAATCAGGTTTGTTTACCTAGTTTTCTCACGCGAGCTTATCTGCCAATCATACAATACCTGACAGACTGCACGTGAAAAAGACAGAGTCTTTGAAGTCCACGAGGGGAGATCCAGGATTTTCCCGAGTGCGCTTTGATGTCGATCACGGGCAAATATCTTCGAGAACCCCGTTTCACGGATATAAGCCTTTGATGGCAGTCGAACGCCCGAGAAAAGGCCGACCGTAAACTTTTATCTGGGGAACTCATGTTTCTGATTCTCCGTTACTCACACAATAGTGCGAAAAGTAACATCATCTATAGATCAGAGAAACATAATGATATATAAACTGTGTTTTCTTAAACCTGCTATCAGTTGTCACTCAGAATTTTTGGATAGTCTGAGCACGTAGTTCTAGAACCATTGTAGAAAATATGTTAATATAATTCGTGGGGATTTTCATTCTGATTTTCTGGTAATAGAAATTAGTGCTTACGTGTTTAAAAGTGTTAAGCTTTTACCATTTTAATTCACTTAGAATTTCTAGCTGTTAAAACACTAGTGAAATAAAATAACGCGTAGCTTTTTCATACCTGATGTTCAGTTATAATGTTAATTTTCACCACACGCTTTCTCACACCAGAAGAGACGGGTTTAGCTGACTGTGTTAAATGCTAGGCGCGACTGATAGTGACAGAAAAGAATTCACGTTTTATTTCATTGTGCATATTTATTATAAGTGCCTATTATTTAATATCACACGACTTAACTATCAGACGCCGACCAAATTAGTAGCTAAGCGACGGGCGATAGGGTAGGCTAAAGACACCGTGTGCCTTTTAAATTTAATCAGGACTGAACAACTCTAAGAAAGCTATCTGCTTCAAGACCAGAAAACTTCAAGACCAGCAGTTATACGTCCGTACAGACTGGCTTTTGGGGATCAACTGCTTTCTCATCTCGAGGTTTGCCTTCGCAAAAGTGGTGCGGGCTTTTCCAGCCTTTTGATTGGACAGTCTAATATTTCTTTATTTATTTCATTGGACCTCACCCGCCCTCCGATGGAGTATCTCGGCTATTCCGACTTACGTCATCGGTTGTTGAGCAACTGCCGCCAAAAACTAGCGTTGAGTCGCTATTTAACCTAGTTTCAGTCTCAATCTGATAACCGCGTATCTTGAGTCTATTTCAATAAAACCTCGTAACTATTCTTCCTAATCTAACTGATAACTAATAGCACGAATGATGCTATGGTATCAGTAGCAGGCCATCCGGTGACATTGGTTCACATCTAGTGTATGCATGTATGCGCTTATGGGGGAACTTTTGTGTTTTGTAATGATCAGATTCTGCTCACTACAGAATCTAAAGAGTCGCTTTCCATTGTCATTGAGAGTTTCTTGTCCATATCTTCCGATAACTCCACCCCATCTAGCATCGTCATTTCCAACTCTGGCAATGAAATCTCCGAGCATGATAATTTCATCTAGGCAGTCATCCACTGTCCTTTGAAGCAGCTCTACGAATTCCTCCTTGACCTCTGCTCTCTCATCCTCATTTGGCCCATACACTATGACCAGGCTGACTATGGTTTCTCCTTCTTTTAGTTTTACAACCATAATGCGCTCCGAGACAAAGTTCCATCCCTTGATACTATCTTTTGGTTTTTTTGCCAAAATGCAACCCACGCCCCCTTTAGCTCTTTCAGATATGGGTACACCACTGTAGAGCAGCGTGTCGCCATCGAAATCCATGACTCCTTGTCATTTTTTCTTTGTTTCCGTTATAGCCAGGATTTCTAGTTTTGCTTTCCTCATCTCTTCCACCAGCTCCTCTTCTTTCCCATTTATACTTCTTGTGTTCCAAGTTCCATAAGTCATAGTCCGTTCCAGTTAGAAGCCTTTAGAATCAGTTCGGTTTTCTCTCTTGTATTTCGCGTAATCGTGATTTAAAGCAAACAGGTGATTGGCCTGTTGTGCCTTTGCATGATGGAGGGGCTGCCTCCTTACGGCCTCCATGCAGGCCGCCCTCCTCATATTTCAGCCGGGATTGGGACCGGACTAGGCGGAGTTACAGATTGAATTACCAACAATAAATGGCGCCTGAAGCCATTCTCGGACTTAGCTGCTGATCGCATCATGCTGAAGAACGCCGAAAAAACAGGAGAAGCGTCGAACATAATGAACATGTCTATAAGTGAAAACCACCGTATTAGCGGAGCGCCGAAAACCGAAACGCCGAAAAGAAACATGATAGTGCCACGTTCCAGTCTGTCTAACTAAACTGGTACCAGACTCTGCTAGTGAGTTAGAAAAAGTAAAGGCAGCAAGGAAAGGTACTGGTCACCCCCACCTCATGAAAAAAATCTGAACCTCGTATAATGAAGTCTCTATCACTTTACTCTGCTACTACAGTGTGTGCTGTATGACTGCCTTTACATTTTGATAAAGCGTTCGGTAGGCAGAGATGTTAGAGTGTTAAACCGGATTCTGGTTTATTCTCCTTCCTCGTTCACCTCCAGACTTCTTCATTAATGACTCTAATAAAGGCAGTAGTCACCTCAAGGTTCCTGACATCTCGTTCACCTTCAGACTTCTACATTAATGCCTCTAAAAAAACAGTAGTCAGCGCAAGGTTCCTGACATCTTGTTCAGGTTGAGACTTCTAAATTAATGACTCTTATAAAGGCAATAGTCAGCTCAAGGTTCCTGACATCTCGTTTGCCCTCAGACTTCCACATTAATTACTCTAATAAAGGCAGTAGTCACCTCAAGGTTTCTGACATCTCGTTCGCCCTCAGACTTCCACATTAATGACTCTAATAAAGGCAGTAGTCAGCTCAAGGTTCCTGACATCTCGTTCGCCCTCAGAGTTCCACGTTAATGACTCTAATAAAGGCAGTAGTCAGCTCAAGGTTCCTGACATCTCGTTCGCCCTCAGACTTCCACATTAATGACTCTAATAAAGGCAGTAGTCAGCTCAAGGTTCCTGACGTCTCGTTCGCCCTCAGACTTCCACATTAATTACTCTAATAAAGGCAGTAGTCAGCTCAAGGTTCCTGACATCTCGTTCGCCCTCAGACTTCCACATTAATGCCTCTAATAAAGGCAGTAGTCAGCTCAAGGTTCCTTACATCTCTTTCGCCCTCAGACTTCCACATTAATGCCTCTAATAAAGGCAGTAGTCAGCTCAAGGTTCCTGACATCTCGTTCGCCCTCAGATTTCCACATTAATGACTCTAATAAAGGCAGTAGTCAGCTCAAGGTTCCTGACATCTCGATCGCCCTCAGACTTCCACATTAATGCCTCTAATAAAGGCAGTAGTCAGCTCAATGTTCCTTACATCTCTTTCGCCCTCAGACTTCCACATTAATGCCTCTAATAAAGGCAGTAGTCAGCTCAAGGTTCCTGACATCTCGTTCGCCCTCAGACTTCCACATTAATGACTCTAATAAAGGCAGTAGTCAGCTCAAGGTTCCTGACATCTCGTTCGCCCTCAGACTTCCACATTAATGACTCTAAAAAGGCAGTAGTCAGCTCAAGGTTCCTGACATCTCGTTCGCCCTCAGACTTCCACATTAATGCCTCTAATAAAGGCAGTAGTCAGCTCAAGGTTCCTTACATCTCGTTCGCCCACAGACTTCCACATTAATGCCTCTAATAAAGGCAGTAGTCAGATCAAGGTTCCTGACATCTCGTTCACCCTCAGTCTTCCACATTAATGACTCTAAACAGGCAGTAGTCAGCTCAAGGTTCCTGACATCTCGTTCGCCCTCAGACTTCCACATTAATGACTCTAATAAAGGCAGTAGTCAGCTCAAGGTTCCTGACATCTCCAAACAATTTTTCGTGGAGAGAAGTAGGTAGCTGCCATTTGCTACTACTCCGTCCAATCTGTATATTGGGCAGGACTGCGGCAGATGTTCGGCTGTCATGGGGCTGGTGCCACAGGCGCAGAGATCTGTTGGACCACTACTGTACCTGTGGTATAGATGGCGCCTCAATCTGTTGCGTCCAGTGCGTAGCCAGAAAATGATGAACTGGTCTCGCCTAGACAGCTGGTGATAGGCTTCACTTAAAAAAAAATATGGCTTGGGTGTTTTCTTTCTCTGTTTCAAAACCTGCTAGAGTCACGCTGCAGTCTACCTAGCTGTAAATGGGTATCTAGCTGTGCTCTTATGTTTGATAAGGCAAAGACATCGAAGAAGTGAACGGATCATTTCATAAAACTGAGACCAAGCATAGATGAAGTACCTAGTACTCAACTCGCCTACTGCAGTACCTGCTATGGGACCACCTATGCCATCACTTTACATATTGATGTCGAGACTAGTTCATTCAGCCTTCATGGCTGACAACTCAGGCGTTGATCCAACCTTGTGTCTCGTAAGCGACGCATCCGCCTGGGACATTCAATACCCGACCAAAACGCGAGGATTTCATCGCCGAGATGTTGCGATATAGTCCAATGAATGTTGTCAGGCAGAGAAACATACAAAAGAGGCCAGTCGGGGGCGCTAATGACAATTTGTACGTTGTTGAAGTAGTAGTGAATACAGGTTGTTGTAATTTCCAAGAGGGGAAGAAAATAGCTATATCAAATCACCCAAAGGTTGACTGATTCAAGTGTATCAAATTTTGAAGGGATCTGAAGCGACAAATCGTTCTGAAACATTCATAAGCGCAAGGGATATCACGTGGCCGGGGTTGAATAGAAATCCCTGGGGATTATGCGTCTTATCATCTCCCACGGAGTAGCTTCATCGAGAGAGAAAATTCTTTATGTGGGGAAAGGAAAACCACTTTCGTCCCATTTCACGATTATCCACACCAGTACGTCTTGCCTATCAGATATGTTTTCGTTTTAGGATGCATTTTCTTTGGAGGAAATAACTTCTTGCTTGAATAGCTACCGAGACAGAATATGAAAAGGATGGATGATGGATAGGTGAGACTGACAGACAGAGTGATTGAAAGAAAAGAAAAAGATGGATAGACGGAGAGACAGACAGACTAGACAGAAAGACTGATTGACAGATAGACTGACTGACAGATAGATAGGCAGATGTATAGACAGGCAGAGAGACAGACATGTTGATTGCTTGAGGGAAAGAAAGATGGATAGACAGAGCTGATAGACCAGACAGACGGAGATACAGACAAACAGACATACTGATTGAAAGAAACGTGAAAGATGGATAGACAGAGCTAGCACACCAGACAGACGGAAAAACAGACAGATTGATTAAAAGAAAAAAAAGTGGATAGTCACAGCTGATAGATCAGACAGACAGACGGAGGTACAAACAGACTGATTGACAGAAAAAAGAAAGATGGATTGACAGAGCTGACAGGTCAGACAGACGGAGATACAGAAAAAAATACAGACTGGTTGAAATAAAAAGAAAGATGAATAGACAGAGCTGACAAGCCAGACAGACAGACAGACAGAGATACAAGCAAACAGACAGACTGATTGAAAGAAAACAAGAAAGATGGATAGATAGATAGATAGATAGATAGATAGATAGATAGATAGATAGATAGATAGATAGATAGATAGATAGATAGATAGACAGACAGATAGATAGATAGATAGATAGATAGATAGATAGATAGATAGATAGATAGATAGATAGACAGACAGACAGACAGACCGATAGATAGATAGATAGATAGATAGATAGATAGATAGATAGATAGATAGATAGACAGACAGACAGACAGACAGACAGACATACATATAGATAGATAGATAGATAGATAGATAGATAGATAGATAGATAGATAGATAGATAGATAGATAGATAGATAGATTTCACTTAATATTCACGTCTTTTTTTACTGTTTTATCTTTATAGAGCATGAATCTACCACTCCAGCTGGTTTGTTACTGCCCACACGTGTCGAAATATGACATAAAATATAACCCCTTGTGCGCAGCAACAAACTTCAGCTGGTCCGTGTTGCGTGCATTGTTTTATGTAGTATAGTAGTTGTAACACAGCCAAGTGAAGTCTAAAGACAGTCCAATGCAAACGCCAACAGATATTATAAATTTAAGTAAGGCAGTCTTGGCGACACAGACAATCGTTTAATGGTACGATAAAAACTCCAATTTAACGCATCACAGTGTGCAATTTTCGAGACCTAAAGGTCTGTTATATTTGGACATGCGCCCTAATATAACCAGTCATGTTGCAAGAAGCCTGCATCAATGCATTCACGTCCTCTTGTAGTAGTGGTGTCTATAGCAATTCGCATTCACACATTGAGGTTACCAGCCACATCCACCACCTCATTTTAGTCTTCTCTTACGGCATACCTGAGGCAGTCGTAGTCCTATTCTTTATGAAGGTAGTCCCAAAGCAGATACTGCCATAGGGGAAGATTGTGTTAGAGACTTCATTATATCAAGTCTCAGCTTCATGAGGTGAGGTGACCATTTCCCTTTCACGCTACATTTTTTCTCCCTAAATCAAGAGCATAGTGAAGCAGTGTGACGGTATTGCCTCCCCTGCTTTGCAGTAGTGGTCCAACAGTGGCCAAAACTCAAGAGTATCTAATATGGGCTTCAAAGGTATCTACCTTCGCGCAAGATTACTCTTGGCAGAGATGTAAATAGAAGGGTGATGTCACTTCTATTACAAAGAGAGTCTTCACAAGATATTCAGAATAAGCGAGAACAATACTGCTTTGGCTGAGTATGTTAACTCTGTAATTCTGCCGATGCTTTTGTGAAGGATTTAAGCACTTCTTGTTCAGCTCGTTTAAGCCCCCCACCCCTAATTTACTCAGTGGAATTCTATTATTTTAATAAAGCTCTGTTTAGAGTGTTTGTAGTAATTTGACTGAGACACACATGCAGTAACTTTAAAATGATTAAATCGAAGTCAAATTTGTAACATTACAAATAAAAGAAATGTAATAATCACTTTAGGTTTTGGATCTAGAAATGTTATCGTCACAGTCTTTAGGGAATGTGAGATGTTACAAGAAGTTCAAGTGGCAGCATATATTTGAACTTAGCTGCCAATGACGATTCTGCTCCTTCTTATAGGTTGGTACATTTCACTCTGCTCGCGCTCGTCTCTGATCAAGGTTGTGTCGTGACACATTCTAAATACCTTTAAAGCCTAACACATAAATTCAATAAAAGGGAAAGAAGAATGGTAAAGAACAGTGCTGTCACAATGACTGTACTAGAGATCCCCCTTTTTCTGCTTCGTCTGCATATTCTCACGCTTGCACGTTTACTAGTAAAGCCTACAGCAGCATACACGCGTTTTCTGCATTTCTAAGAAAACCTACGCAAGCTGATTAATGACCTAGCTCGTAATGAAAAGACAGATGGAATTAGGATAGAAAGAGGGAGGGCTGAAAGCAGGAACGCCGGCAACACTAACACGCGTCTACAATTTGTCATGGGGCACTAGCTTTTTTTTTTCAAAATAGAGCAGTGATTACCCATACCACTGTAAAATCTTCTTCATTATACTGGTTTCCCATGTACAGTCCAGACACCCTAAAGTTTTGAGGAGCTGGTAACAGCACGACTATCCTATACATATTTTGAAACTTAGCTCCCTTAAAACTTTTCTATTTGGGAGGACTTGCTGACAAAGAATAGTGTTAAGTGTTACGCAAATAGTCTAGGAATTAACAAATTATAGCCAAAAGAAAATAGTGAGGGTGTCAGACAACACCCAATAATAATCGCACAGTGGCATGTTTTGAAACCACCATTTTACGGGAAATAGGTCACCATGTTAAACAATTTAAATGAATATGAAGGCTAAACGCGATTAGTCGGACTACAAATCTAATTTTGTAGTAGGGGTACTTTTTCCCAAAAGCTGTGTAAACATGGCCCGATTGGTTTCTATAGTCTTTAAGCGTCACAGTGCCACATTTTAAAATAAACTTACTCAGAAACAGTGCGTTGAGAACCAGCTTATATTTTTTTCTAAATTGGGACAGAGGCAGACTTTATTCATCGCCAGTCAACGTATTTGTGTATTATTTCCATGAATTGTGGTAAACTTGACATATTTGATATCTTTTTAATGAAAATTGAATGTAAATTGATAATTTATGTCTGTAAATGTGCGTGGTTCAGTAGCAAACATTGGCTCCAACCTGAACAGGACGTGTCGGAGAAAAGTAAAAAACTGCATGGAATTGCCAAACAGTACACTGACACCTATCTTATTGACTAGATAGAACTTGCTGGAACAGATTTAAATAGGGAGCTTTCATATTTACTTAATATTTGAATGCAAAAGGTTATGTATAATAATAGATTATAAATTAGTCTGTTTACAACCTTCTTGTTTACATGGTCCTAAGTTATTGATTCAAAAGGTGACATATACTCCTTGGTCCAGATTGACAGTGAGGTCATTCTCCAGAACACAGTGAAGCAATCGAGCAGAGGAGTCTTTTCCTGCCGCCATCACGAAAGATAAGCTTCTGTGGCCAGAGCAGCTCAACATTATGTGCCCCCCCTCCCTTCTAAAAGTGACATTATATTTCAGAGGGACAATAAATTGTTTCAAATGACAGGAATGTGAACTTTTTACTATTTGTATTCAAACACTGAAGTGGTTGACAAAAACAATCTAGCTTGAAAAAAAAACTTACCTCACTACTTTTAAAATGATAATACTAAATTCTTCAATACATCATAAAGATTACATTTGATTTGACACTGTGTAGTTGAAAGGATATCTTGAAAGTAATTATTACATATATATTTGAACCCGTACACTTGACTCATTTAAGATAGTTTATAAGTTTATATGTGTAGTGTCACAGTGTTGTAAAGTGTTGAGGAATAAATTAAATTGTTTATCTGTCTGTTGTTGTTGTATACTTACATGTACATCATTTCTTTCATCTTTCCCTCCCTGCTCCACAGGGAACCTGGAACTACTTTATGCTTTTAGTTCTCTTTACGAAACTATCAATAAAGCAATCACTAGCCCATGCAAAGGTGGTCCATGAATCATCATTCGTTTTCCACCCCATAGTTATACCACCTCCCAATCACTGACTTTACCCTTGAATTAAAATTAATCCCTTTGGATGAAACTTTCTTTACTAGCTTTCAAATGACATTTAAATGAAAAGGTTAATCCAATATAGATAGAATTTCACTGATTCAAAAGTGTTCACAATATAAATTTATGTTTTCATTTCACATGGTAATTGAAACTTACATATATATGTTAGTTCACATGTTAGTAATAAAATATGAAATGTAAATCACAAATTACGCCAATCCTGGCTACAGACTTGTTGCTCAAATGAATAAAATAGACGAGTCGGTCTCTTATACGCGTCTGATGTGTCTTTAATTTGACAATACATTACCTCTCTGACTTCGTGTGTGTCTTCAGTTTCCTAGTCCCGGTGTTCCTTATTAAAATGTAGAGATTTCCTGTGCTTTTTAAGTCTTATTTGGTTCTCCAACTAACGGTCCGGTTAAAAAAAGGAATTATGAATCTAGTCTTCACTCTGGCGAGGTCTGATGTTGTCTTGGCGAGCGTAAAATTCACAGTGAAATAAAACTGCGAAAATGGTCAGACTATATTCCTATCTTCCCAAGCATTGTTGTTATGAATCTAATCAGAAAGATCCAATCATTTCAAATCTTGCGGATAAGGTGTGAGGATTTCAAAAATATTCCAACATTGGATAATTTTGAACGTAAGGCAGGGGTAAACTCTCCCATATATGGTAACATGATGTCCGATGCCCTTGTGTACAAACTTACAGACAGATCGGGGAACTCACATGACAACATATGTAAGCTATGATGCTTATTACTTTATTAGAAAGTAAAGCTGTCATAACAAGTCGGCCCGGAAGCGATTATGTCATACGTGTCTGTCCACATGTGTCACACAGACAGTAATCTCGTTATATGTCGTATGAGTACGCAAAACTCCATGTCTGCCCATCTGGGTAACCAAGCGAGTCGTCTTATCAGCGGTTCAATCTAAACACGCCGGCGACTATCTTATCCCATTGCTCACCGCAAGCTAGGATGACCGGGTAACAAACACATCACAGAGAGGTGACATCACAGAGAGGAGTGTCGAATGATTTGATAAAATCAAATATCTGCTACTTAGCAGAAAAATAACGACGAAAGAAAGAAAGAAAAGTGCGCTACTTGAGAGCACATAATAAAAATCAGTACCACAAATGTACCGACACTGCCGGAGTGAAACAAAGATCGTGAAGAGGTCGTCCATTTCGTCACAAGCACATATTTTCAGCTTGGTAGACTGGAGCCTAACACTAACCATGTTTCAGTCCCGACACCCACCCACTTTACCGCGAGAGGCAAGTGTCGCTGTTGTTGCTGTTGTTTAACTAGAGCTGCTGAGCTTTTCGCTCTTTTGCAGCCAGTACCAAGTTGAAGAGTCCTTAGCATTATCTACACTGTAGATCTAGGCATATCTTGTGGCTTTTCTGCCATTCCGGAACGTGTTGAGTTGAAGTCATAAACTTCAGTTTCTCTAGCTTGGCTTGCATTTAAAGAATCATCACACATGGTCCCGAGCTAGGAGGATGACGCGCGTGACATACTGTGCATTCCGCACCATCCAAGGGAGCTCTCCAAACATGCAGAGCTAAAATACTGTGCTCTGGTTCTGGGCTCTCCAAACATGCAGAGCTAAAATACTGTGCTCTGGTTCTGGGCTCTCCCAAGTAATTGTCACTTCCACACAGAGCCACTTCTCAGCTCCACCCCACCCCCTCCCCCCGCCTGTCATGGGTACATAGTGAGATCCTCTTGCATGCAGTCAACCACATAAAAGCCATAATTACGTGTGGACCTCGTGACTCTTCCAAGTTTAGTGTGCATTGATGGGTTCTCAACATGTTTCATCACAGAGGGAATCCCTGTAAATGTGTGGGTGAATTCAAGAGTCAATAAGGGTATGATTAGCCTTTACAGACAGAAGTTCACATCCACATCTGCATACTATTATATCGTGCTTAGCTGGTGGTCATATAAGGATAACTTCACATAAGCCTACATAGGCAAGTGCTGTAACTTGCTAATCGGTGGCTAGATACGCAGAGGGACAAACTATAATAAGTTACATACTTGTAACAGATACCGAGTTTGAAATTGTATTGATTTGAATGAAATTTATGTCACTTTTAGCCGAGTAGTCTGCCCTGTCTTGTTCTCTATTTTTGTCTACGCCCAATTTTCTGTCCCATAGCTCCTTATAGCGCTATTTCGGGCATTGCTCATGTCAGTCTTACGTTGGACAGGCTAAAATTCCACCCCTTTGCACGTGGACAGCGGCATCTAGCTAAAGGTCCTTTTATTCTACCTTTCTTGTACAGAACGGCTAGTTCCCTGTTTTCTTTGATTTACAGAGAACCCGTGGACACGGGGGGAGGGGAGGGGGAAGGGGAGGGGGAGGGGGGGGGGGACGGACGACTTTAACTTTTCATCCTTCCGCCCGCGTCTAGAATCACGGATTCTGGTCGTTCGTAACAACTGCTTAGTGTTGCGTCAGATTATGTCTTTCTCCTGTATCTAGAGTCGCCAGGGAAACATTTCCCTAGACCCTTATGTCTTGTTACGTTAGATCTTAGCACGTGCAAAAGCCACCTGCAGACTTTATCTTGCTATTTAAGCGAGGTGTCTTTATCACTCAGTACCATTATATCAAGAAAATTCTGCCACTGAACAAAGTCATATTCTGCGCCAGAGCTAATAGCAGTTGTAGTGCAGGAATTATTCTTAACTCGCTAAGCACATATTTACTCATTTAATACATTGGGGTGTTATCTTAATCTAATAGAATAGACTTGAAAATGTTAAGCGAATAGATTTGATTACGGGTTACGTTGCTTGATTAAGCTGATGTTAAGTTAAAATTGTATTAGGGGAATTCCCTCGTATGATCGAGAAGTTTCTAAGTCGGTAAGCGTGGCGAACACTAGTCAGTTCAAATCGCGGAGATGGTTTTTTTCTCTGAACTGTCTTGAGCTGTGAGTAAGCTCGTGTGACTAGCCCATGCAATTATCGAGACTGAGTTGTGTTTTTTAAACAACCGAGTCTCGTGTCTTTTTTGGCGGGTCTAGTGTGTGAACTAAGAGCAGTCTGTTTTTGGGTACCGACGGGAGAGGTCGGTCCTACAGTGTGTGTTTTGAGTATGCCTGCGCAGTGCAAAAGTTATAGAGGCCATTATTTGTGTAGGCCTATAATTCCTGAGTTTATTGGAGAATTGTGTTTGTGAGTCTTTTTGAAGAGGTAAGGATCCAGGACTTATGTTTGACTATATAAATGTCAAGATGAGTGAAGGCGAGATTACTGCAAACTGCCAGGGAGTGCAGTCTTGCGAGAAATTGCCGCGAGTATTCACTATTGATGTTAGAAGCATCGTTTGAGGCCATTTATTATTGTCAGCACGGCGAGGATGACCGTTTGCTGGGAAAAGGATCCATTGTCTATTTATTATAATGCTGATGTTAGAAGCATCGTTTGAGGCCATTTATTATTGTCAGCACGGCGAGGATGACCGTTTGCTGAGAGGATCCATATCTACATTAAAGCGCCAAGGTTGAGAGCGTCTTTGATGAAGCATATTTAAGGAGACCATTTGTTATTATTGAGAGGATCCATATCTACATTAAAGCGCCAAGGTTGAGAGCTTCTTTATTGAGCAGATTTAAGGAGGCCATGATTATTCATGTTGTCAGCACGGCGAGGATGACCGTTTGCTGAGAGGATCCATAGTTATATTGGAGCGCCAATGTTGAGAGCGTCTTTGATGAAGTATATTTAAGGAGGCCATTATTTATTACATTAGCACGGTGATGCCGACCGTTGCTGAGAGGATCTAGTGTTGATGTTGTAGAGCGCTAATGATTATGAGAAGTGGAGATGTGACTATAGTACTTTCTTGTTGTGAGTTATGTTTGACTATGTGTATTTCATATGAACGTATTGTGACAATAAACTATGTTATATGTCACCTGCAGTTCCACGACTTGTACGTGCGTATCTGTGGCGTGTGAATGTACCCACGCACACTCACTACAACATTTAACACGGTAGGAGAACAGTAGGCGTGACGGTAGTAACGCATGACCATAAATAGCCTGGGTGGCGGAAATCTAGGTCAACAAACAGATTGAATTCACTAACAGTATCTCGTGTGTAGCAGTGGTATGTTAGTCTTACAGAATTTGATATTTAGACATTCGCGTGATATAAGAATTACTGTTCTGCTCTGTGTGGGCGTATGAACAGTTTGACCATTAAAGAAACACCCATCACCATTTATTCAATCTCCAAGACCAGTCATCAATTATAATATTTAATAATTTATCAGTAACTTTCAAAGTAATCGTCAACAGCGTAAAAACTCACGGTAGAATATAACAGTGGAAGTATTTGGTATGGGACTATTATCAGTGGTGGTTTTCAGTCTAGAAGGAGCTAACATCTACGTATTCGCGTTTATAACCTGGGATTCTGGACCAGTCATTACAAGTGGGAAGTTGACAGGTTCTTGGTAGACAGTCAAGTTTAACTAAATGTGAAGTGTTTTTGAGGAGTCGTTTGCAGATTATCTCAAGTCAAAAGTCACGGAGGTTGCTGTGCTGCATTTTTTGTGTACCTTTCTGCGCTGGAACGGTTTTATCTGCAGAACTTTGTGATATCTGGAGTGTTGGCGGAAGGAACGGAAGAATATTAAGATAAGTTATTTTGTTCTGTGTAGATTGTGCCACTTTTCTGCATTTCAGCAAGTCTGCCTATACTATCCATCACTTATTCTGTTGATAATTGTCGTTGTGTTGTCGATAATGGTATCGATTGATGTAGAATATGTTGATGCATAGGTAATGTATGCTATATATAGGTACTATAACAGAAATTGGTGTACAGTAATTAAGAAATAATTGCAATTTCTTAAAAAGATAATTGGCTTGGTGAGGTGAAAGTTTAATTAATACATATATTGTTGTCTAAGTAAGTAAGTCACTATGGACTATGATACAGATCCTGAGGAAAAAAAATACCGTGAACTATTGGGATTTGGAGACCGTGAGCTGACTGAGTCTGAAATAAATAGATTGATATGTGAAAAGCTAATTCATGAAAGTGATGAGAGGTATAAGAAAAGGATGCTAGAAGAGAAGAAGCAATTGGATATAAAACAGAGTACCCTAGAGCAAAGGGAAAGTTTCATAGAATGTACTGCTCAAGTAAGAGAGTTACATGAAAAAGTCTCTAAACTTACAGATGATTTAGGCACATCAAACTCAGAACTTGCTAGTACTCAAACAGCATTGAGTGTAGCATTGTGTAAAATCAAAGAGTTAGAAACTCAGATTAAGGATAACAATAGTGAAGTTAGAAATCTAACTCAGGAACTTCAAGAAAGGAGAGAAATATATGACAAATTGAAAATGGAGAACAATTAACATGAGCAAACTTATATAAAAATGCTTCATGAGGTGAGGCATGATAATGAGATTCTCAGTGATCAAATTAAGGACATGAATATTGTACCCCTTAAGAAGAATGATGAGATTATGTATAATTACAATGATGATATTTAAGATTCAGTCTCTACAACTGGAGTTGACTCAGTTGAGAGCAAATAAAGAACAGTATGAGAAAGAGACATTAGTAGAGTTGATGGTTGAGAAAGAGAAAGTCACTAAGTTTGAAAATATGCTAGCAGATGAAAGCTGTAAAGTTTTAAGAGCTGAAAGTTTAAACAATAAATTAAGTGAGCAGATTGCACTTAAGGATATTCAAATTTCAGAAGCCAGAATGAGAATAGATGGTCTACTTGACATTCTCTTAAAGAAAAAAAGGTGGTCTTCTGTCAGTGTTGACAGTGAAAGACATAAAGCAAAAAGTCAGTCCTATACACTTTTTGCGGACTCTAAAGTTAAGAATAGTGGACAGAAATCTTTTCGAGGGAAATATAACTTTCAACGCAATACCAATGATTTTAGCGATATTGGTTCCTGGCGGCAAGCTAGCAAAGGAAAATCTACAGTATTAGACAACCCTGTAGATAACAAAAGAAACAATAATAAATTTCAATTCAAGTTGTTAAAAACAAACAAGGGATTAATTGAGAACCCTGATGGAAAAAAAGATAGAACTACTTATTCCAGGAAGGAAACATATTTTGTGAAAAACAATAAAGATATTGTTAAAGCTTTCGGTCATACCCAGTCAAGTCAGTGTGACCCATTTCTTAAACACACTGCCACAAACAAGGATAAAAATACTTTTGATAGGAGATATAACCCTGAGGTTAAAATGTACCAAGGGATTTCTTCATATAGTAATGTTTCTTTGCCTAAAAACAAGAAACAATTTGACAGATCAAACCATCGTGATTCTAGGAGTATTAGAAATTATAATGGAAATGATTATGTGAAAGTTTGTCAATCTGGTAATAAACTTGTTGATAAAAAGCCATTTCTATCTAGTAGATATTTTTATCCAAGAGGAAATGCTAATGGTAATTATGCTAACTGGGATGTAAAACAGTACAACTGTGTCAATAGAACAAAAAACAATGTTCTTAACAGCAATTATAGGAATCGTAACCAGGTTAGCTGTACTCCACATGAGAGCAAGGTTGTTAACAAGCAAAGTAATAACACTATTGATTGTCACACTAGTGGTGTCGAAAGGTCATCTCGTTCTTGTGAACGTAGTAATTTTTTTCAGCCTACAACAAGGATGAACTTTCGTTACGGTCAAGTGGTCGCTAAGCCTTCTGTGAAGTTTACATCGTTTAAGGAGGACTTGTTGAGGTGTGTGAAAAGGGGCCAAGACTCTACTCCACCCCAAGGGATAGGTAAACGTGAAAGTTGATTTTCCGTTTTTCCTTATTAAATCTAACAGATGATTAATAGAAATTTTCATTTGTATTGTCTCGTAGCGTGAGACGTTGTGATGAGTTGGCGCACTTGTTGACATTATTCGTGAAGAATGTGGATTATCTATCAAGCAGAACCTATTAGCGTCTCGCTATACATCTGACGAGTCACTTTTGGAGGATCAAGAATTAATGACGGATTGTCGGGATATATTTTTTTTTTTACAGCTGATTTATTTTCGTAGAATAGTACATGTTATTGTATTCTGTGGATAATATATCATATGATGTTTTATTAAAATATGTGTAATTTCTTTGAAACATTATGATGTTCATTTTTATGCATCATTTGATTGCTATAAATATATATTTTTTGTGGAACATATATGACTGTTTCGAATGTACCAGTCCAATTTTTTATGCAATTGTATACTATTCTGTTTTGATTGTGTGTAACATATGTGTTGGTAATAATTTGTATGTAATTTTTGATAAATGCAGTGAGCGGTGTCAAACCTGTGCTCATTTAGATCATAATTATTGATATGTATATTTTTCAGGTTGTAGCTGTAATTGTTAGGATAATTATGTGGATTTATTATTATGTTGTGTAATATGATTTTGTAGAATTATCTTGCATGTATTAGAAATAATTGTGTATTTGAATTGTTAACATATGTTGAAACACTGACCTTGTCATAGCATAGTACCTAGAATTTAAATAATAAGATTTTTTCAACATTTTTGCAACAAATTAATGTGATAAACAAAACCTTTGCAGGTATTTTTATAGGACTTCTTTTTCATATCCTATTGTACCAATGGATTTAGGATTTATTTATACTATATATATAGGCTGAGTAAGATATAAATTTACAGTTAAATAACACTGAAGCTCAACGCTATGGTTAGTCAGAATTAACTTATAAATTAAATTCAACTTTTTTGTAAAATTGATAGACACATCTGATACTATTGTTTGTTTGAAGAATATAGACGGATTGTTATAATACATACTCTCTATATACATTATGTTATGTTTGTATGTTGGAAAGTTGATATACAGATGACATTGTATTTTTCTTAGGTGTTTTTTTTTGGTGATGAATTCTTCGAAAAAAAAGAAAAACTTACATGTTTTGATTTAAGTGTTTGTCTAGAGATAAGATATTTTATGCTTCTCTCATTTTGTTAGAAGTTAATTTCACAGGTGTTAGACTTGAAGGCAAAACGGAACGAGGATCAAAAGACAAAAATCTGACTGAACGCGTACTTGAACTAGCGAGGTTAATGGACGCAAATTGGTGGGGCAAGGAGGAAAAGTCACGTTCCCCCCCCCCCCCAAGTTGACATAAAGTAAGGAATTCGACAGAAGGGACCTTGGATATGATACGCCACAGTCATTTATTGGACGCTTTTGCGATACCAAGCCTTTTATTTGAATTCAGCGGCTAAACGCAGATGCTTGAAATATTACAAAATTCAAAAAGTAACTTTTTCTTAATATTAATGTTAGGAATATAAGAATTAGCTGGCCGGATGGCCCATTCTGAGCAGTGAAATAATATGCTTTTAATTATACAGACGGATAGATAATAATGAAGACATTGACAAAAGACTGTGTTGTTCACAACAGCGAAAGACTGCAGTGAATCAAATATCTCACTATTTGCACAAAAATCGCGACCTTGAAGACTCAAGTGTCCAAATCTAGTTAGAATGAAAGAGAAGGGGAATTGGTGGAAGCTGTGGCTAAAAATAACTTTTCAGGCAAAATTGTAGAGGGGATGAATAGGTTGGTTCAAAAAACAAGTACGTTTTTTGTGAAAACGCAAGTAGAGACGGACAGACTAACAGATAAAAATCCATACTTGACTGAAGCATGACTGAAATGACTTTAGTGTAGGAAATTTGAATTGAAAAACACAAGGCAGTGATTGGCCACAGACAATCATATTATCGGCGCTCAGACGCGCATTTGGGGCCATTCCTCAATAGTTGTCCAGTGATAGACACAGTAAATTTCAAGTGTGGTGATTTCCAAATGAAATAAATTGAAATAAGTTCAGGGACGCCATACTATAGCCAGCAGCTCAGCTGAGTTTTGCTAGCATTTCTGTGTTCTTTATTCATAATCTGGTAAGATTGAAATTATTTCTTTGTATATTTTGAATATTGTTTAATGTTTCGAGTGATTTGATACTGCCATATCGAAATCTAGCCTTACAAACAAGTAAGGATTTGCTCTGGACCCCCCCGCCCCAGTTCAGGGTCTAGAGACAAATAAAATACATAAACTCCAGCAAGGATTAGGAAGGACAGATCAAGTGTTGAGATCAATGAAACATATTACCTATACTATTTTAGGGGAGGAAACTAATAAACATATTTCAGAATCTGTAGTCTGGGAGGACCTATCTGATGTGAAACCACCATGGTAAAATGTGCTGTATGGTCAGAGAGATCTGACCTGTCTATATGGTGTTGTTGTTGTGTAGTGTTGTGTCCAGACATGGTTAGAGAATGGACTTTTGACACATAGCCAATACTTTGATTGCAGAGCTGTGAGTTTCAGTTGTCACCAAGGCGGTGTAAACTAAGTTGGTGATTTTACCAGAGTGGATCCGTGCAGTAACGTTGTGTCAGAGCAGACTATTATTGCCCCCAAGCACGGAGAGGTGGGGCCACCAGATCTCAGCACCAGAGCTACATCTTCAAAGTTGAGTGAGCCTCTGGTCTGCTGGAAATTCACCAACTCCATTTAGTTACTAACAATCCCATAAAATTCCTGCCATTTCTGGACAAGGTGTAGTCAATATAGACTGGAGTGATGAGGCCACCCCAACAGCACAACCATTAACTATCCTCCCAATTAGATGACTAGTATAAACATTAATAAAACTAAATAGTCTAGTACTTACATATGTACACTCTTGCATTTATTATGTAATATTCCATGCATTTCTTTCATAATTTCTAAATCTTTTATAAGTTCTGGTCAAAATAAAACTTGATCCAGAACAAAATAAATGTAAAAAAATTTCTATCAAAAATTTTACACACTTTAGTTAGTTCAGTGTATTATAACATTTGTTAATATTATTAGACTTAGTAAATATCTGTGTGTGTGTCTATAAACTATCACACCACATTACATATCATTACCCTAGACATTTAACGTAGCCACATTCATTAAAAAAAAAAAAAAAGATAAGTGTGAGGTCGTAGTGGTAGCGAGAAGGGCCTTCTGACAACTCTCAGTTACATTTTATCTCAGGAGCCTTCACAGCTGACCTCATGCATCACACGTAGTACCATCACCACCATACAATACCATCAAACCCACTACATATATTGGGGTCTCTTTGTCCCGGGATCATTAGCCCAACAGTAATATTAGGATCTCCTGTTGGGAGAAATAAAATTAGGGAAACAAAATTGTAAAATTCCCTTTAAAATTAAAAGTGTCCCTGCATATAAAAGTTGGTGAATCTTCACAGCGGTGTGGCAACTGATACAGAGTAAATATTATCAAAGGGAGGTGATCTTGAAAATGTTAAGCGAATAGATTTGATTACGGGTTACGTTGCTTGATTAAGCTGATGTTAAGTTAAAATTGTATTAGGGGAATTCCCTCGTATGATCGAGAAGTTTCTAAGTCGGTAAGCGTGGCGAACACTAGTCAGTTCAAATCGCGGAGATGGTTTTTTTCTCTGAACTGTCTTGAGCTGTGAGTAAGCTCGTGTGACTAGCCCATGCAATTATCGAGATTCCTGAGTTTATTGGAGAATTGTGTTTGTGAGTCTTTTTGAAGAGGTAAGGATCCAGGACTTATGTTTGACTATATAAATGTCAAGATGAGTGAAGGCGAGATTACTGCAAACTGCCAGGGAGTGCAGTCTTGCGAGAAATTGCCGCGAGTATTCACTATTGATGTTAGAAGCATCGTTTGAGGCCATTTATTATTGTCAGCACGGCGAGGATGACCGTTTGCTGGGAAAAGGATCCATTGTCTATTTATTATAATGCTGATGTTAGAAGCATCGTTTGAGGCCATTTATTGTTGTCAGAATAACGGCGAGGATGACCGTTTTTGCTGAGAGGATCCATATCTACATTAAAACGCCAAGGTTGAGAGCGTCTTTGATGAAGCATATTTAAGGAGGCCATTTGTTATTATTGAGAGGATCCATATCTACATTAAAGCGCCAAGGTTGAGAGCGTCTTTATTGAGCAGATTTAAGGAGGCCATGATTATTCATGTTGTCAGCACCGCGAGGATGACCGTTTGCTGAGAGGATCCATAGTTATATTGGAGCGCCAATGTTGAGAGCGTCTTTGATGAAGTATATTTAAGGAGGCCATTATTTATTACATTAGCACGGTGATGCCGACCGTTGCTGAGAGGATCTAGTGTTGATGTTGTAGAGCGCTAATGATTATGAGAAGTGGAGATGTGACTATAGTACTTTCTTGTTGTGAGTTATGTTTGACTATGTGTATTTCATATATGAACGTATTGTGACAATAAAACTATGTTATATGTCCCCTGCAGTTCCACGACTTTTACGTGCGTATCTGTGGCGTGCGAATGTACCCACGCACACTCACTACAAAACATTTAACACGGTAGGAGAAACAGTAGGCGTGCACGGTAGCCCAAACGCATGACCATAAATAGCCTGGGTGGCGGAAATCTAGGTCCTAACAGTAACAGTTACCCCAGTGTAATTCACTATATTTATCTCGCGTGATTTAAGAATTACTGTCTGCTCCTGTGTGGTGTATGAAATTTTGTACCATTAAAGAAACACCCTTCAAACCATTTGCTCAATCCATACCACAACACAACAATTAGTAATAATCCAACCCAGTAACCAAAGTAATAATAACTTGAAAAACCCAAAGTGGCAACCTCCAACTAAAACAGTGTTAAAGAATTGATTTGGTTGAGGAATTAAGAATAACCCCCCCATCCCAAAAATGACCCCATACAACCCCAATAATTTTACCAAGACAAATATCCCAATAGAAACATCCACTCCTATAACAAGGGAAATTCAGATTAAGTCCAACAAAAACAATTGAAATTCCCAATATACTAAATGGAGGCAACCACCCACACAGGATGCGGATCTCGTGTGTAGAAGATCAAACAGGTATTGTCATGTCGTCCCCCTTTAACAGAATTTGATTAAAGTTTAGACAATTACACCCACTGAGGAAAAAACCCCAGAGAAATTGTGGGGCAACAACCAATTTTCGACTACAATAAATGATAAAAGAAAACAAACCCATGACTCTTTACTGAACCTTATATTCAAAAAACAAACAAAACCCAAATTTAATCAAAACATAAAACAAATTTAACAATCAAAATTTTTTAGGGATATGGTGGGAAAGAGGAGGGGTAAAAACAAAAAACTTTATTTCCCCAAAAAGAACAAACAATTCAACAAAATCGTCTTTCCAAAAAAACAAAAACCTAAAAATCAAAAATAAACCCAAAATTGAACCCCCAAACAAACAAAAACCCCCAAAACACCAAACAATCATATCAAAACAATAAAAAAACACCCCCATGACCCCCAACCCCCCCAAAATAAACCACCACCCAAAAAAATACCCCAACAAATTAAACAAAAACTCATTACAATTCCCTATCAATTTAACCACCCCCCCACCCCAATATTTAAACAACACCAAAACCAAAACCCCAAACCACCCCCCCACCCCCCAAATAAAAAACCCCCCAACCCAAACCCCACCCCCAATCCCCCCCCCCCCAAAACCCAAACAACCAATAAAACACAACCCCCAACTAACCCCCATAAAAAACAAAAATCCCCCCCCCCCTAACACCATGCCCCCCAACACCCAACCAACACCAAATCCAAAACCCAAAAAACAAAATCCAAAATCAAAAAACCCCAAAAAAAACCCCCCCACAAAACCCCACCCCCCCCCCCAACCCCCCACAAAAACCACCCCAAAACCCCCCCCCCCAACCCACCCCCAACAAAAAACCCCCCCCACCCAAAAAAAAAAAAACCACCCCCTCCCCCCCCAAAAAACCAACCCCCCCAAAAAACCACCCCCCCCACACCCCCCACCCCCCCAACCCCCCACCCCACCCCCCCCCCACCCCCACAAAAAAAAAACAAAAAACCCCCATAAACCCCCCACCCCCACCCCACCAAACCCAAAAAAAAACCCCCCCCCAATACAACAAAAACCCCACAAAAACCCCCAAAAAACAAAACCACCCACCACCCCCCAACCCCCCAAAAACAACCCCCAAAAAACCCCAACACCCCCAAACCCACCCAACCCCCCCCCCCAACCCCCACCCACCCCCCCCACAAACCCCCCCCCAACCCCCCAAACCTAACCCCCCCAAACATACCACCCCCCCCCCCCCCCCCCCCCCCAACCCCAACCACACCCCCCAATACCCCCCCCCCAAACCCCCCCCCCCCCCACCCCCACCCCCCCCACCCCCCTTTTACCCCCCCCAAACCCCCCCAAAAAATAACCCCCACCCCCCCCCCCCCCCCCCCCCCCCCCAACACCCCACACCCCAAACCCAACCCCCCAACCCCCCCCAACCCCCCCACCAACCACAAAAACAAAAAAAACACAAAACAAAACACAAAAAAACAAACCACAAAAAAAACCCCAAAAAAAAACACACCTACAACCCAAACAAACCCCAACAATCCCAAACTCAAATTTCCAAAAAAAAAAACCCCCCCACAATTAAAAACAAAAACCCAACCCAACCACTTCCCAAAAAAAAACAAAAAATAAACACACTAATACACCACAACCACTACTTAAACCCAAAAAACCCCCCCACAAACCCCACTACAAAACAAAAATAAATAACACCCCCACCCCGTTACTAACAACCACCACACCCAACCTCCAACCTTCCAAAGCCCAAACAAAACCAAAAAAAATCCCTATTTAACTTTTTTTTCATATACCAATTAAACCACCCAACACCCCCAAAAATTTCACCCAAACCCAACTTTAAAACATCTAATTACCTATAACTTTTATCCACTACCATGATTTTTATACAACCCAACCCCAAAATTATAATACAAAAATTGTTATTTTCCAATTCAAAACACCTCCCCTACAAAATTTAATGGGGCCCACAACATAAACCGTAACCCAAAAAAGTCAAAAACCCACATAAAAAAATTAACCTTTCAAACTAAAAACCCCAAAAAGGAATTCCCAAAACCCCACCTTTTTTAAAAAAACAACCCCTGCACAAAAATAATATTTACAAAACCCAGAACAAAAAATCTTTAAAATACACAACAGGTTTCACAGGCCAAACCAAACAAACAACAAACCCAAACAACCAAAAATTCCACCAAAAAAACAGGGCCCCCCCATCAAATAATTGCACCATACCTTTTAAAACTAACAAACCCACTAACCTTCAAAACGCCCTTCATAAGGACCAAAATTCACAGTGGCGCGCAAATGTTTCTAAAAAAAAACCTCAACAAAAAAAACAATTTAAAATACAAAAAAACAAAACCATTATTTCCAAAAAACTAACCCATAACAAAAAAACAAATACATCCCCCCACACCCACAATTTTTAACCCCTAAAAAAACCCTGATATGGTTTAAAAGGGGAATAACAACCCCCCACACCCCATAATCCCCCAAAAATTTTTAATTCAAACAAAACCAAAAACATACTTTTATACAAACACCACAAACCAAACCAACCCCAAAAAAAAAAAATAAAAACAAGTTTAAAAAAAACTACCCAAAGAGATACCCACCAAACCTTACAAACAAATACCAACAAAAATAAACCACGCCAAAACAAAAAAATAAATAAAATATCATAAAAATTTTTTGTTTATCCAACCCCCTATTCCCCCCCCCCTACCCGTTTCCCCAAAAAACAATAGTTAACCCCCCATTTTTTCTAAAAATTAAAACCCCACCAATACTTTTTTTAAAAAAAAAACCTTTTACAACCTTAACATCACAAACCCCAAAACAATAAAATACAAACTAAAATAAAACAAAAACCCAAAGCCATCTACTCACAACCCAAAACATTCGAAAAAACCCCACAAACAAAACCACACTAATCCCCCAAAAAACAAAAACCTCCCCCGCCAAATAATTAACACAACCCCCCAAAACTAAAAAAACAAAAAAACCCAAATCCCCAACAACCGCCCTTTTACATAAATATACTACAAACCATTTTTAAAAAACTTAGCATTCCTTTTTAAATCACAACCACCAACCCAATATAAAAAAAATCCCCCATCCACACACTAAAACATAATACATATACAATATACCATTAATAACTCAAAATCACATAAAATCCCAACAACCTTTATATAAAAAGTACAAATTGTTACTCACCCCAATACCATATTTTTACAACATTACATACTAACACCTTATTTTAAACAAAAACATCACATAAACCCCTACAAAAATAACATACATAAACTAACCAACACCTACATAAAAACATACAAACCCAAATTTAACAAAATATTATACAAAAGAAACTATTAAATACATACCATACATAATTATAACCATAAAATACAAAATAAAAAATACAAACATAAAAAAATACCCACTTAAACAAATAAATACCAAAAACTACTTACCTACCTATAATAACAATACCTACATAAATTACAAAACCATTTTTTACATTTAAAAAATTAAAATTTGACCATAAAAATTAAAATACATATACATATACTAAAATACATAAACATAAAACATTCATACCACAATTACCATTTAATACCTACGTTTAAAACTATACATAATACAACAATATTATATAAAAAATACCCATATACAAACAAAAACAATATACATACAACATAATAAAAAATAATAAATAATAATTACATAAAACAAACTACAATAATTTTTCATACATAAACATACATAAAAAATATATAATATAAAATAAAATACCCTTATTATATATATATATATTATATTTATATATAATATATTATTATATATCTTATATATATATATATATATATATATATATATATATATATATATATATATATATATACTGTTCAAAAAAAGAATCGCATAGCTACTGAAGGCACACTTCTTCTTCTTCTTCTTCCGTCCTTAGCCACCGACCGTCAAAGCAGTCAGTGGCCATTACGCCTAGTGGCGTCTTAGGGCAACAGCAGATAGGTTTTCTTTGCCATTGTTTCCCATCACGCCTAGTGGCGTCTTTAGGGCAACGGCAAATCAACCCATTTGCTGTTGTTTCCGTAATCGAAGTGACTGGCAAACGGGTGATCAGCCCGTTGTGTGAAGGCACACACATAGCCATAATTTTGACATTCAATAACTTTTTAATTGAATGAGTTAATTGTTCAAATTGCACACAAAAATACCTAAAGGTTCAACCAATCAATTGACTGTTGTTTTGCATCTGGGTCAAGAGAGTTTTTTGGCGTACGGGCTTTCCCGTTAGTATGGTGTGTGGTCTCCTCTTGCATCGATCAGCGACTGGCATCTCCTGGGCATGGATGCGATCAGATGTCTGATGTGGGCCTGTGCGATGGCTGCCCACTCTTCCTGGAGTGCCTGGAACAGATTACGACGATTGGCTGGAGCAACGTCTCGGCGACAAACACGTCTATGCAGCTCATCCCACAGGTGCTCAATCGGACGCATGTCTGGAGACAGGGATGGCCAGGGAAGGGTGAGAATGTTGTTGGCAGTCAGGAACTGCGTGGTCAACCGTGCACAATGGGGTCTGGCGTTGGCCTTTCTAAACACAGAGCTTTGGGCAGCCAAAAGTAGAAGGACATGGGGTCGAAGAATTTCATTGACATATCGTTGCGCATTCAAGCCTCCTTCAATGTGCACCAATTGGCTCCTTCCGTTGTAACTGATCATTTCCCACACTCTTGCACCTCCACCACCGTGCGGCGGAGCTTCATCAACGCAATTTTGGGCAAAACGTTCATTTCGCCTACGGTAGACACTACGCCGTCTATCATGACGCTGCAACAAAAAGAAAGATTCGTCACTAAACCAGACACGTCTCCATTGATTGTCAGCTGCCCAGGGACGATGCTGGTTGGCCCAAAGAAGTCGATTTTGGCGATGGCGGCGCGTAAGGACAGGTCCTCGGTGAGGTCGTTGGGCCGAAAGTCCAGCGTCATGCAGTCTTTTCCGGACAGTTTGAGCAGACACATGACGTCCTGCAGGCAATGACTGGGCAGTTGAGGAAGCTGTTGTAAACCTGTCTCTGAGGTGACGAAGCCAAATAAAGCGATCCTCCGCTGCTGTTGTCACTCTGGGTCGTCCACTGCGATGCCGGTCTTCAACTGAGGCAGTGGCTTGGAACCGATGCCAAAGTCGACTGATGGTACTCTGATGCACGTTTAGATGCCTGGCAACCTGACTTTGACTTTGACTGCATGCAGTCGGCCAATAGCAATATTCCTTAAATTTATCGATAGAGACGCCATAACTGTCTGCTTGAAAATGAACTGAATTTTTTGTGTGTAGCGTTATCCTTTTATAGGGTTTCAGTTGCGTATCACCCCAAATGTTGTTGCTTTCACGTGCGCGCAACATGAGCTGGGGTCAAAAATTGCGTCATAAACACTATTGATCACTGCGTTGTAACGATTACAAAAACGAACGCAATTGAGGTCAACACGTGCATTTGACTCGGTAAAGAACATTTGAGGCTGGTTTTTATATACCCTAGCACCAAATTTTACTTACAAACTCACAAAAACGCGCCCTCGGATAGCTATGCGTTTCTTTTTTTGAACAGTATATATATCCTTAAAGTAAATTTTTTCCGTGACTGGAATGCTCTGAATTTTATTAAGTGAGCCATAATCAATAATCACTAAGTGTTTGTTGCAGTGGCTTTTCTTAAGACCAACATTATACACACAACAATATTATACACACAGCCGGCTATACTATTATTACCCAATTTTCCGCTTGGTTGTGTGTATAATATTACTGTAAAGAGTATTTGCTATTTGAAATATTTGAGTGTAAGCCCAACGCTAAAATTTTGGTAACTCAGTCAGTGTTATCCCTACTTGGAAGATTATCACTCGGGCCACATATACTTATCATGGAGTGTAGGGATATCCAACATTGTTTTAACCTTACCACAGCGAGTGTAGGACCAGGTGTGTGTGTGTGGGTGAATATATATTTAGGCTCAGATCGCCTTACGACGCGGCGTGCAAGCAACGCGTGGTTTGAAAACAGTAATGGAGGGCGGGGCTTACCTGTGTCGTGATCCCTAGGCATAGCAGAGCGCAGAGTGGATGAGAGACAGATTTTGTTTTGATGTTGTGTGTGTGAGAGAGAGAGAGAGAGAGAGAGAGAGAGAGAGAGAGAGAGAGAGAAATGGCGAGTGGAAGTTTGATTATATTTTGCATGGGTGAGAAAATAACAGAGGAAGTGTAGGCTACGGGTAGTAATGAGATACTGGATTGCTTGTATATTTTCAGAGCCTTGGTCACAACGTTGTATTGTGCTTCCTGATTTTATTGCGGCTATCAGTTGGATTACAACTTCCACATAATACATATTACTCGGCAGTCCACGTCACACTGCCAGTTCCTGGTTAGATTGCTGCTTGCAGTTGGATTACAACTTCCATTTAACAATAACTACACGGCAGTCCAGATAATACTGCCAGTTTCAGCATATACGGTGTGTGACGTAATGTTTTAATAAGAGTGGCAGATGTTGATAGTGTAGAAGATTTGACAAGTAAATTTAGTCTAGACATGTATATCCCAGTCTCGGAGAAGAGCACTGGTGTAAGGATGGCACAGGTATAGCTATAGCTGTAAAGAGCACACGTGTGGATTGAATTAGTATAGATCAAGAGCTCTAGAGTGCTACCGTCACCTAACTATACTGTGACAACAATAATACAGCAAAATATAACTGTCAACAATAAGAAATTGACAAGTCATAAAATTACAATTTACTGAATTATTTATTAATGTACATCTAGTTTCTTATTTCTCTTTTGAAAATCGGAAGATCTAAATTAAAATGAAAAATACAAAAATCAACAATATTTATAACTTTTCACATAAAGTTCATGTCTACGTTAATCCTAAAGTCTTTTGCCCGCACTGGGTTAACACAGATTGCACTTTTCATCACTACACGGTCTCTTTTGGGATCTCACAGAAGGTTTTGGAATATTAACACTTAGGACTTAGCTCTACAGTCCTGGACAATGTCTGGTAACACACGAGTGTAGTTGGAATACAGCTTCTTGGATCTTATGTTTGGCTAGCCAAGGAATGATGGAGCCAAAACACTTGAACTCCGTCACACACAGTATACGTTGAGTGGATGGTAGTTTCAAATCAGGCTGTTCCAAACTAGACCAGTAAACCTGCAAAATATGTAGCATGTGGCTAGATGATAGCGTTCACATATGAAGCCTTCCTTATTTCTGACACTTTCGCAATCGTTCTGCGACAAGAATATCGTCCATGATGATCTTTATTATGCATCCCTGGGTCCATGACTCATTCTCCATTTTTAACTCAAATGTTGTCTCGCAGTTTAATTTAATTATTAAACCTGTAAAAAGGATGTATTTCAACATACATTACATACATAACTATATTTTTCGTATTATGTTACATACTTCTTTCTTCTTTCTTCTTTCCTTCGTCCTGAAAAGAGGTGGACGGTGGGTTGCGTTGTGGTTCTGTTTGAGCCTAAGCTGTTGCTATCTGCACATTTTGGTCGAACACCAACCGAACTTCTGCACGGCATTTTTTAAGGAGGGACCCGGGTTTTTTTTTTTGCCGATTGCGCCATTGTCGATCCGTACTTCGTCTCAGCCATGCCTGCAATGCTGCATGGACTTTTTCCAGGACCACCCTCGTGGAGGTGGGGTGAAGGTCTTTGACCAGCTCTGTTTTTTCGACTGTGGTCCCTGACGCAAATAGTTACTTCACAGCGTGCTGGAGGAGAGTAAAGACAGACTTATTTACGACAAATCGTGTCTCTGAATCTTCTCTTTCACTCTCCTGGTCAAACAATTATTTGCCAGTTTTCCAGACTCGCATCTGCGCGCACACCGATTCGGTGTTTTCAACCACACACACACGACGTTGATACAAACTATATTAAACGAATAGGGGAAATGTTGGGCTTTGGGTATATCCAACACACAGAACTAAATGAGTTTTAATGTGATTTTATTCACTTTTAAACATCAATCACTAAAAAATTATCAGATATTACATAAATTATCATAAGCACACAAATGCAAATAACAAGTTTGGGAGGGGGTGAAGAAGATTGGTATCGACTAAGCACTTCCCGCTCATTAGACAAAGACAAACCCAGTCCAGAGATAGATAATATCAGGAACACGGGTACGTTAACCTAACAGTAAAGTTAATTACTCTGAAAGAGGTGTTACCAAGTTAGGTATAAGTAATAGAAAAAAAAAACCTGTTCTTCCCAGCTGTTCTTCCCTTTACTAAGCAAATGGAAAGGAGGTGGTTTTAAACAGAGTTAACAAATTATCAACTATCCCACTTAAAGGAACAATGTAGGGTATACAGAAAAGATATATGTTACCAGGTAAGCCAATTAACAAAATGGTCACACAAAAGAATTAATTTCCTGTCATTCATACACGCGCTAGCAAAGGCCTTCACTCATCTTGCTCTCACTTACCGATTGTGAAAAAAAATCTTGCACTCCATAGAATAACACAACAGCAGTTACACCTCAACTAAATGTATGAGTGTTTGTTCAAGTTCTAGCCCCAGATTATCGGGTAGGCGGTCAGCACATAAAAGGATCCCGTAATCGCTGGAAAATGAATCTGTAGTTGTGTCTCTTTTTCTTAATAACAGTTTTCTATGGGAGGGCACGGTCTCTGATACCGGGGTGAGGATGGTGTGGTCTATTTGACTATGCCGCGGATAATAAAATTCTTACGCGTGCTGGTACACTTTATCCGTGAGGTATGGTTTAAGTCCAGTGAGAAAACTAGTCACATCACTGTTCAGGAAATTATGAATTAATCTCTCTGTGTCAGTAAACTAACAAAGCTCGGGCCAGTGTTCTTCTTTCCCGTTTACGACTTAAGTTGTTTGATGGTGCGTTAAAATTTGTCTTTGGGGTGTGCTTTCTTTGCTATAAGTTAGATAGCGGAATTCCAAACATAGAATCGCCTCAAAGATTAAAAAATTTACACAGTCTCAACAAGTTCTGCGTCAGGGGAACTCTACACACTGTTTATGCTTTGCTTTGCTTAGATTTGATTTTCTTTATTGCTTTTCTTAATGCTGGGATCGCACAGGTTACGATCACTCTGTATGAAAGAAAAAAAAGACATGTAATATACCGAAAACAAATAACCTTCTAAAGCGCGACGAATTTCCCGTTAAGCCTATAATATATATGCTCGCGTATTTAATTATGTATTTAATAAACACTGCGCGAATTCTAGTGGTTAAAAACACACATCTATAAAACTAGGACTTAACTGAATTTATTAATTATAAATTCCTTCGCGACTTTAAAAGTTAATTTAAGCATCTATTATCTTTTGAAATAATATAATAGATAGATCATTATATTTAAAACTGGAACTCTTGAGATGGTTTAATTAAATAGATTTAAATTAACACAAAATCCCATAAAAATAGAATGACTGAACTAGACCACTGATCACTTTTACACAATATATATTTTACCGCGCTCTGCACAGAATTAGAAAATCACTGCAAATATATATATAAAATCCAGGGGAAAATCTATAACAAGATTTCAATAAAGCTAGTGCTTCTGTAAAGGTCTGGCCAGCGAGTGATAACGTGTCTAGTTCTTCATGGTCTATTTAGCTAAAATGGAATGTAAGTTGAGTGGGACATGATAAACTTGACAACTTATTTGATCTCACGAACTTTTGGGGATCTGACCGCCAAATCAAGAGAAGCAGCCGCCCCCTGGTCTTCGTATCCGCTCGCTGCTGCCCGTTTCGCTTTCCCCCGTTCGCTCGGTTCCTCGATTGACACCGAGACGCGAAATTAGCGGCAAGCAACTGCGTCTCGTATCAGGGAAAACTACTGTCTTTGATAGCGCCGATAGTCTCCCCTAAGATCCCTCGGTCTGTCTCTTTGATCTCGTGCCGCCTACTAAATGAGTCCCGGTGGAATGCGTTCTGGCAAACGAAAAGTTACAACAAATGTTCAGGGGTTCTAATGTTATGAAAAGCTAAAGGTCCCTTTAAATCATCCATCATATCATGGAAAATTCACTTGTCAAACTAGACGTACGTCACAATCGTCCCCACTTTTAGACATGAAACCATTTTTCATGTTTCATTTTTTGACAATGGAGGTGACCTGATTGGTGATTTTAGGATGAGTGGTATCTTCAGTTTGCTCTTCTTCCTCTGTAGACCAGTTTCTACTCAGAAAATCAGCCCCGACATTCTGTCTTCCCGGAATATATTCCACTTTGAAAGAATAGACGCTTAGAAGGAGGGCCCAACGCATGATCCTAGCGTTAAATTCTTTATTGGCACCAAGAAATGCTAACGGAGCGTGGTCTGTTTGCACCGTGAACGATGTACCATAAAGAAACTCATGATGGCGTCTGATACCGTCAATCAGAGCAAGACATTCCCTTTCAACTACGCTGTAGTTCCGTTCCGCTTTATTTAATTTCCGACTGCCATAGGCAACTGGAAATAGCATGTTCAGGTCACTGTCATCGGCTTGAAGCAGTGTTGACCCGATGCCCTGACCTGACGCGTCGACTCTCAGTACAAAAGGTTTCTTGAGGTCAGGCAACCTCAAAATGGGGTATGCAGACAACTGTCCTTTCAAAGTGCTATACGCGTGTTCGCACTTTTGATCCCATATGACCTTATCAGGACAACCTTTCTTTGTGAGGTCAGTCAGAGGTGCCGTCAGTCCGTTGAAGTTCTGGCTGTACTTCTGATAGTATGCACATAGCGATATGAAGGAACGTACGTCTTTCTTCGTTCGGGGTCTTTTTGCTGCCACTATTTTCTCCACGTTCTTCTTAATAGGCCAACTGCATCCGTGAGAAATAGTGTGCCCCAGGAAGTCTAACTGTTCAAACCCGATGAGACATTTGCTAGGTCTGGCTGTGAGACCCGTTTCCTGTAGTCACCTGAGGAGCATAGCAACCGTAGCAATATGTTCTTCATAGGTTTCCGATGCAATTAAGATGTCATCCATGAAATTATGGATATGGGGACTTTGCAAAGGTTCTAGAAGCTTCCTCATCATCCTGGTGAACACTCCTGGTGCATTATGCAAACCGAACGGCATCACGTTAAATGTGTAATGTCCTTCACTAGTGCTGAAAGCTAACAAAGGTTTAATTTCCTCCTTGACTGGTATTTGATAATAACCTTTACTGAGGTCAATCTTGGAGAAGATCTTAGCTTTGCTGAGCTTGGTGAACAACTCAGAAACAGTTTGGAGAGGTTCGGGCTGGAATTCCGTTACAGCGTTTAGCAACCTGTAATCAATGCACAGCCGAACTTCCTTATTGGGCTTCTGCAACAGCACTACGCTCGAGCTGTAAGGAGATGTAGACTCACTGATAATTCCTGCCTGACGCAGCTTGTCTATTTCTCCGCGAAGTGCATCAGCTTTAGCGTACGGGATGGGGTAAACTCTGGTTTGAACAGGGGTCTAGTTTGTTAATTTCATATCAAATTCAATGAGATTTGTTCGACCAGGTACATCCGTTAAAACTGCACTGTACTGTTTTAGTAGAGCCCTAGTTTCTGTTTGTTGTTCTGGTGAGAGATTGTCGCCGAACTTGACATCTTTAAAGGATTCTGTGGGTTGCAGTGGATACTCCATGCAACCATCATCATCTTCCTCGTCTTCCGTTGCTATGGCGACAGCCAGGAGATGCTCGGAGGATGGCACCGGTCTTTCCAAATATTTCTTTAGCAGATTTATGTGGAAGACCTTCTCCTTTCCTTTGATGGAGATCTTGTAGTTGGTACGTGAGATCTTTTTAAGGACGGTAAACGGTCCTTGCCATCCGATGCGAAGTTTATTGCTTCCGGTTGACAAACCACCCTGTAGCAATAGGACTTTCCCTTTCTCCACTGGTTGTAGTTTCTCTCTCTTTTGCAGCTTTGTTGTATCTTTTAGTAATTTTTGCGCGGGCCTTTCTTAAGGTTGTCGGTAGTTAGCTAAGATCCCATCCTAGCTTTAGCCTTTCCTTAAGCTCAGATACATACTTGCTTGCAGAGACGACTGTCTCGTCAGCCTTCTGGTCTGTCAGGGACCGAAGTAAGGCTTCTAGTGGCCCCTTAATAGGTCTGCCAATAAAAGTGTAGCTGGCGCAAAACCCGTAGACGCTTGGGGTACCCTCGGTAGGCGAATACAAGGCAGGGCCGACGATATATATTTGGTCCCAGTCCTTCCGGTTTTCATCTCCTGACCCACCAGCATTACGTAACCATCATGAGTGAGGGTAAAACCGTTTTTTAATTAACCGTTCTACCACGAGAGATTCCCATGGTTCCGGCCGGACATTGGGTTAGGGCCATTTCTTTGAGTGTGGAATATGTTTGGGATGTTATGGCTCCCCAAGGATCATTAAAGATCCTCCCTAAAAAAGATCACTCCTTCGGCATTAACAGATTTGGCATAGTCAACGGGAAATTTTGGGTGATGCCAATTGTCGGGATACAAATCCACTTTACCGTTGAGGCAATCCCAATCAACCTTGTGTAAAAAATTCTGGCACACAGGGCAAATCGTGGACATGCTATGGAATTTCTGACCTTTCATGCCGGTATGGAGCCCATAGATTGGAAAGCTATCATTCCCAATGATTAGCGGTACGATGTCATGTGAGGAATTGAGTAGCATGGTAAGCGTCAATTACGCTGGTAGCGGTAACGTAGTAGGCCTATAAGAGCCCACAGATAGAGTGCGAGTGTCAACAAATGGTCAGGAACTTGAACCTGTATAGCCTTCTTTAGGATAACTATTGCTTTGATCCACAGTAGGACTTAATAGATGATCGACATCTTAATGGCAACCCGTTTCAAGTATTTCTGGATGCGAGTCAACATAGGTATTGGGCATTAGCCCTCGTCCATAAGACACCTGGATTGACGGTATTGGTCAATGCCAGCTTGAAGTCAACCCTGTGTGTGCACATCACGCGGGCGCAGTGTGATTTCAATCGATTAATGGGCTGACAAGTACAAAAGTCCAGACATTTGTGCCATACGGAGAGTTTCATTCCATCGGCCACCATATATGGGTGGTTTTTATGAGCTATAACGTTTTGAACTAGTTGGCGTATATTGGAGCTCCATGTGTCCGTGCCTAATGGGATAACGACGACTATCCCCCATTACTCATAGATCTTAGGTTCCTGTTAATGCAGAGTGCCGCGTACTACTAGGAAGCTGGGTTATGATCCCTACCGTGATCCCCCCGGTGTACTGCCGTTCCTACGATAACGCACTAGGTCCTTAAGGTAGACTGGGGATGTAACCCGTGTTACGGGCTTCAACAAGATGAGTCAATAACATATCCATGGCCCTTTATCTTAAAAGATGCTCTCGATCCCTTAGAAAAGATGTCCTCCGTTTGTGTCATGGGCAAGTCCTGTAAGCACATTAGCCAAAGGCAAGCTTGAGTTTTTAATAGCAAGGGCAGCAGCCAGAGTAGGGTCCCACAATTTTGTCTGCGACTCCTTCAGGTTCTAGTCTTCATTACTACTCAGGTCAACATTACTTTTTGGAAAGCGCATTGCAATTCATCCCCTCTAGAGAAGGAGGGGTAAGGGAAAGTAGGGGGCTTTTGGCTATGAGCCCTCAATTGTGGTAACCGCAAGAAGTATTAACCACGCTGCCTACAATCGTCTAACCTTAGTGCGTCTCCCAATGTTGGAGTATCCCAATAAGATTGATATATGGACCTACATCGGATCATACATTTCTCCAAGACTAACTTGCCCCCCCCCCCCCATCCCGGATCATCACCCCCGGGAATTAGGCCGAGCTATTAATTAAATAACCTCCCTCTGACCAGAAAGTACAGAGTTGTATTTTCTTCAATTATCTACCATGCAGATAGGAAAAAGCCCGGTCCTGGGTGACCCCATCACTCCCTGAATTAAACTCCCCACTAATCAAGTTTTTTTTTGGGAGATACGGGTCAATTTCCTAGGATCTGACCCCCACCTTCGACCAGGGTTTTATTGATACTAGGAAAGTGCCTCAGATGCGGACAATGACAACAAAAACTTAATTAATAAACTTATATCCAGTGTCATAACCAATACGACCTTTGACAAGTGTCATTAAGTAGTCAGACGGTAACCTAGTTTCAATTCGTAACAAGAATTTACCCGTTCCTCCCTCGAGTTATAGAGGGTCGGAGGGTAGTTTGAGGGTCTCTTGTGAGAAGGGTCAAGGTATCCTCGAGTTGAGGCCCCCCCCCCCCCCCCCCTCAAGCGTTGAGAGAGCAACTCGACTACACTGACATAATCACTGACATTGGCTCATAACAACCTTTCGTCGAGGGCCTAGTACGTATGCAAAGCATCCAAATGCCTAGCGTGATAATTGCCACACTGCAACCGTTTTGATATGTATTGCCGCTGATTAAGTATCAGATAGATCTCGGGTTTCCCTAGCACGTGTAAAAGGGACGGTTCTTTTCCCTATTTTTCCTCTGTCCCTATCGGTTGAGAAAAAATAGTCCGGTGGACCCCCTAGACGCTAGCCACTGAAAAGGCTTTGTTGGAGCGTAATGATGATCCATGAATTGTTATGTTTGGCGGGGGTTTATGGGGAGTACTGGGGGTTTGGTAGACTAGGTTTGGTGACGAGGAAACATAAATCAAAGGGGTTTTGTAGAATTAGGATCTGTTTTTTTTTCAGTGGTAGGGTATCCAAGGGCAAAAGCACACATTTTTCGACTCTGCGGAAGGCAGTAGCCGGGAATGTGTACAGTAACCGTGTATTACTCGTAAGTTGTAGTGAAGATATAATGTCTGACCGTACGAAAAGGTAAAAAGTGTGGCCCTCCCTTAAGAACCTCAGGATGGTGTGAGGCATGACCGAGGTTCTAGATATTACTCGTGTTTTCGCATGAATGGCTCATCGGTGGGAGTTTAAAATACTTTTAGCTGCTTTGGCAAAGTTCGTTCGGGGCATTGCAGAGTAGTGCGATTTTGGGCTACGGTATCGGCGTTCTTGACTTTACCTTGGAGTATGTCTTCCAAGCACAAACCTGATAACTGCCCCATCATAAGTTTCATCCAAAATAAAATCTACCGCAGTTTCTAATTCGACAATCAAGTGATTTTATCAGTGCGTCCACAAGAAATGTGGGCAAGTTCGAGGAGTCCACTCATATAAGGAAACCAGGTAGGTGCAGATAATTCAATGCACTTTGAGTCATGAATAACACGTGATTACGTGAAGAGAACTGGGCAATGTACATTCCTCACGTAGCTCTAAAAGTAAAATGATTCTGTTGTCTGAACAACTCAACTGCAGAGGACGTTGTAATCGGGCAGTTCGGAATCTCCTACACTCAAACTGGCTTGATAGTGTAAAAGGCCTTTTTCAACATGTCGTAGTCTGTTTGATTCGGTCCCAGCTTTGTTGTATCAACGTCATAAGCATTGCCTATTCAGGTGACGTTGAAACGGAGTGGGGGTGAGGCGCAGGACGGTTTACTCCTCTTACCCTTAAGAGAATTCCGTAGTCGACTCCGTTATTCTACGAATTTTATATCAATCTAGGTATGCAGGTCAATATTTGGACGCGGATGTGTCCATTAGAATGAGGGCATTCTAAAGAAAACGAATAGCACTTAGGTGTGGCACCCGGTAAACAGCTTTGTACCCGTACTCGGTGAGATTTACGTCCAATTTGAATGTAACATTTTGGAGGACTGTGGGCGAAGAACGTCTCTCCGTTATGTCGAAGTAGAAGGCGACCCCGACTCTCGAAACCTGGTTAAGCGCCAGTTGAATGGCTGTCTTAGATCCTTGTCCACTACTCTAAATCTCTCTCTCAAGCGAAGTTCCATCTCAGTAGCCTTCAGAGTTTTCGCTTCTGTTCCAAAAGACGTTCTATCAGACTACTAGGACTTGGGATCTGGAACCGGGAAAGGGAGGTGGTATTCTAAGCATCCCTCTCTGAAAACGAGTTTATCCTTTCTCTTCCTTCACTCTCAAGCTAGATTAGCTCAACGTTAAAATTTGCGGGAAGATTATGTCCTCTCAGCTTCGAGCAAGCACTGTTTGTGCTCATTGCGTGCCATATATTTCCAACTGGGGCAGTCGCCGTTAATAAGACACGTTTGCAGCTTCTAAAGGGCGGAACTCTGAACCGCTACGAGAAAAAACACAAGTACAAATTTACCTGTGTTACCTCCTACCTGTACTGTGCAAACTTATCGCTGCTATTATCTGGCAATTAAGGCTCTAAACGCAAGCGACTATGCCACTAAATGGTAAGTTACACTGGAAAAGAATCTACTTTTACTAATAGTAGAGAAAAATTTATATTAAAACAATTTAAAAGAAAAAAAATTTTCCCTAAATTTTTAATCTCTGACAACAAACTCCGTCCCTAAAGTCAATTATTGAGATGAGACGTTGTTAACTTAATTTTTCAAAATCAGAACAATCCGTCTTTAGCTAAGCTCAACTCTTTTTGACTTCAAAAACCTTTGTGACTGTAAAACAATCACGCAATCCCAGCAACTCTTATAAAGAAAGCAATTGAATTATCTCCGCCAGAGGATAATAAAATAGCCAATATATTTGTTTGTCTGTACTTTCTACTGCTGTGGAGAGAAAACAACCTGTAAATATGCTGTGTGGACAACCCAAATACTTAAAGAACGTTTGTCTAGGGGTGTAATTATTTATTTATTTCCCTAATTCACAAAGACAAATCATTCACACTCTACCTAGTTAGACCCAAACTAAATCAGACTCAAAATATCTTTAACCCGGCTATGCGATTGCCTCAAATGTAGCTCAAGATCCCAGAACCAGCCCACAAATATGTGTGCATCAAATGTATCTCAAAATTATCCCAGACGAGCCAGCCAAATATTGTCGTAAATTTATTTTGAGAGAAAAGAGTCGTAGAAATAGTGGTCCGGTTTAGAGTGGAAAATGATGATGGAAAGCTCAGTGATAGAAAATGTAGAGTTTTAATAGTTACTTCACAGCGTGCTGGAGGAGAGTAAAGACAGACTTATTTACGACAAATCGTGTCTCTCAATCTTCTCTTTCACTCTCCTGGTCAAACAATTATTTGCCAGTTTTCCAGACTCGCATCTGCGCGCACACCGATTCGGTGTTTTCAACCACACACACGACGTTGATACAAACTATATTAAACGAATAGGGGAAATGTTGGGCTTTGGGTATATCCAACACACAGAACTAAATGAGTTTAAGTGATTTTATTCACTTTACACATCAATCACTAAAATATCAGATATTACATAAATTATCATAAGTACACAAATGCAAATAACAAGTTTGGAAGGGGTGAAGAAGATTGGTATCGACTAAGCCCTTCCCGCTTATTAGACAAAGACAACCCCAGTCCAGAGATAGATAATATCAGGAACACGGGTACGTTAACCTAACAGTAAAGTTAATTACTCTGAAAGAGGTGTTACCAAGTTAGGTATAAGTAATAGAAAAAAACTTGTTCTTCCCAGCTGTTCTTCCCTTTACTAAGCAAATGGAAAGGAGGTGGTTTTAAACAGAGTTAACAAATTATCAACTATCCCACTTAAAGGAACAATGTAGGGTATACAGAAAAGATATATGTTACCAGGTAAGCAAGTTAACAAAATGGTCACACAAAAGAATTAATTTCCTGTCATTCATACACGCGCTAGCAAAGGCCTTCACTCATCTTGCTCTCACTTACCGATTGTAAAAAAATCTTGCACTCCATAGAATAACACAACAGCAGTTACACCTCAACTAAATGTATGAGTGTTTGTTCAAGTTCTAGCCCCAGATTATCGGGTAGGCGGTCAGCACATAAAAGGGTCCCGTAATCGCTGGAAAATGAATCTGTAGTTGTGTCTCTTTTCTTCATAACAGTTTCTATGGGAGGGCACGGTCTCTGATACCGGGGTGAGGATGGTGTGGTCTATTTGACTATGCCGCGGATAATAAAATTCTTACGCGTGCTGGTACACTTTATCCGTGAGGTATGGTTTAAGTCCAGTGAGAAAACTAGTCACATCACTGTTCAGGAAATTATGAATTAACTCTCTGTGTCAGTAAACTAACAAAGCTCGGGCCAGTGTTCTTCTTCCCGTTACGACTTAAGTTGTTTGATGGTGCGTTAAATTTGTCTTTGGGTGTGCTTTCTTTGCTATAAGTTAGATAGCGGAATTCCAAACATAGAATCGCCTCAAAGATTAAAAATTTACACAGTCTCAACAAGTTCTGCGTCAGGGGAACTCTACACACTGTTTATGCTTTGCTTTGCTTAGATTGATTTCTTTATTGCTTTCTTAATGCTGGGATCGCACAGGTTACGATCACTCTGTATGAAAGAAAAAAAAGACATGTAATATACCGAAAACAAATAACCTTCTAAAGCGCGACGAATTTCCCGTTAAGCCTATAATATATATGCTCGCGTATTTAATCATGTATTTAATAAACACTGCGCGAGTTCTAGTGGTTAAAAACACACATCTATAAAACTAGGACTAAACTGAATTTATTAATTATAAATTCCTTCGCGACTTTAAAAGTTAATTTAAGCATCTATTATCTTTTGAAATAATATAATAGATAGATCATTATATTTACAACTGGAACTATTGAGATGGTTTAATTTAATAGATTTAAATTAACACAAAATCCATTGAAATAGAATGACTGAACTAGACCACTGATCACTTTACACAATATATATTACCGCTCTGCACAGAATAGAAAACACTGCAAATATATATATAAAATCCAGGGGAAAATCTATAACAAGATTTCAATAAAGCTAGTGCTTCTGTAAAGGTCTGGCCAGCGAGTGATAACGTGTCTAGTCTTCATGGTCTATTTAGCTAAAATGGAATGTAAGTTGAGTGGGACATGATAAACTTGACAGCTTATTTGATCTCACGAACTTTTGGGGATCTGACCGCCAAATCAAGAGAAAAAGCCGCCCCCTGGTCTTCGTATCCGCTCGCTGCTGCCCGTTTTGCTTTCCCCCGTTCGCTCGGTTGCGATTGACACCGAGACGCGAAATTAGCGGCAAGCAACTGCGTCTCGTATCAGGGAAAACTACTGTCTTTGATAGCGCCGATAGTCTCCCCTAAGATCCCTCGGTCTGTCTCTTAGATCTCGTGCCGCCTACTAAATGAGTCCCGGTGGAATGAGTTCTGGCAAACGAAAAGTTACAACAAATGTTCAGGGGTTCTAATGTTATGAAAAGCTAAAGGTCCCTTTAAATCATCCATCATATCAGGGAAAATTCACTAGTCAAACTAGACGTACGTCACACTTGGCAAAAGTTCAAACTGCCCGGCATAACAAATAGGAATGGTCTTGCTCAGGTGTTGATCCTTTCTCTCTCTCTCTCTGCCTTCAAATTCGTCTCTCTTCCGAGGTTTTAATTTTGCGTGTGTACCCTGTCTGCCACAGTTCCTCTCTATTTATACACAGCCAGCGAGCGAGCGAGAAAGCATCTCACGCCTGCTGCTAAATTGTTAGTTCCAACCGGCTCGTGCCGCGGTTTTGTGTTTTTTTAATTTCTTCCTCCTTGTCGTTCCTTTTATCTTTTGTATGGATCACGTCTGTTGATACCTTACTGTTATGGTACCATCAACAGCTTCTTTCCCTCCAAAAATGTCCTCTATTGGGTTGGTCTTTGAATTTATATAATCTTTCAAAGTGGCTTAACTTGACAAAATATGATGAAGTTGTGTGTTCTCAAGCTTCTATCTTCTTTTTGCAACAACGGTGTAATTAGTTGTTTGAAACGATATACATATGGACTTCTCCGCTCCTAACGGTACTATTATTACTCTTTCTGATCATCCCTTCTTTTTATATGAATTTTATTCGTTAGCCATCAAAAACAAATATCGCTTCGTTTATGTAGCCAGTACACAGCGCTAGAAAATGATAGAGAGAGGCAGTCGCGTCTGCTCGGTTTAAAATTATCACCAACCAAGAATTTGTCTTGCGTATTTTTTTCTCACCACGCGACACGGTGCGTCGTGGATAACGTAAACACAGCCTATTGTTCGAAATAGTCTGTCATTCCAGCACATACCGGCTGCCTCCGTTGTTATCCAGTTATTTCGGCACTATCATCAGACCCATTTACGTCCTTTTAACTCGGAGTATACTGACGTAACGCCAGAGAGGATTTTCTAGTATTCGTCCTCTGTCTGAGAGATCAAGTCTTCACTATCCAGCATAACAGGTGCACCTGCGGGTCCCTCCTGGATATTCGTTTGCCAGCAGTAGTTGTTCTTGGTTGGATATATCAGTGGGTGCAAGTATTTATGCACTCGTTTTAATCTCCTTCACCTGCTAGTGTCGCCACCAGTCACAGGAAATTTTTAACGCATAGAATTTATTACGACGCTGTTACAGAGAGAGAGAGAGAGCGTGTATCTCCATAGCCTTTGAATATCAAATTAGGAGGAACAGTGTAGTGTTTTTCCTAGCTGAGGAGTAAATTGGCCTATCATGATTTGTTAACGTTACAGGAGGCCGTTTTCTTCACGAAAGCTGGGGGCCTACCACTTTAGTGAGATTATCTTGGTAGTGAGAAAGTGTATGGGTGTTGGCGGTTTCGAGTGAGACGTTTTGCCTGAGAGACTGAGTGAAGTATTTTTCTGTGTTTGTGACATATAATATTTTATGTTGGTATTGTGGTTTCTTTAATAAATATATTTATGTTCTAAGCGGTCAAAATTCATTCTATTCTAACTGTCACTTGATGTTTGCTGTTGTAGTCCTTACTGTAATAGATAATCTCATTTAGCAAGAGAGGACGGAAATGACATATTAAAAAAACATAGTCTTGAGTATGGCTGGGAAGCCGACCTTAGATACATTATCATAACTCTCTTCTCTCCAGAAGTCATATCTCTCTCCATATTGTCATTAGTGACTTTAATTTTCTCTACTTTCACATTATTCATTCGTCCTCTGTCTAAACTCAGGCATCCTCTATTTCCATACTTGCGACATAAATGTTGAAGACTTCACCATATTAGGTCCAGCTTAATGAAGTTGAGTGGCAGGTTTCCATTCCTCGCTACCTTTGCCTTCCCTAGGTCAGGAGTAGAATCATCGATAAAGTATTACACTGAGCAGAAAAACTAATTCCGGCATATGGTTTCTCATCGGCACATCTCTACATGCTGGATCGGCTTTATTGTTTATTGTTGATCAGAATCGACATCACTGCACTCTAGGCAAACCCATAGGTGCTCAGTCTCCCTCAGCAAATGTCGAAGGGTATGAATGCTGTTTCTGTAGCGCGCTGGTTCAATACAAGCCGGATGCATCCTCTCATACGTCCATCCATGCTAGTCTTACGTTTGATGCCAAATTCCAGCAATCTTAGTCTTGATGATTAATTGAGTGCAGTGTCGTTCTCAAATAGGCGATCATTAATTGTTCTCAGTATTTCTCCTTAATCCTTATCCAATGCACCCACTATGGGTTCTCTTGAAGCTAGTCTGTCAGTTCTTTCTTTTCCACGTATCCTTGCATGATCAGGACAGTGTGTCAGCCTTAGTAATTTCTGGGTCTGATTCAGACCTTTCCCTGGACTTAAAATTATAGTTTTGTTGTAACATATTGTGTCAAAATATAGCTAATAAATATAGACATTGTTTTATTTTTAGAACAGTGTGAGTGTCCGACTGGTTAAGCGGTTAGAGCGCTTTCCTTTCGCGACACAGTTGCCGGGTTCCAATATCAAAAACTGGTAACGCCACGCTCTAGTCTACCTAGCAATAAAACTGTCCCGACTCAGCTCGTTAGGGAAGGAAAAGGCATCGAGGAAAGGAACAGGTCATCCCCATCTCATAAACAAGCTGGACTTAGTGCGGTGAGATCTCTAACACTTCACGCCTTTATAAATAAATACACATAAACTGGTTATTGCAGGTACTCGTATGAAATGAAGTAGTAGAAAATTAGGCTACAGAAAAACAAAAGAAGTGATAGGCTTATGGGGACTCGAACCCATGACCTTCAGAACGACAACATCGCCTCGCTACGGGAGTGAATCGTAGCTATTCACCTTGCCAACTAGGTACCAAAAAAATAGGGCTTCATGGACAGGTGTTATTAGCACGAACCCTTCACGCAACTCGTGAAGGACGAGAAACTATGCAGACTAATTATAGACGTAATCACTTCTTTTGTTTTCCTATTTACCAGTATAGACCAGATTATACACGACGAAGACCGTAATATCTAGTAAATGAAAGTATTTGCTATGGGACTTCTCTAACCTTTTTGCAATGTAATAGCATACATTCCTGATATATAATTTGAAATAATCTTCGTTTCTAGTGGTGGCAATCCGAATGCGGGGCTCCCTGTGAGTGTGGGGCCTGGTTTGGTCAAATAGGTTTAGATCCGCCTACGGTTGGTCCTCTCTATATGCGTCCAACATAGCCAGAAACGGGGTTGGGGTATGGCTGTTCTGAGTATAAAAGGCGCCCTCATAATATCGGCTCATACCGACGTATCAAATTGTCAACTCACGCCCTGTTTCGTGATGGCTTTAACAGAGCTCCGGGTACAGCGGGTACGGCAGGGGCGTATAAGTGAGAGATGTATTATTTACGTGAGAGACATACCAACAACAAAAACAAAAAACGGAGAGATATACGCTCCACAATTGCACAATCACAGGTCAAGGTTGTTTGTCAGGTAGGGAGATTCGATAGCAATGTTGTGTTTGTGAAATAGCAAGTCGTTGTGGTCTGTTTCTTCTTTTACTACTACTACTACTACTACTACTACTACTACTACTACTACTACTACTACTACTACTACTACTACTACTACTACTACTACTACTACTACTAATCCTACTACTACTACTACTACTACTACTACTACTACTACTACTACTACTACTACTACTACTACTACTACTACTACTACCACTACTACTACTACTACTACTTCTACTACTGCTGCTACTACTGCAAAAACAACAATTATTACTACTTTTTCTTCTTTTTCATTATTATATCTTCCTTATTCCCCCTCCTTCTTCTTCTTCTTCCTCCTCTTCTTCTTCTTTATCTTTCTTCTTCTTTCTTCTTCTTCTTTCTTCTTCTTTCTTCTTCTACTTCTTTCTTCTTCTTCTTCTTCTTCTTTCTTCTTCTTCTTTCTTCTTCTTCTCCATCTTCTTCTACTTCTTCTTCTTTCTTCTTCTTCTCTCTTCTTCTTCTTCTTCTTCTTCTTCTTCTCCCTCTTATTCTACTTCTTCTTCTTTCTTCTTCTTCTCTCTTCTTCTTCTTCTTCTTCTCCATCTTCTTCTACTTCTTCTTCTTTCTTCTTCTTCTCTCTTCTTCTTCTTCTTCTTCTTCTTCTTCTTCTTCTTCTTCTTCTTCTTCTTCTTCTTCTTCTTCTTCTTTCTTCTTCTTCTTCTTCTTCTTCTTCTTCTTCTTCTTCTTCTTCTTCTTTCTTCTTCTTCTTCTTCTTCTTCTTCTTCTTCTTTCTTCTTTCTTCTTCTTCTTCTTCTTTCTTCTTCTTTCTTCTTCTTTCTTCTTTCTTCTTCTTCTTCTTCTTCTTCTTTCTTCTTCTTCTTCTTCTTCTTCTTCTTTCTTCTTCTTCTTTCTTCTTCTTCTTCTTCTTCTTCTTCTTCTTTCTTCTTCTTCTTCTTCTTCTTTCTTCTTCTTCTTCTTCTTCTTCTTCTTCTTCTTCTTCTTTCTTCTTCTTCTTCTTCTTCTTCTTCTTCTTCTTCTTTCTTCTTTCTTCTTCTTCTTCTTCTTCTTTCTTCTTCTTCTTCTTCTTCTTTCTTCTTCTTCTTCTTCTTCTTCTTCTTCTTCTTCTTCTTCTTTCGTCTTCTTCTTCTTTCATCTTCTTCTTCTTCTTCTTCTTTCTTCTTCTTCTTCTTCTTCTTCTTCTTCTTCTTCTTCTTCTTCTTCTTCTTCTTCTTCTTTCTTTTTCTTCTTCTTCTTTCTTCTTCTTCTTCTTCTTTCTTCTTCTTCTTCTTCTTCTTCTTCTTCTTCTTCTTCTTCTTCTTCTTCTTCTTCTTCTTCTTCTTTCTTCTTCTTCTTTCTTCGTCATCTTCTTCTTCTACTTCTTCTTCTTTCTTCTTCTTCTCTCTTCTTCTTCTTCTTCTTCTTCTTCTTCTTCTTCTTCTTCTTCTTCTTCTTCTTCTTCTTCTTCTTCTTCTTCTTCTTCTTCTTCTTCTTCTTCTTCTTCTTCTTTCTTCTTCTTCTTCTTTCATCTTCTTCTTCTTCTTCTTCTTTCTTCTTCTTCTTCTTCTTCTTCTTCTTCTTCTTCTTCTTCTTCTTCTTCTTCTTTCGTCTTCTTCTTCTTCTTCTTTCTTCTTCTTCTTCTTCTTCTTCTTTCTTCTTCTTCTTTCTTCTCCATCTTCTTCTACTTCTTCTTCTTTCTTCTTCTTCTCTCTTCTTCTTCTTCTTCTTCTTCTTCTTCTTCTTCTTCTTCTTCTTCTTCTTCTTCTTCTTTCTTCTTCTTCTTCTTCTTCTTTCTTCTTCTTCTTTCTTCTCCATCTTCTTCTTCTTCTTCTTCTTCTTCTTCTTCTTCTTCTTCTTCTTTCTTCTTCTTCTTTCTTCTACTTCTTTCTTATTCTACTTTTTTCTTCTTCTTCTTTCTTCTTCTTCTTCTTTCTTCTTCTTCTTCTTTCTTCTTCTTCTTCTTTCTTCTTCTTCTTTCTTCTCCATCTTCTTCTTCTTCTTCTTCTTCTTCTTCTTCTTCTTTCTTCTTCTACTTCTTTCTTATTCTACTTTTTTCTTCTTCTTCTTTCTTCTTCTTCTTCTTTCTTCTTCTTCTTCTTTCTTCTTCTTCTTCTTCTTCTTCTTCTTTCTTCTTCTTCTTTCTTCTCCATCTTCTTCTTCTTCTTCTTCTTCTTCTTCTTCTTCTTCTTCTTCTTCTTCTTCTTCTTCTTCTTCTTCTTCTTCTTCTTCTTCTTCTTCTTCTTCTTCTTCTTCTTCTTCTTCTTCTTCTTCTTCTTTCTTCTTATTTCTTCTTCTTTCTTCTCCATCTTCTTCTTCTTCTTCTTCTTCTTCTTCTTTCTTCTTCTTCTTTCTTCTTCTTTCTTCTTCTACTTCTTTCTTCTTCTTCTTCTTTCTTCTTCTTCTTTCTTCTTCTTCTTCTTTCTTCTTCTTCTTCTTCTTCTTCTTCTTCTTCTTCTTCTTCTTCTTCTTCTTCTTCTTCTTCTTCTTCTTCTTCTTCTTCTTCTTTCTTCTTCTTCTTTCTTCTTCTTCTTCTTCTTCTTCTTCTTCTTCTTCTTCTTCTTCTTCTTCTTCTTTTTTCTTCTTCTTCTTTCTTCTCCATCTTCTTCTACTTCTTCTTCTTTCTTCTTCTTCTTTCTTCTTCTTCTTTCTTCTTTCTTCTTCTTCTTTCTTCTTCTTCTTTCTTCTTTCTTCTTTCTTCTTCTTCTTTCTTCTTCTTCTTTCTTCTTCTTCTTCTTCTTCTTCTTTCTTCTTCTTTCTTCTTCTTCTTTCTTCTACTTCTTCTTCTTCTTTTTCCTTCTTCTTCTTTATTCTTCATCTTCTTCTTTCTTCTTCTTCTTCTTCTTCCTTCTTCATCTTCTTCTTCTTTCTCCCCGTTTTGACCTCACATCCAGTATGTTTGTTCTTATTAATCAATTATATTTATTGCTAAGCTATTGTACTTGTTCTGCGTTGTTAATTGCGTTTCCCAGTCTTTCTCTGCCGTTGATTTTTTTTTTTTTTTTTTTTTAAGTGGTTTTATTAGTGACAAGCAATTAGAAAAAAACATTGGGGCCTTTGACATATGGACATATAGAAGAATGGGGCACATCTCACGGAAAGAGAAGACAACAAATAAAGAGGTCCTAGAAAATCTAGGAATGAAAGGAGAAATAATAAAAGAGATCAAAATTAGACAGCTAAATATTTTGGCCATGTAATAAGACATAACAGCTTGCTGAAGACCATAATAGAAGGGCGAGTTGAAGGCAAACGTGCCAGAATAAGTCAGCGCTATAAGTGGCAAGATAACATCAAGAGATGGTGTAGCAAGTTTAATTTGCTGGGGAGGTTATGATGTTATACCTAAAAGGAAAGAAATCGGTGTCTGTGTTAACCGTGTGAGGTCAAGCACATGTAGGCCCCTGACTCTAATAGATGATGATGAAAAATTTGCAGGGGACCTAACGCTACCTCCCTAGATCTCACACGGTCACTATTTTGGCTTTAGTGTCTGGTGTATGATGTACCCAATGTCTAGGGGAGAAATGAAAATGATGGTACATAAACACAAAACACTTTAACTCACTATAAGGAATTGAAGAAAACAGTGGTTAAGGTTTTTCTTTAAAATAGAATATTTTCTTTTTACAATTTAATCTGCCTGTTCCGCCATCTCTTTTGGACATGTCTTTGAAAATGAGGAAAAGATAGTTTACATAAAAAGGATTAACTAAAATGTGTGGACTCTTTGTCCAATAAGTATAAAGTCACTCTATCTCTCCTGTTGGTGTGTTCACAGATTACAACTTTATTATCTAATAGTGTTTGTCACTTGTTAGGAGGGGCTGTAGTTCCATCACGCCCCATAACATCCTGGGTATGATTGAAAATATCAAAGTTTATTATAACTGAAGTGTCAGATATACCCAGATGCTATCACATCACCTGGTATTCTTTGTAGAAGGATAATTCAGTATGTCGTTGCAGAAAATATAGATATCTCAACACGCACAAGCTCTTCCAGCTATCTGCTGACAGCATAAACGTTTTACCGGAGAATTGTTGGAGTTACACTCACTCATCAGGTTTCTTGTCACCGGCACGTAACAGGAAATAAAACCTCTGCAATAAAAGGACACCCTGGCCTTTTTATATCTGATCACACTTTATTATTATTATTTACATATGGTGGTATGGGGTCAGCCTCGCGTGCATACAGGTGCACTCGCCCCTAATTATATATGAATCACACCTTACTGTGACCACACCTCAGGTCTCTATGGCAGATACGCCACTGTACGTTTACATAGTTTTCCTCAATACAATAACGTGGAGTAACCACATCTCCTTTTTTATGATTTTCTCTTCTTTTTTAAATTATAAACGCTCCAGGCATGTTGAACAGTATTCATGGAACACGGAGGCTTACTAACATATTCCAATACAATAATATTAAAACAAAATCATGACAATATACTACAGTTAGATACAGTTCAATGTGAGGACTCAACAATGTCTGCTCCCGGCATGTCCTTCACTTTTCCCAATAGCAGTATCTAACTTTGGCAGTTGTAATAAACATATTAATACTGTAGTGGTTTTTGATGGTATTGTATGGTTGTTGTGTTACCTAGTGTAATGTATGAGGTCAGCTGTGAAGGCTCCTGAGATAAATGTAGATGTGAATTACAGAAGGCCCTTCTTACTACCACTTACGACCTCAAACATATCTTTTTTTTTTTTTACTAATATGAATGTAGCTACGTTAAAAAGTCTAGGGTACTGAAATGTAATGTGTTGTAGTAGAATATACAAACACACACAGATAATTAATAAGTGTAATAATATTAATAAAATTCTATAACACACTGAACTAACTCAGGCTGTTTTAGTTTGAATATTAAAATTTTCTTTAAATTTATTTGTTCTGAACCCATGTTTTATTTTGGTCAGAACATATGAAATGTTATGGAATTATAAATGGAATGCATAAATATATGGCATAATAAAATGGAATGTGTGTACACAAGTATTTTATAAGAATGGTTAATATTAATTATATTTATAGTGTCTCTGGGAAACTATTACTGGATATGCTGTTGGGGTGGTGTCATCACACCCACTCTGTGACTAGAACTAGCTTTGTCCATTGTCTTATGAACGTTAGAAAATGTTCTATTTCCCAAAATTCAGTAGATTTATGAATGGAAAATATTTATAAATTCTTTAGGAGTATGGTGAATCCTCAGCAGGCCACTAATCACTCATCTTGTCTGCGAAGATCTGATGCTGGATTCAGGTGGCCCACTCCTCTCGGTAGCTAGAATACAATGGTAGACTGCACCGACACACTGTTTGGCTGCACACACATCTGCTTGTGTAACCTTGATTACTTATGTGGCACTACCCTAGTGCCACAACAGAAACTCACAATTCAGAATTCAGAATTGAGAACACAGTTAAATGCTAGCAAAACTCAGTTGAGCTGCTGGCTATATGATGGCGTCCCTCTAAATGTATGTACTATCTTCTAGGAACAACACCACAGGCAATAACCGACTGTGTCTCTGCACAGTATTGTATCAAATGGCAAAAATGCGCATCTCTGTCCCGCTAATATGATTACATTTGTCCAATCACCGACTTCCCCCCTAACTTTTCAAATCTACAACCAAAAGTCAAATTTCAGTCAGATCTCAGTCAAGTGTGCATTATTGTCTGTTGGTCCGTCTGTCTCTACTTGTTTTTTCATAAAAAAACACGCTTGGTTCTACATGCAATATCCTACACAAATCTGCCTCCTAAGTTATTTTTAGCCACAATTCTCCACCTTCCCCCTCTCTTTCATTACAGCTTGATTTTTGCATTTGCGTGTCTCAAGGACAAAATTTTGAAACTTTAGTGAAAGTATGGACAGTACAGTCGCTATTCTGATATGAACAACACAGTCTTTTGTCAATATCTTCCTTATTATCTATCCGTCTGTATAATTTAAAGTATATTAGTTCTCTGCTTAAGATGGGCTATCAAACTAGCTAGGTTTTATATTCATAACTCTATTATTAAGAAAAACATATTTTTTCTCAAGTTAGTTTTTTTGAAATTTGTTCGAGAACCTTCTCTAAGGCGTTTGCCGCTGAATTCAAATAAAGGGACCAAGTATCGAAAAACGTCCAAGAAATGACTGTTTCGAATAAGAGCCAAGGTCTTTTCTGTCCATTTCCTTACATTGTGGCAACTAGTGACGTGAATTTTTTTTTCCTTTTACCACCAATTGCGTCTTTTTAGCCTTGCTAGATTTAAACACGTGTTCAGTCATATTTTTCCTTTTTTGATCTCCGTTTCCCTCCCGTCTACAAAGGGTAAACGTTTCGTCTGCACGTCTAACTAGTTAGTTTGACTGGCGGTAGGAAATGCGGGCATGGGCGAGCATGTCTCCTAGTATCTTACGCATTATTTTTATCCCTACATTTTATCCTGATATTTGGAGATATTTTAACGTTGTATCACGGTAAATTCACCACACATCTCCCCACCTGAGAACATGCACTACGGCAAGTTCCAAAACCAGTGATACACATAGATAAAATTACTCCTCACGCCTACCACTACTCTAATTTTGATCACAGGGGTGCCGACTGAGGAAATCTGCACCGACATTCAATGACCCTGGGATATACTCAATACTAAACTGATAAGGTTGCAATAATAAAGACCATCTCAACAATCTAGCATTTTCATGCTTAGCCTGAGATAAGAACACCAGGGGCTGATGATCCGTCTGGACCACAAAAGTCCTACCATACAGATAGATTTGGAACTTTTTTATTGCCCAGATTAACGCTAAACATTCTTTTTCGCTTGTGGAATATCCTTGTTCCGCTTTATTCAATTTGCGGCTTGCATAAGCGACTGGGTTCAGTTCCCCATCGGGTGAAGATGACCTTTGCAACAGAGCCGCCCCGAGGCCTACATTACTTGCATCTGTACTCACCACGAAGTCCTGTGTCAAATCAGGCAATTTGAGAATAGGCTTGCTAGTGAGTTTTTCCTTTGACTCTTGAAAAGCCTATTCACATTGCGCAGTCCAAACAATTTTATCTGGATGTCCCTTGCGAGTCAGATCAGTCAGAGGAGCACAAATAGAGTTAAAATTTTTGATATATTTTTGGTAAAATCCACATAACGACACGAATGATCGCACGTCCCTTTTTGTTTGTGGTTTAGGTGCTCTCTGCAGTTTTTCCAAGTTCTTTTGGTCAGGGGTCATGTTACCCTGATATACAGTGTGTCCCAAAAATCCAACTCTTTGCATCCAATACAACATTTTGTTGGCCTAGCAGTTAAGTTCGCCTCCCTAAGCCTATCAAATAACATTTTTAGAGAGTTAATGTGTTCTTCAAATGTCTCTGTGGCGACGAGAATATCATCCATGAAATTCGTGATACATGGGTTATTCAGGGGATCCAACAATTTGCGCATCATCTTTGAAAATACACTCGGAGCATTTTTCAACCCGAATGGTAGCATGTTGAATTCATAATGTCCTTCCGAAGTGCTAAAAGCTAAATAAGGTCTCAGTTCAGGCTTCACTGGAATCTGGTAATAGCCTTTACTAAGATCCACCTTTGAAAAGTATTTTGCCTTGTTTAATCTGGCAAGTAACTGTTTTGTGTCTGGTAATGGATCCACTTGTCCTTCTGTGACAGCATTCAGTTTCCTGTAATCTATGCACAGTCTATGTTCCCCATACGGTTTTCTCAACAGAACTACACTGGAGCTAAAAGATGATTCACTGTGTGAAATAATCCCCTCCTTCAACAAATAATCTATTTCTTCCTTCAATGCCTTCTCCTTCGCGAACGGAATAGAATAGGCTCTCATACAAATTGGGTTTGAGTCTACCAGTTTCATGTCATACTGTAGCAAATTTGTATGTCCTGGTTTATCTGTTAATACATCTGTATGTTCCTCCAGAACCTGTTGAACTCTCTCCCTCTGATTTTTAGTCAGGTGCTTACTGACTTTTACCTGTGCGACTGTTTCACAAGGGTGTAATGGGTATTCATGTGAGGTGAGTGGTTCCTTTTGCATTTGAGTTGCGATAGCCAAGGTCAGTAAGGGGGTGCTTTCCTGGAGTGGTCTGTCCAGATACTTCTTTAAAAGGTTTACATGATAAACTTTCTCCTTCCCCTTTTTGTCAATTTTATAGTTTGTTCTAGACACCTTCTCTAGAACCGTATATGGACCTTGCCATCCAATTTGCAATTTATTCTGGCTGCCGGGTAGTAGAAGAAGCACCTTCTCTCCCACAGCTAGTTCTCTGTCCTTTGCCTTCCTATTAAACTATGCTGCATGTTTCTTCCTGGCTTGTCTCAAATTATCATTTGCCAGTTTCCATCCAGCTTTCAGACGAGTGGTCAGTTCGTTCACATATTGATACGATGAGGTAACAGTCTCTTCTGCCTTCTCATCTGTCCAAGACCTTAATAATGCTACATCTGGACTTTTAATTTTCCATACTTATTTTTCATGGCACCCGTCGGGTCCCTTCCATTGGAAGCATTATAATGAGGACCTTTCTTCCTAGAATCATCACTCAGAAATCGTCCACTACCAATTTTTCTCTTGGGTTTGTCTCCCCACTTTAGATTGCTTATGAGAGATCTTCGCTCTCTTTTATTTTCCTCCAGTTGATATAAGGCTGACCGAGGGATTGTCAGCTTATTCTGGGTTAAATTTACTCTTTGTACTCGTCGCATAGTGGCCATGTTAATCCATTCAAGTGAAGACTGGGTATGAAAAGGGGGCTTCCATTCCACTCTTTGTCTACCTGAGTATAATTATTTTTCCTTCCAGGCCTAAGTTTGCCCCGTGGCGTTTCTAGGTCCTACACATATTTTCCCTTTGTGGGTGTTCCCTCATAAAATACGCCACATGCTTCTACAAAGTTTTCAATATCGACATTTACGTCGGGCCAATAGTATTTTCGAGCAATCTTTTGGCAGATGGTACCGACTTTCTCATGGTCACCATCTTTTCCAACATGTAAGCTCCTTATTAAATTTGCCCTATATACCTTGGGAAGAACCAACTGTCCGTGACCAGTGGATCTAGTTCCTGTCTTCCTGTATAACAATCTGTCCTCCATAAAGTACTCTCCCTTGCTTGGAGGTGTGTGGCATTTGGGCAATTTTTTAAAACATGGCTTGAGTGTCCTATCCTCAGCCTGCGCCTTCCTCATCTCCTCTGGATGAGCATTTATAGGTTCACCTTCTTCCTCCTTTTTCTGTGATCTGGTCTGCACTGTCGCCATGATCACAGGTCTCTCGGGATTCCCCAAGAAGACGTACCTACACCCCAATATCAGAGGGTAGATTGGTTCATCTATCACTGCTGCTCTGATTTCTCCTTCCACATAGCGAGTTTTCACCGTTATCCTTGCGATGGGAAGTGTCATGAGTGGTATGTCCTTAGTCGCCCCTTGTATTTCCACTGTTTCTGTGGTATACTGACTTGGGTCCACTAGGCTAGACTTCACAACTGAATCATAATCCAAACGTGTATCATAAAGGCCCCTTATGGTGAGCAGCCATATTTGAAGGTTTCCTTCTACAAAATTCGGTGTTATGTGTTAAATCATGTTTATTTTGTTAAATGCCGTGAATGTCCACCAGTTGATAAATGTAGATGTTGGGACTGGTGTAGTAAAGTGTAACGATTGTCAACTCATTAAACCCAGCACAGTTTTGGTCATACAGGTCATCTTGTCCTGGAACGTGATGAGGCTCCGACAAGAATGTGAGTGTAGACAATGAGTGTGTATATGAATGTCAGTACGCGAATGGTAGAATGATTCGATAGAGTTGTCAGGTTGGTAGTACATCACTCATACTCACACTGTTCGAATTCAAGAAGTACTGGAACTACGGTGGTCTTTTTATAACATTTAATGAGACGCACACTTGGACAGTACGTGTATGGTTACAGGAACAAATGTCGACATAGACAGCATAATGTTGGTCACAGGAATATCATCTTAAGTTAGCATTCATGCTTGGCAAATATCATAATGGAGCATTCGTAAATAAGCATTCAGAGTTCCATCATGTAAATCATCTGGCTTTACTGACTGGGCACGTCAGTCCATAACCAATATATAGGAAGGCTCCTAGACTTAACCTCGTCTAGCGAATATCCCTTCACGTAAAGTTCAATATATATATTTTTCATAAAGATATAGGAATCCCAGACATGGGTTCTCACATGTAGCAGTGATCTCTTGGTTCATCGAGCGATAGTACAGGCATCCCTTTTTCTCACTCGATAAATACAAAGTATATGGATTTCAACATGGCTGTGCTTCTCTCGTGAGCTTCACTCACTATTGGATACAGACCAAAATTGGTCATTCGTTAAATGTCCTCATTTCTTCATAGCTTCTATCATAGAGGTAATTGAATAATATCATATAATCTAGTGCTGATACATAGGAATGTCATCTTCCTTTGAATAAATATTCTTTTCAAAAGTACCACTGTGCATCTGCTTATCGACAACGATGGCGAAGCCCAAGTTCATAATAAATTGTGGTTTTACCTTTCTATGCGAAATATAACTTTGCCATTCCTTGGCAAAAGAGAATAAACACTGGGGTAAAGTACATACAACATGTCTAAATGACTATCACTTTTCCCCATCTACTTATAGATCACTTTTTCGGCGATAAGCCGGCTACAACAAAATTCGACATCCCGACAGGATGACAGCCATGAATCACACCCCCTGCTAGCGATACTTCCGCTGCATAGCCTTTGACCTTTTCTAGCGACAACCAACATAGTTCGACTTAGAAATGTAAAGATATACATATATAAGACAGACTCGTCCTACTCATACAAACACTACGTATAAATTCAGGCCATAGATATACTGAAGCAAGAACAATCTATTCCTACCCAGGCAAAGAATAAATCGCAGTAGGCCTAGATTCGTCCGCGGAGTCCGATCGAAGATGACGGAACTCCTTTCAAGGGAAGTAACTCAAAAATGACTTCTCCTTAAGCACTTAAAAAAGGAAATACTTTGTTTACAAAATATTTGCGAACATAATAAGTATATAAATGTATTATATTGCAAGATAGTAAAGATTGCACTTTACAGTCTTACCACACCTCCCGGGAAAAAAAAAAATAAAATTTTTTTTTTTAAATACATCTAGGAGCAACGTAGAATAGGCTCACAACGCAAGAATACTGCGCAGATGAAAATATCAGGAATAACTATAATTCCTAATATGACCGGTGAGAATATATCTCAAAATCTGAGAGAAATTGTTTCTCTACGAATAAATGTTTCCAGGAAGGTGTGATGTACGTATAATACAATTCTGGTAATTATACAATGCATACCAAAAATTCACACTATAATCTTAAATTTATGATTTATGAAGAAACAATCATCAAAGAACAGCGGTGAATAAACATCAATAAACCGCTAAGTAGCGATACCATCATTCTATTATTAAATTACAAATGTGTATCTTAGTAAAGAAACAAAAAATAACTGTTGTAAAGTTATACATATTAAAAAGATCCAATATTTAACAGTTAAGTGGCATCATGTGGGCATCTGGACAGAATGTCCGCCATCACATTTTCTGAACCACGGATAGCTCGTACCGAGAAATGAAAAGGTTGAAGAGCGATTGCGTATCGAGTTGATCTCGAGCTCTTCAAGTTCTTACTTTGGATAGCCGTAAGAGCTTTTTGGTCAGTTTCCACTACGAAATGCGCGCCCAGAAGGAATCTTTGGAGTTTGAGAATTGACCAAACCATTGCCAATAATTCACGGTCTAAAACCGAGTAATTCCTTTCTGCAGCATTAAGTTTTCTGGATATATACATTACAGGATGCAGAGTTCCAGAGTACTCTTGCATTAGTGCCGCTCCAATCCCAGTGGATGAAGCGTCACTACGAAGAACAAATGTCTTATCTGTTGTAGGTAACACTAAAATAGGTGGTGATGAAAACATAGTTTTGATCTTCTCTAGTGAAGATTGGCATTCATGAGACCAGTGAACCATGTTAGGCGACCCTTTCTTTAATAGTGTAGAGAGAGGTGCCATGATAGAGGACAGATTCGGAATGAAACGTCCATAAAATTGTATGAGACCTAAAAGACTTCGCACTTGCTTTTTAGTCCTAGGGATAGAGATGTTAAGTATCTTAGTGATATTATGGTCTTCTGTCTTCAAGAAACCGTGACCTACTCGATGGCCTAAGAAAGCAATTTCGCTAAAGCCAATACAAGCTTTAGATGGTTTTGCTGTCAGGTTATACTCACGCAGAGTTGATAATAATTCAACTAACCCTGAATAGTGATCTTCCCAAGTATCGCTGAAAAGACAGATGTCGTCTAGATAAGCAATGACATCTGACCGATACGATAGGATTCGACGCATCATGCGTACAAATGTAGCTGGTGCGTTCATAAGGCCGAAAGGCATAAAATTCCATTGGAAAAGGCCTCTGGGAGTAGAGAAAGCGGTAAGAGGTTTGGCGCGTTCGGATAATGGAACTTGCCAATATCCTTTAGACAAATCAAGTTTAGTGAAAAAATGCGATTTAGAAAGACGAGTAAGTAGCTCTTCTAGTAAAGGCATAGGTTCAGCATCGAACTTCGTAACTTGATTCAATTTGCGATAGTCAACGCAAAGACGTATGTTATTGTCTTTTTTTCGAACAATAACCATCGGCGAAGAATATGCAGAAGTGGATGGTTCGATTATTTGTAAATCTATCATTTCATCCAACTCCTTTTCAACCTGTGTTTGGAAATGTATAGGGATAGGATAAGGTCTAACCCTAATTGGAGTATGTTCAGTTAGAACAATGTCATGCTCAATGACATGAGTTTGTCCAGGGATGTCAGTGAGGACATCCTGAAATGTTTGTAACATAGACGAAACTTGTCGCTGTTCTCCTAGAGACAAATCAGGAGAAACAGTAACGTCTTTCCATGATTCACTAGAATGAAGTGGGATCATTGGAAGCGGAAGATTAACATCCGAAAAACTTGTTTCCTCATCCTGTATTACAGACAGTGATGAGTAATGACCATGTTTGACATGAGAATCGTCCGTTGCCTGGAAAATAGGCTGTAGATAGTCAGGACGTTCATGGAACTCCGTAAGCATATTGATGTGGAAGGTTTTATGCTTCCCGTTAATATCGACGATGTAGTCAACATCTGAAATTTTCGATATTATATCGTACGGACCTTTCCAACTAATAAGGAGTCTGTTTTCACGACAAGGTAGCAAAACAAATGCTTTGTCACCAGGACAAAGTTGTCGTAAAGTTCTCTTCTTATTAGCAAATTGTCTTGCCTTCTGCTTAGCAAATTCAGAAGAGGACGTTGCCAATTTGCATGCTTCGATAATCTTTTGTCTCAGCGCGATGACATACTCGTAAGAAGATTTTGTGTCATCGTCAATATTGTCAGCTGTTATAAGATCATGCAGCAAAGACATTGGGCCGCGCGGTCGCGCGCCAAAGACAAGTTCAAAGGGAGAAAACCCTGTATGTTCATTGGGGACCTCTCTGTACGCGAAGAGGGCCGCGGGTAAAACCCTATCCCAATCTTGAGGATGATCCTCAGTTATCTTCCCTAATAAGTTCTTAAGTGTTCTATTTAGTCGCTCGACCATCCCATTGGACATAGGATGATAGATGCTACTCAAAGATCTCTCTATCTGTAGAGTAGACATTACTTGAGACATGGTATCCGATATCAGTTGGGTGCCATGATCTGATAATATTTCTCCGGGGAATCCCAGACGAGAAAATATAAGCCAAAGAGCATCTGCAATGTCAGCGGTAGTAATGCTCTTTAGAGGGATAGCCTCTGGCCAACGTGTGCACATGTCTACACACGTTAAGATAAACTGATGTCCTCTAGCAGATTTGATCTTGAATGGACCAATGATGTCTATCGCCATTTTCTGGAATGGACGAATAGGAATATCTGCAGCCTGAATAGGCGCAGCATGACGAGGACCTTTGGATTTGACTTCTTGACATACTTTACAGGATCGACAATAGATCCGTATGTCCTTGTTCACAAAAGGCCAAAAGAAAGCCGCAAGAACTCTTGACTTTGTACGGGAAAAACCCATGTGACCAGCACACTGAGAGTCGTGTGCATGTTGTAAGATCTTAACTCTCAAATTCTTGGGTACAAGAATCTGAGAATGACTTGACTTAGTGGAGTCTTGCACCATACGTACAAGTACGCCATTCTTCATTGTAATCCAAGATTTACAATTTGAATCTTTATTCGGATCACCTTTCGTTACAAGAGTGAAGAATTTCTTAAGAGTCGGATCTTCTTCTTGTTGTTTTATAAACGAGTCACGAGAAATTACCAAGGGATCATCTTGGTTATGCACTTCATTATCTTCAACAGATGAAGTTTCAGGCATATTGAGAGCTTGAGCTCTAGTGACTACCGCATTAGCAGATTGCATATTTTGATTTTCCCAAACGGAAATTTGCTCCGGAGTGCATTCTTTGACTCCGTGAATGCGACCGATGATAAGATCAGCGATCGGATTCGGCAAAAGACATGCGTGTACATCTCCTGTGAAGAAAGGAGTAGCAATCCTAATGATAGCGGTAGAGTATTTCTCTATGGTGCCGCCAAATGTTACGCATTTGACTACTTTGCCTGTAGAATGAGAAGGATCTATGAGTGACTGCCTAACCCCAATAGTTGTGCATCCAGAATCAAAAAGTACTGAGACTGGATTGTCATTTACTAAACCTTTGTGTAAGACAAGAGAACCTCTCCCATCATGCGCGATTGACGCAGGAAGAGCGGGAAGAGGATGGCCACAGCTTAAAGTAGACACTGTGGTTGGCTCAAATAATGTTTTGCATTGGGGGCACTGAGATGCTCTCCCAAAATCAAAAGCGGCACATGCCATATTATTAGAGTCATCATTATCTTTATTTTGTTTATAGGCTTCGTGGGACTCTTGCTGTGCAGAGTTCGCCTGGTAATGAGCTTTATGTTTTTTGAATTGTGCTCTACCTCTGTTATTATTGCCTCTGTACTTATCATTGTTTCCACTATTATAACCCCTACTCGGGTTTGAATCATAGCTCCTTTGGTTACTATCATCATATTCATTATAATGAGTATCTCGGTAATTATGATCTTGTTGTCTCCATGAAGGAAAACTTGGATAGTTTCTAGAATGACTTCCTTTGCGAAAGTTCCTGTAATTATGACCACCCCTGAATCGAGGGCTGTCAGCTCTTCTCCAGGTATTCGAAGAAGAACCCTGAAATGATTGGTTACCTTGGTTCTGATAACTGTAATAGTTACCTTTTTTTATTAAACCTATTTTGAGGTCCTTGGAATTTGTGAGAGTGATTAGGGTTGTATGGTGTTGCAGAAGCAACTGGCATACCTTCTTTAACCTTACTGTTGCTAATAGCTACGTCCGGATGTGCAGTGACGTATTGGGTACAATACTGTTCCATTTCTTTTAGAGACTTAGGTTTACGCTCATGTAAGAATTCGAGGAAAGGTTTATTTATACTTGACATAATCTTGTCTCTGAGTATCAAGTCCATAAGGGCTTCATAAGTCTTTTCTGTTTTGGATAGCTCAATCCAACGATCAAATGTAAGACGTGTCCTTGCAATGAATTCTGAGAATTCTACACCTGCCTCAGGCACCATTGTCTTAAACAACTTCCGATAACCCTCTTCAGACAACTGATACTTCTTTAATAAGGCTGCCCTAATAACATCATAGTTATCTTTGTCAGCCTCTTCAACCAAACTTAAACTAGTCAGAGAATCACCTTTCAGATTTTCTGATAACTGGTTAGCATATTGTGATTTGTCCACATTATGGGCTCGACAAGAGCGTTCAAATCTATTTAGCCAGAATGTTATGTCATCACTGGAAGGGTTGAACGCTGGTACCTTGACCTTGTAAGTAAAGGGTTTACCATTACCACCAGATGCTTGATTAACATTACTTATGTTTGTTAACTTTAACTTTTCTAACTCAAATGCTAAAAGTTCTTTTTGGTGTTCATGTTCTCTTATTGCTTTTTTCTCTTGAGCTTCAGCTTCTCTTTGTAATTTTTTTTTCTTCTCTTGTAATTTTTTCTCTTCTGCAGCAGCTTCATCTTTTCTTTTCTCTTTTTCCATTTCCATCTGGAATCTTTTTTCATCAGTCTGTATCTGCAATTTCTTTTGTTCATCCTCTCTTTGTAATTTTTTTTCCTCAGCTTCTAATCTTTTCTCCTCAATCAATGCTTTTCTTTCTTCAGCAGCAGCAGCAAGTTTTCTCTCTTCTGCAGCTAATGCTTTGTCATATTGAGCAACTGCCCATTCTTCTAATTGCTGACCAGTCTTATCAAGAGCTTTGCCTTGTGTGATAAAATAATCTAATGTAGACATCTTGTCTAATAAGATCAGTAATTTGCAAAAGTAAATAAATTCACTTTCTTAGTCTTAATCAAAGACCTTGTATGATAACTTTGTAACCTGTGGAAAATAGTACTTAACTATCCCAATCACTGTGGGAAACAAGCCTTACAAAGGTCTTGTATAAATCCTTATATAATAACAGCTATAAGTTGCTGGTTCACTCTATAATATAAGTGCAGTGCACCAGAAATAGTGTTTTATATCATCAACTGTGTACCTTTAGCAATAGCAATTAACTATCAGTTGATTCTTGTACATCAATTTATATGATCAACTATATTTTAAATAGTGTATGTCGATCAGGCACAAAACAAAACAGTTATACAGAAGAACATGAAAACATTTGCGGAAATGAAATAAATCAAATGGGAAAAACAATAAAAGATAAACCGCAAGAGGATAACAAATACAAATAACGCCACAGTATATAAATATAAATTGAGAATAGAACTGAAAGATAGAATAGGGTAGACCAACAAATTACAAACAAATCAAAACAAACTAAAGAACAGAGGAATATTACAAAAACAACAATGAGTACAGTCTTCACAGCTAACACTAATAGCAACAGCTGTCGCAGCAAATTTTCAATCAAGAAAATTGCACCTATAGAAACGCACACATCAGACCCTCTATTACGTGGGATACTCTGTTGTGTGACACCGCCCAACCAAAACAACAACCCGCTGGATACAAACAAATATCACATATAAATATTTAAACATAAATACATAAATGCATAAATAGTATGGCAATATGATGTAAATAGAGTGTTGCAGAAAGAATGTGTTGGAATGAAGGCTCAGTTACACTGCCTAATAGTACAGTACTGTGGTACTTTATTAAACAAATACTTCTGGTCTAATTATTTTAAATTCAACACAGAAATAGAAGCTCCATCGTTGATGTGAATGATAACAATCGATGTAGGACTTCTCAGTTCAATAACATTTCCTTTCGCAAACACTGTCAAATATTCTCCAGTCCTGATGTGTAATGTTCTATGTTTCAACCAAGCTTGCTGTGTAACACTGTCAGTTGTATGGCAAATGTCCAACGAACCAAATGTCAACAAACGCTGACCTAGTTACTGCATACTGTCGACAGGACAGGTCACGCTGACATCACTGTAGAGTTGTACTGTTGATGTATTTGTGTGTCGTAACAGACCCCAAGGAACGTCTGGTCTCAGTAGTTTACTTCTCAATATGGTCACTGTGCAGGTTGACCCAGGAAGCTGGCACACCAGTTGTTAAATCATGTTTATTTTGTTAAATGCCGTGAATGTCCACCAGTTGATAAATGTAGATGTTGGGACTGGTGTAGTAAAGTGTAACGATTGTCAACTCATTAAACCCAGCACAGTTTTGGTCATACAGGTCATCTTGTCCTGGAACGTGATGAGGCTCCGACAAGAATGTGAGTGTAGACAATGAGTGTGTATATGAATGTCAGTACGCGAATGGTAGAATGATTCGATAGAGTTGTCAGGTTGGTAGTACATCACTCATACTCACACTGTTCGAATTCAAGAAGTACTGGAACTACGGTGGTCTTTTTATAACATTTAATGAGACGCACACTTGGACAGTACGTGTATGGTTACAGGAACAAATGTCGACATAGACAGCATAATGTTGGTCACAGGAATATCATCTTAAGTTAGCATTCATGCTTGGCAAATATCATAATGGAGCATTCGTAAATAAGCATTCAGAGTTCCATCATGTAAATCATCTGGCTTTACTGACTGGGCACGTCAGTCCATAACCAATATATAGGAAGGCTCCTAGACTTAACCTCGTCTAGCGAATATCCCTTCACGTAAAGTTCAATATATATATTTTTCATAAAGATATAGGAATCCCAGACATGGGTTCTCACATGTAGCAGTGATCTCTTGGTTCATCGAGCGATAGTACAGGCATCCCTTTTTCTCACTCGATAAATACAAAGTATATGGATTTCAACATGGCTGTGCTTCTCTCGTGAGTTTCACTCACTATTGGATACAGACCAAAATTGGTCATTCGTTAAATGTCCTCATTTCTTCATAGCTTCTATCATAGAGGTAATTGAATAATATCATATAATCTAGTGCTGATACATAGGAATGTCATCTTCCTTTGAATAAATATTCTTTTCAAAAGTACCACTGTGCATCTGCTTATCGACAACGATGGCGAAGCCCAAGTTCATAATAAATTGTGGTTTTACCTTTCTATGCGAAATATAACTTTGCCATTCCTTGGCAAAAGAGAATAAACACTGGGGTAAAGTACATACAACATGTCTAAATGACTATCACTTTTCCCCATCTACTTATAGATCACTTTTTCGGCGATAAGCTGGCTACAACAAAATTCGACATCCCGACAGGATGACAGCCATGAATCACACCCCCTGCTAGCGATACTTCCGCTGCATAGCCTTTGACCTTTTCTAGCGACAACCAACATAGTTCGACTTAGAAATGTAAAGATATACATCTATAAGACAGACTCGTCCTACTCATACAAACACTACGTATAAATTCAGGCCATAGATATACTGAAGCAAGAACAATCTATTCCTACCCAGGCAAAGAATAAATCGCAGTAGGCCTAGATTCGTCCGCGGAGTCCGATCGAAGATGACGGAACTCCTTTCAAGGGAAGTAACTCAAAAATGACTTCTCCTTAAGCACTTAAAAAAGGAAATACTTTGTTTACAAAATATTTGCGAACATAATAAGTATATAAATGTATTATATTGCAAGATAGTAAAGATTGCACTTTACATATGGTTGTCTTTCTTACACCATTTGCACCATCTTTTTCCTGGGTTAAACGGTTTTCTTTCATTATATTTTTGGTCATTGAACTGTGAGTTTCTGTCACGATAGTCATTTCTTGGCCGTTCAAAGTTTGTCCTGCCTTTATTACCCTGTTCTCTATTATCAAATTTATTAAATGGCTGTGGAGCTTTAAAATTGTCTATGTGCTTCTTTTTAGTGCCACTTACCTCTGCCTGGGCTGCCTGATACCTCTCAGTGACATTTAAAACCTCCCCCAACTTCTCTGCACCTTGTTCCATGAGAAATTTTCTCAAGTCTGGAGCCATCGACTCTCTTAATTGCTCTATCATGATCATCTCTTTAAGATCTTGGGTCTTCCCCAGAGCAGTCCATTTCTCCAAATAGGTTTCCAGTCTGGCAGAGAATTGGTGGTATGTCTCCCCAGACAACAGTTTGGCATTTCTAAATTTCTTACGGTAAAATTCACCATTTTTTTCGTATCTTAATAACAAAGCCTGCTTTAGCATGTCATAATTGTCTTGGTCTTCTCTATTCATTTTAGCAAAGACTTCATAAGAAGTACCTCTCAGTCGCTGTGATAACTTTAGACTCCACCTCTCTCTCTCTCTAACCCATATGTAGTAGCTAATAACTCAAATCTACTGAGGTACCCCTCGATGTCATCGTCTTTCTCAACAAAATGGTCTAAATGAAACCCCATAGCTGATGTTGAGGCTCCCTGACTAGGCGTAGCATCTGAGGCAAAAGGGCTGGCACCATTTTCAGGAGCATGGCCTTGTAATTTCAGCTCCCTTAGTCGTAATTCGTGCTCCCTTTGCAACCTTCTATCTTCTGCCTCCCTTTCGGCAGTCAACCTTTTTTCTTCTGACTCCCTTTGCTGTCGTTTTTCTTCTGCCTCCCTTTGCTGTCGTTTTTCTTCTGCCTCAATCTGCAGCCTCTTAAGTTCTTTATCAGCCTCAATTTGTAACCTCTTCTCTTCAGCTAACCTCCTATCTTCCCTTTCAATATACTTGTCACATTCAGAAGTTACATACTGAATTAAAACCTGACCCCCTATGTTCATCTCCCTCGCCGTTAGCACAGCAGCTGATCTAAATTTTGCCAGGTCAGCCATCATACCAAATAACAATGACCAAGGTAAATCTAACTAATGACAGGTAATTCTAATTAATGGTGACTAAGGTAATTCTACTTATGTTTAATGGCCAAGGTAATTCTAGTTAATTGATGACCAAGGTAATTCTAATTATTTAATTAATTAACTAATTACCACTGGCTGTGAAGATTCACCAACTTTGATTTTCCCCTTTTTATTTTAAGGGAAACTTTTTAAATTTTTACAATCTGTCCCCACTGGTTTAATTCTCCCCCCAGGAGATTCTAATATTTTTGATAAACTAATTATCCCTGGACAAGACCACAATATTTGTAGTGGTTTTTGATGGTATTGTATGGTTGTTGTGTTACCTAGTGTAATGTATGAGGTCAGCTGTGAAGGCTCCTGAGATAAATGTAGATGTGAATTACAGAAGGCCCTTCTTACTACCACTTACGACCTCAAACATATCTTTTTTTTTTTTTTACTAATATGAATGTAGCTACGTTAAAAAGTCTAGGGTACTGAAATGTAATGTGTTGTAGTAGAATATACAAACGCACACAGATAATTAATAAGTGTAATAATATTAATAAAATTCTATAACACACTGAACTAACTCAGGCTGTTTTAGTTTGAATATTAAAATTTTCTTTAAATTTATTTGTTCTGAACCCATGTTTTATTTTGGTCAGAACATATGAAATGTTATGGAATTATAAATGGAATGCATAAATATATGGCATAATAAAATGGAATGTGTGTACACAAGTATTTTATAAGAATGGTTAATATTAATTATATTTATAGTGTCTCTGGGAAACTATTACTGGATATGCTGTTGGGGTGGTGTCATCACACCCACTCTGTGACTAGAACTAGCTTTGTTCATTGTCTTATGAACGTTAGAAAATGTTCTATTTCCCAAAATTCAGTAGATTTATGAGGGGAAAATATTTATAAATTCTTTAGGAGTATGGTGAATCCTCAGCAGGCCACTAATCACTCATCTTGTCTGCGAAGATCTGATGCTGGATTCAGGTGGCCCACTCCTCTCGGTAGCTAGAATACAATGGTAGACTGCACCGACACACTGTTTGGCTGCACACACATCTGCTTGTGTAACCTTGATTACTTATGTGGCACTACCCTAGTGCCACAACAGAAACTCACAATTCAGAATTCAGAATTGAGAACACAGTTAATTGCTAGCAAAACTCAGCTGAGCTGCTGGCTATATGATGGCGTCCCTCTAAATGTATGTACTATCTTCTAGGAACAACACCACAGGCAATAACCGACTGTGTCTCTGCACAGTATTGTATCAAATGGCAAAAATGCGCATCTCTGTCCCGCTAATATGATTACATTTGCCCAATCACCGACTTCCCCCCTAACTTTTCAAATCTACAACCAAAAGTCAAATTTCAGTCAGATCTCAGTCAAGTGTGCATTATTGTCTGTTGGTCCGTCTGTCTCTACTTGTTTTTTCATAAAAAACAGGCTTGGTTCTACATGCAATATCCTACACAAATCTGCCTCCTAAGTTATTTTTAGCCACAATTCTCCACCTTCCCCCTCTCTTTCATTACACGTTGATTTTTGCATTTGCGTGTCTCAAGGACAAAATTTTGAAACTTTAGTGAAAGTATGGACAGTACAGTCGCTATTCTGATATGAACAACACAGTCTTTTGTCAATATCTTCCTTATTATCTATCCGTCTGTATAATTTAAAGTATATTAGTTCTCTGCTTAAGATGGGCTATCAAACTAGCTAGGTTTTATATTCATAATTCTATTATTAAGAAAAACATATTTTTTTCTCAAGTTAGTTTTTTTGAAATTTGTTCGAGAACCTTCTCTAAGGCGTTTGTCGCTGAATTCAAATAAAGGGACCAAGTATCGAAAAACGTCCAAGAAATGACTGTTTCGAATAAGAGCCAAGGTCTTTTCTGTCCATTTCCTTACATTGTGGCAACTAGTGACGTGAATTTTTTTTTCCTTTTACCACCAATTGCGTCTTTTTAGCCTTGCTAGATTTAAACACGTGTTCAGTCATATTTTTCCTTTTTTGATCTCCGTTTCCCTCCCGTCTACAAAGAGTAAACGTTTCGTCTGCACGTCTAACTAGTTAGTTTGACTGGCGGTAGAAAATGCGGGCATGGGCGAGCATGTCTCCTAGTATCTTATGCATTATTTTTATCCTACATTTTATCCTGATATTTGGAGATATTTTAACGTTGTATCACGGTAAATTCACCACAAATACATAAAGCATTCTTACCACAATTTCTATAAATAGTAAGAAATAACGCTGACTTGCAAAGAATGGCCTCAGTTTTCCTCTGCACTGCCCAGACTGCGAATTAATTCTTTATTTATTAAATTAACACAGCTGATCTTAGCGTATATGATAGAAAAAGATTTTGTCAACTGGCGATGAGGATTGAAAGCTTTTTGCTAATATCTATTAGTACTGACCAATGGAAAACTTGCGACTACTAGAATTCAAATGTAGTTTTTGAAAAACAAAAAATAATTCCAAACAAACTCTGTGTCTGGTAGTCGATTGGTCAGTCTGCGTTAGTTATGCCCAATAGAAAAAGATGTTTCGTTTTTCCTATCTCTCCCCTTTCACTCCTATACCAACTAATAGAATTTGAATTTCTACCATGCCTCTTTCTAAGCTGGCGTCCCCACTAACGTTATGAAAAAAACAAGCAGGAACCACAGTCTGTCCGTCTTAGTGTTACTAGACATTTAGTATTTTCTCAATAACTTGGCTAATACTTGGACTACCATATTTTTAAAACACATTTTTGCTCAGGGGACTCTAAGCTATACTACCATATGATTTTTATGGTCAGATTCATTATGGTTTAGAGTTTCAATTTTGTCACTGTCAATCGTCAAATAAAAATTTTACACAAGTCGGCCATCTTCCCCCTCTCTCTAGCATTTTTATTCAAATAACTAACTTGTTTGAGTGACGTCAGAAAAACATTACTTGGCGAGAATTTAAACCGTCTGCGTGTATATATCATCGGGCCAATCCCACAGCGTGTCAAACGAAGCGGGGTTTTGCGCGGCGGGTGTTAGAATTGGCGTTAATTATTACTGTTGTCTCGTGTTACAGAGACATGGTCCGCAACCAGACGATACGTCAAGGCCTAAAATCCCACCCGCTGCAGACCCAAATAGAACAGTCCCAACTAAGATGGTTTGGCCATGTCTGCAGAATGGGAGAAGATCGGCTACCACGATAAGCATGGGAAACAAAGAGCCAGGGATCCAGACCTCCAGGACGACCCAGAGTCCGCTGAAAGGACAACATTAGACAATCTTTGAAGGACCGAGGACTAGAATGGAACCAGGCCAGTAAGAAGACAGCTGATAGAATAGTCTGGCGCTCTCTCTTCCAAACCTCTACACCTCACGGTAGAAGGGGATCGACTAAGTAAGTAAGTAAGTCTCGTGTTACACTACCAAAAAATGTAAGGATTACTACTATTAGAGGCGTTAAAGTTAAAGTATTACGTTAATTCAGACAGTAACTTGGCAGCACACTTCTGGAAGATCGTTAATTATAAGTCTTGCCGCAGTCTCTATCAGACCGGGCAAAATGTTAAAAATGTTTAAAGTACGTCACAAGGAAAGCGAGTAGGTTTATACGGTGGGATCGTTTCTAAGCATTACCATGGCACAAAATTCAGCGCGATGCTGGCGTGTGAGATGCTTATAGTCAGACACAATCGGGCGGGGTTATTTATTATCATAGGACTAAAATCTTACTGAAATGAGCGATTATCTCGCAGATTTTACTACAGATGGACAGGAAGAGTCTCTAGAGTGCACTATCAAGACAAGAGACAGAACACTTTAGAGATACATTGCAGCTGACCTTCGATGTGGAGATGGCACATGAAGCTGAGATGATGTATTAGTTATGTATTAGTTATGTATTAGTTATGTATTAGTTATGTATTAGTTATGTATTTGTTGTGCTTTTTTACATCAATCATTCAGTCAATATCTTTTAGCTCCCAAAAGAGAATAGTCCTTCAATAAACACTTGCGAAAGTCCTTTTGTTGCATGCCATTAACTTAAGGTCTGTCCATGCCTTCCTCATTATTTTCATTTCTCTCTCCAGTTCTCTTCTCCATGTGTTCTTTGATCTGCCTCTACGTCTTTTACCTTGGTGATTCCAGAACACGGACTGTCTGTTAATGCTATAAATAAGTTTCCCCAATGTGTGTCCAATCCATCGCCAGCGTTGGTTTTATCATTTCTTGTTCCCTGTCACTTTTCTGGTCCTTGTCATCAGGTCCAAGTTAGTAACCATGTCGGGCAGTTTAAATCCTTGTATTCTAAGTAAGCATCTGTTTGTGAAAACGTCTAACTTTTTAATTGTTATGTTTCTTGTTCTCCATGTTTGAGAACTATACGATAGGATGGACTTGACATTTGAGTTGAAGATTCTTTTTATTTTATATATAACAGTTATTATAACTATTCCTTACTTATTATGTGTTGTCTTCAGTTTTTTTGTTTATGATTTTTGTTTTCTTTTTATAAAAGCTTTTATGTTAGTTCAGTGGGCGATATTTTTGTCATTTAAGAGTTAGATTCGTCATATAGTATTTTTCGTACTGTAGCATTTTTCGCTTTAAATTTTTTTTTTTTTTTTTGGTCATATAGTATATTTTTTGTACTGCAGCATTTTTCGCTTTACAGAATTTTTTGTCATATAGTATTTTCTTAGAGTACTTGAGTCCAGCAGAATATAAAAAATGCAGCCACGTGGTGAGAGGGGCACAAGACGCATCTTCTCTAACTATTACAGATGAAGACGAATCCGATTATGGAGTCTCGGGTGAGCCCCGACCTGTTGACTGCGCTAGGGATTCTCAACCCTTTATTTGCTCATGGCCCCCCTTTCTGAGCTTCATTTATTTGTGTGCTTCCCCCCCTCCCCCCCCCTTGCATACTCGCTGTTAGCTGGAAAAAAGGTAATTTACCATGTTCCTGTGGCACCTTAGAAATATGACGTGGAACATACGGACCACGCTGAGAACCACGGGTCCAAGTCTTTGATTAAGACAAATCTATACCTGTGTAGGTTCCGGGGGTCTCCAAAAATATAAGAAAAAATAGTGCTACTGCATGCCTCAGGCATGTCGTAGAAGGCAATTAATATTTCGATATTTACGCTGTCCAGACCTAAAGGTCTTTTATATTTGGAGATGCGCCCTAATATAACCGACTAGGTTGAACGAGACGCGCCTCGCCAAAACTAGGCACAACTTTATTATTTTTTTTTTAAATGACATGGTCGATGGAGCTGCTGGCAACGTTGTGTAAAACAAATTGCCCCAGAACCTACTGCCGCAAGAGCATTTAAATTCTTGGTGCAGACTTCCTGGAAGGCACGGGCAGCGAGGAAGCGAACTAGCCACCCCATCTATTGAGGCTGAACCTAGTATGGTGAAGTCTCTAACTCTTCACTCCCCTACGCCAGTATATGTTATTGGACTACTATAATTTTGTGAATGCTGCAAAGATAAAATACGTCAGCTGAGAACCGACAAAGAAGCAAAACTAGGAGGGAAAAGAACCAGGCATTTCTTCAAAATAAGAAATGAAAAGACGAAGGTGGAGATAGATAGGACACACATTGAGAAAACCTGTGATAGCATTACACGGCAGTCCTTGTTCTGGAATCCTCAGGTTATCACAGGTAGAGAGTGATAAAACCAAAACAAATGGAGTAGAGAACTTGCATGTTTTCTTCATCCCCTTCACGTCTGTCTCCAGCTCTCTTTTCCATGTTCTTTTTTCTTCCTTTGGTAGATAGATAAGTAGGTAGGTAGGTTGGTAGGTAGAAAGATAGATAGATAGGTAGATAGATAGATAGATAGATAGATAGATAGATAGATAGATAGATAGATAGATAGATAGATAGATAGATAGATAGATAGATAGATAGATAGATAGATAGATATATAGATAGATGGATAGATAGATAGATAGATAGATAGATAGATAGATAGATAGATAGATAGATAGATAGATAGATAGATAGATAGATAGATAGATAGATAGATAGATAGATAGATAGATAGATAGATAGAAAGATAGATAGATAGATAGATAGATAGATAGATAGATAGATAGATAGATAGATAGATAGATAGATAGATAGATAGATAGATAGATAGATAGATAGCTAGATAGATAGATAGATAGATAGATAGATAGATAGATAGATAGATAGATAGATAGATAGATAGATAGATAGATAGATAGATAGATAGATAGATAGATAGATAGATAGATAGATAGATAGTAGTGACATGAAAATTACACACAGTGTCAAATAGCGTTAATAGTCGACTCGGCAATTTTTAAAAACATCTTTGTTACACTGATCCATCACTCGCGACGGTTGAGCTGTGTTGAGTGCTTCAACATCCCGAGTGTCAGCAGAAAGCACTGATGCATGTAACTAGTCTCAGCTCGTGCGATGCTCGTTTTCTTTTTCTTTCTTTTTTTTTTTTTTTTGCACGTGGAAATGTGTATAGATGGGACTGTGTGGGTGGTAGGAGTTTTCTATTTTTACTGCCTGAATGTTGCGCGTGACCGAGAGTAGTGAAGGAACATTCCAGATTTATAGAGAGAAATTCAAGCACGGTGGTGAAAATTTCAGACAATGAAAATTTTAACAAAGAGGTTTCACAAATCAGGCATGTCGTACAAGGCGACTAATGTAAGGTTGCGCTTGAGGATGGCATCATCATCATGTCAAACAAATTGTTACAGAAATCAACGCTGCGAGAGCATGAGGCTGCTTGGCGCTGGCTTCCTGCAAGGGGGCCAGCTGTTGTGATGGCTCTGTGCTCTGTTAGGAACGCAAGGGAAAATTTTGATGATGATTCAGACATAACTAAGACATTCAGACATAACTAAGACATTCAGACATAACTAAGATTTTCAGACATAACTAAGACATTTAGACATAACTTTCAGACAATACTAAGACATTCAGACATAACAAAGACATTCAGACAAACGTAGAGACATTCAGACATAACTAAGACATTCAGACATAACTAAGACATTCAGACATTAACTAAGACATTCAGACATAACTAAACATTCAGACATAACTAAGACATTCAGACAAACGTAGAGACATTTAGACATAACTAAGACATTCAGACATAACTAAGACATTCAGACATAACTAAGACATTCAGACATAACTAAAATATTCAGACATAACTAAAACATTCAGACATAACTAAGACATTCAGACAAACGTAGAGACACTAAGACATTCAGACATAACTAAGACAGTCAGACATAACTAAGACATTCAGACAAACGTAGTGACATTCATACATAACTAAAACATTCAGACAAAACTTAGACGTTCAGACATAACTAAGACATTCAGACATAACTAAGACATTCAGACAAACGTAGAGACATTCAGACATAACTAAAACATTAAGACAAAACTTAGACGTTCAGACATAACTAAGACATTCAGACATAACTAAGACATTCAGACAAACGTAGAGACATTCAGACATAACTAAGTCTTTCAGCCAAACGTGGAGATATTCAGACAAACGTAGAGACATTCAGACAAACGTAGAGACATTCACAACAAGCGGACAGACATTTAGACAAACGTAGAGACATTCAGACAAACGTATAGACATTCAGACAAACGTAGAGACTTTCAGACAAACGTAGAGACTTTCAGACAAACGTAGAGACATTCAGACAAACGTATAGACATTCAGACAAATATAGAGACATTCAGACATAACTAAGACATTCAGACATAACTAAGACATTCAGTCATAACTAAGGCATTCAGACAAATGCAGAGACTTTCAGACAAAACTAAAAAATTCAGACAAACGTAGAGACATTCAGAAATAACTAAGTCAGTCAGACAAACGTAGACACATTCAGTCAAAGGTATAGACATTCAGACATTTTTTGGAGGTATTGGGTGTTTGCTGCAGACATCTCCCTCCCAAAGAATGCAATGTGTTATTCTTCCTCCATGAGTATTGGGTTGATTTGCTTGGCCACTCACCTTTGTGGCTCTAAAGATCACTTCGCTCTGGGGGTTCAGGTGGGGTTCACAGAGATGCATTCCCGGCTAGTCACAAGCGCTCACGATGCAGGCCTCATTTCTTCGTTCTGTGGCTGAGCTTTTGCTGTGGCTGTGTCACGTCCTGCATCCTATGCCTTCACGATTTTTCCCAGCACTGTGGTTCTAAATTTCCATTGAGTTTTAGTGGCTTTGCTTCCCGTGTCTCAGGAGTTGGACAAAATCTGACGATGGGTGCAATGTCAGGTCGCATGGCACTCTCGCTGCAGCTGGGACGTTGGGCAGGGCCCGGATCCCTTCTAGGTAAAGACCTATCTTTTACCATCACCGCTTCAGGATCCTTGGTGAGGTGTATCGTGGATTGGACAAAGAAAGATTGGTAGGCAAGTAGAGAAGAGAGAAGGTAGCATTTAACCCATGAGTGGGGTTTGGGTCGGTGTTGACCAGAGCATGGTCCACTCGCCGGTGTATTGCGCCTACACCGTAGGAGGAGTCCCAAACAACTCCCGACCCAGTTATACCGCCAGGCACTCGGTCGCCCCCATAGCAAACTCTGTGAAAACGGGGTCACCACGTGAAGGTGCTGCTATGGACACATTTGTACAGGAGAGGCCATATGCTAGGAGCTTACTACAAGACAATAGCTTCCGCGGCGCTCACTACACCTGGATATGAGAGGCTATGTGTTCGCTTCAACATCCATTGATGTAGGTGGGACGTCAGAGCCCGAACCCTACATAGACCCCGACATTCAGACATAACAAAGACATTCAGACAAACGTACAGACATTCACACAAACGTACAGACTTTCACACAAACGTACAGGCATTCACACAAACATAGAGACACTCAGTCAAACTTATAAACATTCAGACAAACGTAGAGACTTTCAGACAAACGTAGAGACATTCAGACGAACGTAGAAACATTCAGACAAATGTAGAGACATTCAGACAAACGTAGGGACATTCAGACAAACGTAGAGACTTTTAGACAAACGTAGAGACTTTCAGACAAACGTGGAGACATTCAGACAAACGTAGAGACATTCAGACAATCCTAGGTCTATACTTGCGGATAGGAAAGTTATACGAGTATTAGTGATTGCGTCTTTAAAACTGTATGGGTCGTTGTTACGGTGTTTTTATTGATGTCGTCTGCTATCGTTGGCAGTGCGCAATTTTAGGTTGATGGATTTAATATAGATTGATGCTGATACTTTACGGATTAGTGAACGCAAATTACACGGTCAACTTGTGACGTGTTAGCGTTGATAAGGTCACGCTTTGTGACTTGGATACTGGACCCTTTTACGTTGATCGTCAAGCCGCGAAGACGTGTCTCACATCCTTCCAATGTTAGGCTTCATAATTGCCGCAATACAAGTATATAGAAATTTATATAAGGACACAGGGTCAGTCCAGATTGATATTATAAAGGATGGAATTATAAGGTTAGTAGATAACCTGAATTATGGAAGGATCGTTAATCAGTCTTATATATATTTGTCAAGACACATGCGCTCATTACCGGCTTTTGTAACCACAACAGCGCGTGCATATAGCCATGATGTTCTGTTGACATTAATTCGTTAGGACACGGACTGATACTTACCGTATATTCAATTAATGAATGAGAACCAAGAAAGATTCAAGACATGGCCAGAGGTTGTGAATACTCTTTTATTAATACTAAGTTGGACGTTAATATGCAAGGACAAACACAATAACTCAACAACTGGTGGCCAGTGTGGGGATCGAAAATTTTTTCCTCAACAAAGTTACCGACTTCTCATTCATATTGCCAAGAACTGTTTACAATTGCAAAATGCACACGTGATGTGCGAAAGTGTGACCCAATACGCATAACAACTAGAGGTCAAACCTACGTCATCAATCTTTGCGTATAAGCTGAAAGTCAAGTTGGCAGCCGTCAACACAGTCCTCTTCAACGAAAATACTAAATCAAGGTGTACAAACGGAATTAAACAAGAAAAAACACTTTCTCAAGCAATAAATGGCAACTCACGACACTTGTCTAGGCCGTTGATGCATACTGACATTGACCGGAGTAGATAACTGAGCACAAAAAGATAAGTTTCATTGTAACCTTTGTCGGTTAACTAAGCATACATTAGTCCATTTCGCCTTTATATAGGCATGTCTAATTACTATCATTTGTACATGTTATATTTGTTTTCAACCGTCTGTTTGTTATTGGTTTAAGCGGGTTGTTGGCGAGGCGAATCAAAACTGATTTTATGTCTCTTAGGACGACCGAATCGGTTTTGATCGATCTGTAGGGCAGTTAAATATTTTAATTTTGCAGAGAACCCCATTGAAGATTTTGCCGATGGATACCTTTGTTTGCATTTGAAAGTATTTGACCTTAAATGTTAGTTGTGAGGTTTTGTAATATTACTGTTGTATTTGGCTGTATTAAGTTTCATTCTATTTATTTTCGTTACACGTTTGTAATCTATCACGTCCATTCTTAATTCTTTCTATCATTTATTTCATAGATGTTGTAAGAACCGTTATATGAGTCCATGTCTACGTCATCAGTTTACGTGTATGTAGGTCAATCTCGATTCAGTTTTTCCTTGACCATTCAGTACTTCCGATTCTTTTACTTAGTTCATAAAATCATTTATGTCTGTGAAATTGTCACTTTTGTATCGTACTTCTGTTTTGTAAATCTTTGGTTATTATGTGTATTGTAGTTATTCATTTCATAAATTAATAATGTAAGTATATTGCTATAAATTGATTTTCTATAAGATAGTTAATTAATTTAATTAATTTTTATTAAAGTACATGATGACTTAGGTGATGTCATCAATTTGCACTATTGGCCCAAGACACTATTCTTTATTCATTATGACTAGGGCATGATGCCATAATATAATGATAAATTATTGAAGTAAGATACTATTTAGTGAATAAATGCTTGGTAATCACACCATGCAGAGGTGATGAATTAGGAAACTATATTAGATACTATAAATATATAATACATTAAGATATTAATGAGGGAAGATGCTCATAATTAATAAGTGAGATTAGTAAATTCATGAAATAAATTCAGCATCATAAATTAATAAATTTATAAGACATTGGTATAATGTATTGAGTAAACATTATTGATATAAATTATTATTAACAAAATGGTCGTGGAACTTACAACTAATAGTACTAGAATATTGTAGCTGATTATATTGAGTATTAATCTATTGTTACACATACATATAATTTAATATTGAACTGAGGAGGCATATTACTGAATTAATATGACTACTCTTGACAACTTTGTTAAGATTGGGAAGGATTATGGTTACAAAGGACAGGAACTTCGGCAATTTGCAGAAGAGCAACTGGCTATTGCAAAGAAGGAAGAGGAAGGGAGGAAGGCTACATTAAAGAAGGAAGAGGAAGAGAGTAAGGCTGCACTAAAGAAAGAAGAAGCAGAACGAGAGGAAAAAGAAGAAAGAAGAAAAGCAGCATTGAAGCAGGAAAAAGAACTTAGACAAGAAGAAGAAAGAAGAAAAGCAGCATTGAAGCAGAAAAAAGAAGAACTTAGACAAGAAGAAGGAAGAAGAAAAGCTAGAGAGGAAAGAGAAGAAACTGAAAAAGAAAATAGATTAAGAGAATTAGAGGAAAGAAAAATACAACAAGAGAAAGAGTTATACAGATGCGTATGGCTGAATTAAACTTAAAAGCTCAAGTAGCTTCAAGTGGAAATAATAATACTGATACACATAATGGATCTTCATCCAATCAAAACAAGATTTTCTATAACTTTAAATTACCACATTTTAAGTTGAACTTTGACGACCTAGCATCATACCTAGCACGGTTTGAACAGGTATGCATAACAAATAACTTACCTAAACACGCATTGGCACTGAAACTAAATGAATTTTTAGATGGTGAACCATTAAATGCAACAGAGAATGTTGATCCTACAATAGCAGGGGATTATGATGCAATAAAAGCTTTATTGTTAAAAAGGTTCCATTTAAATGAGGAAGGCTGTAGACTTAGGTTTAAAACGCTTCTATTTGAGTCCAATAAAGACTTTACATGTTTTATTGCAAATATACGCAATACCTTTAACAGATGGGTGGAACTGGCAGGTGTTAACAAATCTTATGATAAATTAGTTGATTTGTTACTGAGGGATAAAGTTTTATCCTCTATCAGTCCAGCGTTCTTTTCTTGTCTGCAAGAACAAAAACCATCTACCATTACTGCATTAGAAGAAATGGCAGCAAATTATTGCTCCGCACATCCTAATGCGAGCATATCTAACTCACAAATAAGAGAACCTCTACCTGTGGCTTCTAATATGGCATTCCAGGGTAAGGATAGATCGAGAACTTATAGCATGGATAGGAATTATTAACACAGAAGGAATAATGACCACAATGACTATTATAAAAATAATAATACATATGGGAACGTCAACAGAGGTAGACAGCAGAATAGGAATCAGTCACCTCAATTCAGGTACAACAATGGTCAACACAATTCAAATCAGAATCGATCATACAACTCTAACACTAATAACAATGGTAACAGGTGGAATAAGAATAATCAAACCTCCAGACCTAGACACAACAGTCACCACAGGGGACAACAAAATAATGTTAATAACTATTCTAGACATCGATCTCAGTCACGTAGACCGTCATATTATGATCACAATATAGGGGCGGCAATTACTACTATTACGACCCCAGGGGTTCCACATGATGATAAACCAATACAATCTTCGTCCACATGCTATGCTATGAATTATAACGTGGCAAATAGTTGCCCAGACTGTAATCTTGTTTTTTCAGAAAGCAAAAGAGACAGTATTGAATTGCGGACACATTCTACCAGAAGTTGGTCTTGCGGCTAATGATGGAACAGGCTCTCTAATATTTAACAGAGGAATAGTAAATGGGTCTATCGTCTCTGTTTTGAGAGATTCCGGATCCACCACCATTGGAGTCCGACAGTCACTGATCCATCCAAGTTGTGCTACTAACGAATATGTTAGGTGTATGACCTTTGGTGGTACAATTGAGTACTACCCCACTGCTATAATTCATATTAATACGCCTTTCTTTTCAGGTAATGTTAAGGTCTGTATGTTAAAGAATATCCAATTGCAGATCTTATGGTGGGTCGTATTCACGGCAGCAGAGATTGTACACCAGAAGAAATTATTGAATGGGAAAAACACAATCTATGCACTGGGAATGCAGTGACGACTAGAGCTCAGACTAAAATCGTAGAGAATGTCGACACTAAAAAGGTGGAACCAGACAAACAGGGAGATATTGAGGTTCATTCTCCTATTGAATGAGCAATTTTTGCGATCAAACAGAAGGAAGACAAATCTTTAAAGAATTTTTTTGCTCTGGTTAACCAGTTTGATAATCTTACCTCGATCAATAAAGACAAACATTGGTTTACAATTAAAAATGACATATTAATCAGATGTTTTATGGACAAGTCTCAAGTAAAACATCAAGTCATGGTACCTTCTGCATTTAGACGCTATATTCTTCAACATGCACATGACTCACAGTGTGCAGGTCACATGGGATATACTCGGACACGATCTCGAGTATTATCTTCATGTTTTTGGCCAGGAGTTTCACGAGATATATCACAGTATATACGCTCTTGTACTATATGCCAGGAAGTTAAAGCACGCGGAGCTTTTCACACGCTCCTATTCAGGCTTGTGATATCTCAGTACGACCTTTTGACAAAATGACCATAGATATCATTGGTCCACTCTTACCTTCGGCCAGAGGACATAGATTTGTCCTCACTTGCATTGATTTATGCACACGATGGCCAGAAGCCATATCATTGAAGACCACCACTACAGCAGATGTAGCTGATGCACTATATCTTATCTTTTCTAGGGTAGGTTTCCCTAGGAAGTTGTTGTCAGACCATGGATATCAATTCATATCTGATACTATGACGGAAGTAACGAAGACGTGGTACATAGATAGGAATCTTAGCAGCATTTATCATCCTATGAGCAATGGTGCAATGGAACGGCTTAATCGTACACCTAAACAACTATTACATAAGGTTACGGTTAAACACCCTCAGGACTGGGACAGAGCACTCCCAGCTGTCCTGTTCGCCTATCGAGAGGTGCCACATGAACAGACTGGCTTCTCTCCATTTGAATTAGTTTTCGGCGCTCCACCAAGAGGTCCTATGGGACTAATAAAAGACTTACTAATTGACGCCGAGATGACTCAGGATACCCAGTCATCATACGAGTACGTAATCAATCTCCGTAAGAATATTATTGAATCTTGCCAGTTGGCAACAGCTTCTTCTGAGGCTGCGAAAGCTAAAGCTCGAACATTACAAAATAGGACTAGACGATTACGTCAATTATTCCTAGGCGATGAGGCTTATGTGTTACTTCCACATAATGACAATAAATTACTTATATCATGGAATGGTCCTTACAAGGTTATTGACAAGATTTCTGATGTTGACTACGTCTTGGACATTAAGGGACACAGAAAAATATACCATATAAACATGCTTAAACAATTTCACACTCGTCCAGAACACTTGCAATCTATTTTCCACGAATTAGATGACACATTGGTACCAACTTGTCACTATTCTAATCTATCAGTAATAAAGGAAGAAGAATCTTCTTTTCCTGAGGTACAGATGTCTTTACCTGTACCGGTATTACAATCTACGGAATCTTGGCGGGATGTAACCATCTCTTCTTCGGTTACACCGCAACAGCATCATCAGATTGCTGATCTCTTACAATCATTTCCGGATGTGTTAACCGACGTACCTGGTCGCACATCAGAGATTAGTCACGACATTATTCTTAATGATGATACACCAATTCGTGTACATCCTTATTCTGTCCCACTACATTTTCTCAGCAAAACGACTCAGGAACTTGAGCAGATGTTGTCTTTAGGTATTATTGAGACTAGTACCTCTCCATTTTCGTCACCTTTAGTCATTGTCCGAAAGAAGGACAACAAAATTCGTTTATGCGTTGACTATAGGAAACTAAATGCTCAGACCGTAGCTGACAGCGAACCACATCCCATTCTTGACGACTTACTTCCTCGTCTATTCAATGCAACACCTTTCACAAAGATAGACGTAACTAAAGGTTATTGGCAGATACTACTAACCGAAAAGGCCAAATATTACACAGCGTTTTCCACTCCACAAGGTCTTTACCAGTGGAATGTGATGCCTTTTGGGCTTATGAACACTCCGGCTACCTTTATTCGCATGATGCGAAAAATTGTATCAGGTTGACCAGACATTATTACATACATTGACGACATATGTTTATTTAGTTCGTCATTTGATGAACATTTTTCGGGGCTTAGATGTGTTTTGGAAATATTAAGGGAAAACTATTTAACCGCTAAACCTACGAAAATACAAATAGCATTTCAGGAGATAACCTTCCTGGGACATATTATTGGGGCTGGACGTATTCAAACTGTTCCCAGTACGGTATTTAAAATTTTAAATTTATTGGTTCCTCAAACGAAGAAAGAGGTTAGGAGTTTATTAGGTCTTATCATCCATCACGGCTGTCTTGTCATCATTGTTAAAAAAAGACATGCCGTTGACGGTGAAATGGACTGACGAATGCGACAAAACTTTTCGCAGGATATTGACAATCTTTTCAAATCCACCAATTTTGAGGTAACCAGATGTTTCTAAAAAAATTCTTCTTCGTACAGATGCCAGTAATTACGGTATCGGAGCTTGTTTGCTTCAAGTCACGACGGTATACTTCATCCAACTCTGTATATATCACGAAAACTTAAGTTGCCTGAAACAAAATATTAGACAGTGGACAAAGAGCTACTGGCACTGGTTTGGACGATCACTAAACTTGAAAAGTTCCTGTTGGGCGCGCCCTTCGTGATCCAAACGGATCAGAAGGCGGTGGTATCGTTACGTCGCTCTAATCACTGTAGTGGGTTTGATGGTATTGTATGATGGTGATATTACTACGTGTGATGCATGAGGTCAGCTGTGAAGGCTCCTGAGATAAAATGTAGCTGTGAATTGTCAGAAGGCCCTTCTTGCTACCACTACGACCTCACACTTATCTTTTTTGTACTAATGAATGTGGCTACGTTAAATGTCTAGGGTAATGATATGTAATGTGTTGTGGTAGTTTACAGACACACACACAGATATTTACTAAGTCCACTAATATTAATAACTGTTATAATACACTGAACTAACTCAAGTGTATAAAATTTTTGATAGTAATTTTCTTACATTTATTTGGTCTGGACCAAGGTTTTTTTTTGGCCAGAACATATAAAAAGTTTAGCAATTATGAAAGAAATGCATGAATATTACATAATAAATGCAAGGTGTGTACATATATATGTTACTAGACTAGTTAATATTATTACTGTTTATAGTATTAATCCATTTTGGGAGAACATTTATTGGATGTGCTGTTGGGGTGGCCTCATCACTCCCTGTCTAAGGTGACTACACATTGTCCAGTTATTTGATGGAATTTTTATGGGTGTGTTAACAAATAAGTTGAGTTGGTGAATTCTCAGCAGACCAGGCGCTCACGTAACTTGAAGGTGTAGCTCTGGTGCTGAGATCTGGTGGCCCCACCTCTCCGTGCTTGGGGGCAATGTCAGAAGTCTGGTGGCCCCACCTCTCCGTGCTTGGGGGCAATATCAGAAGGTTGGTGGCCCCACCTCTCCGTGCTTGGGGGCTATAATAGGCTGCTCTGACACAATGTCACTGCACGGGTCCACTCTGGTAATAATCAACAACTCATTTGACACCACAGTGGTGCCAACTGAAACTCACAGCTCTGCAATCAAAGTATTATTCATGTGTCAGAATTCCATCCTCTAACCATTTCTGGACACAACACTACACAACAACAACAACACCTAGACGGGTCAGATCTTTCTGACCAAACAACACAGCTTACCAATTTGGTTTCACATAGGATAAGTTCTCCCAGACTACAGATTCTGAAATACGTTCATTAGCTTCCTGTCATAAAATAGGATAGGTGTGATGTTTCACTGATCTCAACACTTGATCTGTCCTTCATAATCCTTGCTGGAGTTTATGTATTTTATTTGTCTCTAGACCCTGAACTGGGGCGGGGGGTCTAGAGCGAACCCTTACTTGTTGTAAGGAACAGTTTATGCTATTGCAGTATCAAATCACTCGAACCTTAAACAAATATTAGAATGTACAAAGAAATAATTTCGGTCTTACCAGAATTATGAATATAGTACACAGTATATAAATAAATGCTAGCAAAACTCAGCTGAGCTGCTGGCCTTATGATGGCGTCCCTCTAAATACTTCAATAGCTTCTGGGAATTACACCACTTGATAATTCACTGTGTCTACAAGGACAACTAATACTGAATGGCACAAAATGCGCGTCTGAGCGCCGATAATATATTCATCTATGGCCAATCACTGCCTTTTCTTTTTTCAAATTCAAATATCCTACCACTAAGTCATTTCAGTCATCCCTCAGTCAAGTATGCCTTATTGTCTGTTGGTCCGTCCGTCTCTACTTGCGTTTCACAAAACAAAACACTTGTTTTTTTGAACCAACCCTGCCTTCCCCTACACAATTTTGCCTTTTAAAGTTATTTTTAGCCACAATTCTCCATCCCACCCCGTCTCTTCATTCCACTAGATTTTAGCACCTGCGTCTTCAAGCCCACAATTTTTTGAAAATTAGTGACATGTTTTATCTCAATGCAGACGTTCGCTGATATGAACAACACAGTCTTTTGTCAATATCTTTCTTATTATCTGTCCGTCTGTATAAATGAAAGCATATTATTTCACTGCTCAAAATGGGCCATCCGGCCAGCTAGGTTTTATATTCCTAACATTATTATTAAGAAAAGTTACTTTTCAAATATTTTCTAGAATATTCTGGAATGCGTTGATCACTGCATTCGAATAAACGGACTAAGTTATAGCAAAAGCGTCCAAAAATGACTGTGCCGTATAATATCCAAGGTCCCTTTTGTCGATTTCTTTACTTTATGTCAACTTGGGGACGTGACTTTTTCCTCCTTGCCCCACCAATTTGCGTCCTTTTAGCCTCGCTAGTATCAAGCACGCGTTCAGTCAGATTTTCCTTTCGATCTCCGTTCCGTTTTGCCGTTAAGTCTAACAATTTAATTTCCATGGCACGTGATGACCCGCGGCGTGGGCGATCATGTATTCTAGCAGCTTACGCATTAGTTTTTATCCTTACGTTGTATCATTGGAGATATTTTAACGTTGTATCATTGTTAATTTATGACACATCTCCCCACTTGAAAACATGCTTACGGCAAGTTCCAAAACCAGTGATACACATAGATAAAATCTCTCCTTACGTCTGCCATTACTCTAATTTTGATCACAGGGGTGCCGACTGAGGAAATCTGCACCGACATTCAATTTGCCTGGGATATATTGGATACTAAACTGATAAGGTTGAAGCAATAAAGACCACCTTAGCAATCTTGCGTTTTCATGCTTAGCCTGAGATAAGAATACGAGAGGCTGATGATCCGTCTCGACCACAAAAGTCCTACCATACAGATCGATTTGAAACTTCTTTATTGCCCAGATTAACGCTAAACATTCTTTTTCGCTTGTGGAGTATCCTTGTTCCGCCTTATTCAATTTGCGGCTTGCATAAGCGACTGGTTTCAGTTCCCCATCAGGTGAAGATGATCTTTGCAACAAAGCGGCTCCGAGTCCTACATTACTGGCATCGGTTCTTAAGACAAAGTCCTGTGTCAAATCAGGCAGTTTGAGAATAGGCTTGCTATTGAGTTTTTCCTTTAAGTCCTGGAACGCTAATTCACTTTGCGCAGTCCAATTAATTTTATCTGGAAGTCCCTTGCGAGTCAGATCAGTCAGAGGAGCACAAATAGAGTTAAAATCTTTGATATATTTTTGATAAAATCCGCATAACGACACGAATGATCGCACATCCTTTTTTGTTTGTGGTCTAGGTGCTCTCTGCAGTTTTTTCCAAGTTCTTGGGATCAGGGGTCATGCTACCCTGATATACAGTGTGTCCCAAGAATTCCAACTCTTTGCATCCAATGCAACATTTTGTTGGCCTAGCAGTTAAGTTCGCCTCCCTAAGCCTATTAAATAACATTTCTAGAGCTTCAATGTGTTCTTCAAATGTCTCTGTGGCGACGAGAATATCATCCATGAAATTTGTGATACATGGGTTATTCAGGGGATCCAACAATTTGCGCATCATCCTTGAAAATACACTCGGAGCATTTTTCAGTCCGAATGGTAGCATGTTGAATTCATAATGTCCATCCGAAGTGCTAAAAGCCAAATAAGGTCTCACTTCAGGCTTCACTGGGATCTGGTAATAGCCTTTACTAAGATCCACCTTTGAAAAGTATTTTGCCTTGTTCAGTCTGGCAAATAACTGTTTTGTGTCTGGTAATGGATCCACTTGTCCTTCTGTGACAGCATTCAGTTTCCTGTAATCTATGCACAGTCTGTGTTCCCCAGACGGTTTTCTCAACAATACGACACTAGAGCTAAAAGATGATTCACTGTGTGAAATAATCCCCTCCTTCAACAAATAATCTATTTCTTCCTTCAATGCCTTCTCCTTCGCGAACGGAATAGAATAGGCTCTCATACAGATTGGGTTTGAGTCTACCAGTTTCATGTCATACTGTAGCAAATTTGTATGGCCTGGTTTATCTGTTAATTACATCTGTATGTTCCTCCAGAACCTGTTGAACTCTCTCCCTCTGGTTTTTAGTCAGGTGCTTACTGACTTTTACCTGTGCTGCTGTTTCACAAGGATGTAATGGGTATTCATGTGAGGTGAGTGGTTCCTTTTGCATTTGAGTTGCGATAGCTAAGGTCAGTAAGGGGGTGCTTTCCTGGAGTGGTCTGTCCAGATACTTCTTTAACAGGTTTACATGATAAACTTTCTCCTTCCCCTTTTTGTCAATTTTATAGTTTGTTCTAGACACCTTCTCTAGAACCGTATATGGACCTTGCCATCCAATTTGTAATTTATTCTGGCTACCTGGTAGTAGAAGCAGCACCTTCTCTCCCACTGCTAGTTCTCTGTCCTTTGCCTTCCTATTAAAATATGCTGCATGTTTCTTCCTGGCTTGTTTCAAATTATCATTTGCCAGTTTCGATCCAGCTTTCAAACGAGTGGTCAGTTCGTTCACGTATTGATAAGATGAGGTAACAGTCTCTTCCGCCTTCTCATCTGTCCAGGTCCTTAATAGCGCTTCTAATGGACCTTTTATTGGCCTCCCAAATAGCAGAGTTGCGGGAGCCATCCCGGTTGAACTATGTGGTACCTCCCGGTACGCAAACAATGCGGCGGGCAGGAATTGATCCCACAGATCCGGTTTTTCGTGTGCCAGCTTTCTCGGGATAGAAATGAGAGTCCCGTTGAACCTCTCTACCTGGCCGTTCCCTTGCGGATGGTACGGACTACAATGAAAGTGTCTGGCTTGAAATAGCTTAAAAACTTCTTCCGTTAGTTTCCCCTTGAACTGAGAGCCATTATCCGTCAAGATTTGATGCGGGAATCCTAATCGGGTAAATATTGTAAGTAGTGCCTCTGCTACATGTTTTGAATCAATTGATGGCAGGGCTACCGCCTCTCCCCACATAGAACAAGTGTCCACCAGAGTAAGGATGTAACTGTGTTCCTCCTCTTGGTCCGAGTGAGAGGTCCTACAATATCCACTGCAACCCTCTCAAAAGGTGTTCCCACTATGGGCATTTCCCCTAGAGTTGCAGGAGCAGTCCAGTGCTTTGGAGCTACCCTTTGACATTCTGGGCAGGATTTGACATATCTTTTTATATCCTCCGTTATCCCTGGCCAGAAGTAATGACAAGCTATAAGCTGTACTGTGGCGCTGATCCCCATGTGACCACTGAAGGGAATCGCATGCCCTAGTTCCATCACTTTATCCCTATATGAAGTGGGAAGAACCAGCTGGTTGTGACCATTTGTTCCAGTTCCGGCCTTCCTGTATAAGAGTTTGTTCTTCATAAAATATTCCCCCTTGCTCGGAGGTGTGTGGCATTTGGGCAATTTTTTAAAACATGGCTTGAGTGTCCTATCCTCAGCCTGCGCCTTCCTCATCTCCTCTGGATGAGCATTTATAGGTTCACCTTCTACCTCCTTTCTTCTGTGACCTGGTCTGCACTGTCGCCATGATCACAGGTCTCTCGGGATTCCCCAAGAAGACGTATCTACACCCCAATATCAGAGGGTAGATTGGTTCATCTATCACTGCTGCTCTGATTTCTCCTTCCACATAGCGAGTTTTCACCGTTATCCTTGCGATGGGAAGTGTCATGAGTGGTATGTCCTTAGTTGCCCCTTGTATTTCCACTGTTTCTGTGGTATACTGACTTGGGTCCACTAGGCTAGACTTCACAACTGAATCATAATCCAAACCTGTATCATAAAGGCACCTTATGGTGACCCCATTACAAATAACATCCTCACAAACTGGGGGGTGATAAGGTTCCTGCTGTCCCTTAGGATTAACCTTTAATCTTTGAGTCCCCGACTTCATTGCAGCAATGTTTGAAGGTTTCCTTCTACAAAATTCGGTGTTATGGTTATCTTTCTTGCACCATTTACACCATCTTTTTCCTTGGTTAAACGGTTTTCTTTCATTGGATTTTTGGTCATTGAACTGTGAGTTTCTGTCTCGGTAGTCATTTCTTGGCCGTTCAAAGTTTGTCCTACCTTTATTTCCCTGCTCTCTATTATCAAATTTATTAAATTGCTGTGGAGCTTTAAAATTGTCTATGTGCTTCTTTTTAGCACCACTTACCTTTCAGCGACATTTAAAACCTCCCCCAACTTCTCTGCACCTTGTTCCATGAGAAATTTTCTCATGTCTGGAGCCATGGACTCTCTCAATTGCTCAATCATGATCATTTCTTTAAGATCTTGGGTCTTCCCCAGAGCAGTCCATTTCTCCAAATAGGTTTCTAGTCTGGCAGAGAATTGGTTGTATGTCTCCCCAGACAACAGTTTGGCATTTCTAAATTTCTTACGATAAAATTCCCCATTTTTTTCGTACCTCAATAACAAAGCCTGCTTTAACATGTCATAATTCTCCTGGTCTTCTCTGTGCATTTTTGCGAAGACTTCGTAAGAAGTACCTCTCAGTCCCTGTGATAGCTTTAAACTCCACCTCTCTCTCTCTAACCCATATGTAGTAGCTAATAACTCAAAACGTCCTAGGTACCCCTCTATGTCATCGTCTTTTTCAACAAAATGGTCTAAATGAAACCCCATAGCTGAGTTTGAGGCTCCCAGACTGGGCGTAGCATCTGAGGCAAAAGGGCTGGCACCATTTTCAGGAGCCTGGCCTTGTAGCTCCAGCTCCCTTAGTCGTAATTCGTGCTCCCTTTGCAACCTTCTATCTTCTGCCTCCCTTTCGGCCTTTTTTATCTTCTGCCTCCCTTTCGGCCTTTTTATCTTCTGCCTCCCTTTGCTGTCGTTTGTCTTCTGCCTCAATCTGCAGCCTCTTAATTTCTCTATCACCCTCTAACCTCTTCTCTTCAGCCAATCTTTCAGACTCTAATTTTCTTTCAGCCTCTTTTTCTAATCTTCTTTCTTCCCTTTCAATATATTTATCACATTCAGCCGTTACATATTGAATTAACATCTGACCATCCATTCCCATCTCCTTTGCTGTCCGCACAGCAGCTGATCTGAACTTTGCCAGCTCCGCCATACTTTTTAAACAAATCTAGCAATGTGCAAAATAAAATTTCCAACTACTAAAGTAATTCTAATTACTCTAGACTAAATAATTATAATTAATTAATTAACTACCACTGGCTGTGAAGATTCACAACTTTTATTTTCAGGGACACTTTTAATTTTAATAATGTGTTCCCCTAATTTATTTCTCCCCCCAGGAGATCCTAATATATGTGCTTAATTTAAATCCCGGACGATCCCCCAATATATGTAGTGGGTTTGATGGTATTGTATGATGGTGATATTACTACGTGTGATGCATGAGGTCAGCTGTGAAGGCTTCTGAGATAAAATGTAGCTGTGAATTGTCAGAAGGCCTTTCTTGCTACCACTACGACCTCACACTTATCTTTTTTGTACTAATGAATGTGGCTACGTTAAATGTCTAGGGTAATGATATGTAATGTGTTGTGGCAGTTTACAGACACACACACAGATATTTACTAAGTCCACTAATATTAATAACTGTTATAATACACTGAACTAACTCAAGTGTATAAAATTTTTGATAGTAATTTTCTTACATTTATTTGGTCTGGACCAAGGTTTTATTTTGGCCAGAACATATGAAAAGTTTAGCAATTATGAAAGAAATGCATGAATATTACATAATAAATGCAAGGTGTGTACATATATATGTTACTAGACTAGTTAATATTATTACTGTTTATAGTATTAATCCATTTTGGGAGAACATTTATTGGATGTGCTGTTGGGGTGGCCTCATCACTCCCTGTCTAAGGTGACTACACATTGTCCAGTTATTTGATGGAATTTTTATGGGTGTGTTACCAAATAAGTTGAGTTGGTGAATTCTCAGCAGACCAGGCGCTCACGTAACTTGAAGGTGTAGCTCTGGTGCTGAGATCTGGTGGCCCCACCTCTCCGTGCTTGGGGGCAATGTCAGAAGTCTGGTGGCCCCACCTCTCCGTGCTTGGGGGCAATATCAGACGGTTGGTGGCCCCACCTCTCCGTGCTTGGGGGCTATAATAGGCTGCTCTGACACAATGTCACTGCACGGGTCCACTCTGGTAATAATCAACAACTCATTTGACACCACAGTGGTGCCAACTGAAACTCACAGCTCTGCAATCAAAGTATTATTCATGTGTCAGAATTCCATCCTCTAACCATTTCTGGACACAACACTACACAACAACAACAACACCTAGACGGGTCAGATCTTTCTGACCAAACAACACAGCTTACCAATTTGGTTTCACATAGGATAAGTTCTCCCAGACTACAGATTCTGAAATACGTTCATTAGCTTCCTGTCATAAAATAGGATAGGTGTGATGTTTCACTGATCTCAACACTTGATCTGTCCTTCATAATCCTTGCTGGAGTTTACGTATTTTTTTGTCTCTAGACCCTGAACTGGGGCGGGGGGTCTAGAGCGAACCCTTACTTGTTGTAAGGAACAGTTTATGCTATTGCAGTATCAAATCACTCGAACCTTAAACAAATATTAGAATGTACAAAGAAATAATTTCGGTCTTACCAGAATTATGAATATAGTACACAGTATATAAATAAATGCTAGCAAAACTCAGCTGAGCTGCTGGCCTTATGATGGCGTCCCTCTAAATACTTCAATAGCTTCTGGGAATTACACCACTTGATAATTCACTGTGTCTACAAGGACAACTAATACTGAATGGCACAAAATGCGCGTCTGAGCGCCGATAATATATTCATCTATGGCCAATCACTGCCTTTTCTTTTTTCAAATTCAAATATCCTACCACTAAGTCATTTCAGTCATCCCTCAGTCAAGTATGCCTTATTGTCTGTTGGTCCGTCCGTCTCTACTTGCGTTTCACAAAACAAAACACTTGTTTTTTGAACCAACCCTGCCTTCCCCTACACAATTTTGCCTTTTAAAGTTATTTTTAGCCACAATTCTCCATCCCACCCCGTCTCTTCATTCCACTAGATTTTAGCACCTGCGTCTTCAAGCCCACAATTTTTTGAAAATTAGTGACATGTTTTATCTCAATGCAGACGTTCGCTGATATGAACAACACAGTCTTTTGTCAATATCTTTCTTATTATCTGTCCGTCTGTATAAATGAAAGCATATTATTTCACTGCTCAAAATGGGCCATCCGGCCAGCTAGGTTTTATATTCCTAACATTATTATTAAGAAAAGTTACTTTTCAAATATTTTCTAGAATATTCTGGAATGCGTTGATCACTGCATTCGAATAAACGGACTAAGTTATAGCAAAAGCGTCCAAAAATGACTGTGCCGTATAATATCCAAGGTCCCTTTTGTCGATTTCTTTACTTTATGTCAACTTGGGGACGTGACTTTTTCCTCCTTGCCCCACCAATTTGCGTCCTTTTAGCCTCGCTAGTATCAAGCACGCGTTCAGTCAGATTTTCCTTTTAATCTCCGTTCCGTTTTGCCGTCAAGTCTAACAATTTAATTTCCATGGCGGGTAATGATCCGCGGCGTGGGCGATCATGTATTCTAGCAGCTTACGCATTAGTTTTTATCCTTACGTTGTATCATTGGAGATATTTTAACGTTGTATCATTGTTAATTTATGACAATCACAAAAGCCCCAAACTTGCAAGATTCGCTATTCTGTTACAAGCTTACGACTTTGTCATCGAAGCCATACCCGGACCTGAAAATATAATGGCTGATGTATTTTCGAGACACCCTACTGAAGTCGAATAATAATTGTCCACAATTTCAAAAAGTAATACTGAACAAGAATGACTTTGGAACGATGATGTATTTCAGCGATGAAAATGATATGAACTACCTACATACGAATGACACTTTGAATACTGTACAGTGAATCAACCAATATATACATTCTCCGAAAGAAATTGGTTATAGCAAAATACATATTTCGATGGTTCGTTTTAACGTTTGGACTTTGGTTAGTGTCCATTCGTTCTACAACTCGTTACGATATAATCGGGAAGAGTATCTGAACCCAGGCTGGACAAATTCCGTTATGCTACAGAAATTGAAATGACTAATTCAACGCTATGAAAGTTTACATTCATTCAGGAACGAAACATAGTTGAACATTATTAACTTTCTTCTTCAATGGAACTTCCCGTAAAATTCGCAAAGGAAATAACGACGGCTGGATCTTCATGCCCAACATTATTAAGTTTCATATTTATTAAACTAATAAAGAATAAAATAAAGTTGAAGTGTGAGAATAAAAAAATGAAATGTATCAAAGAAAGAAAAGATGAAAACAAAATAATATCACACAATTGAATACTCTAAATATTTTATTTATGAATGTGATAGATATTATATGAAATTAGTTAAGATGTTTACATAAAATGTATGAATATTCTTTTTTTTATAGTAATTCATTAAGTTAATTAGTTAGTAATTAATCGATACACATGATTAATTTTAAACACACCTAACTAAATTAATTTATACTTTATCTTTTCCTTCACTTTACTTGTCTTTACTTCTCAATTCTGTTATTATGATACTATCTTTCATTTTGTTTGTCTAAATTTTTAATGGATTCATACCCTACACACATACTATGATTAATTAGTTTAATTTTAATTAGTTAGAATAATATTCTTTACATAACACTTCATTATGTAGTCACGACAGATTTTGAGATAATTATTTAGCTACAGTTGACATTCCTTTGGTTAATATAATATTCATGTATAACATGACTGTTAGTATATTACATGATTAGTATAATATCGACATGACCACGACACGGTTCTAGTCAGAACATCGTAGGCCTTATGTCGGGTTTTTGTTAAATTTTTGAGATGCTTGATTAAGATAGTTCAAAAAAATCTATCTAATAGATTTTTTTCCCCCGTCGGGTAGGGAATTGTTACGGTGTTTTTATTGATGTCGTCTGCTATAGTAGGCAGTGCGCAATTTTAGGTTGATGGAATTAATATAGATTGATGCTGATACTTCACGGATTAGTGAACGCAAATTACACGGTCAAATTGTGACGTGTTAGCGTTGATAAGGTCACGCTTCGTGACTTAGATACTGGACCCTTTTTACGTTGATCGTCAAGCCGTGAAGACGTGTCTCACATCCTTCCAATGATAGGCTTCATAATTGCCGTAATATATAGAATTTTATATAAGGACACAGGGTCAGTCCAGATTGATATTATAAAGGATGGAATTATAAGGTTAGTAGATAACCTGAATTATGGAAGGATCGTTAATCAGTCTTAATATATATTCGTCAAGACACATGCGCTCATTACCGGCTTTTGTAACCACAACAGCGCGTGCATATAGCCATGATGTTCTGTTGACATTAATTCGTTAGGACACGGACTGATACTTACCGTATATGTATTCAAGAGAAATCAGATTAATGTATGTTTTTACTATGAACAATGCTCATGATTTCGTCACAGATGTTTTTCCGTAATAAATTGTATGTTGTGGACTCACAATACCTTGGACTTCTCAAGTCGATATCATTGAATTGTTAATCAGTTCGACCCAGCATTCGCGTAATATACAATTGAGGCACGAAATTCAATTAATGAATGAGAACCAAGAAAGATTCAAGACATGGCCAGAGGTTGTGAATACTCTTTTATTAATACTAAGTTGGACGTTAATATGCAAGGACAAACACAACAACTCAACAGTCGTCCACGGGTCATATATACCATAGTTGTGTGAGTATTACGAGAATGATCTCAGCCAATAATGCACTGTTTTTGGGGTGCAAAATTGGTTGAGCGTCCTTTCACGATGTCCTGTCACAGTAAGGAATTGGCGCCGTTTGGTTGGTCCTAGGTTCGATTCCCGGTAAGCCTATCACTTTCTGTTTTCTGGTGTCATCCTTTATGTCCAACGAGTACCTGTTACTTACCTTTATTTATTTATTTACTAATTTATTTACTGTTCATACTACTCAAGGTTTCCTCCATTATTTATTTCAGACAGTCGCAGAGACATTCAGAATATGTAAAGACATTCAGAGAAATGTCGAGACATTCAGCCACATGTAAAGGCATTCAGCCAAATGTAGAGACATTCAGACAATTGTAGAGACATTCAGACAAACGTAGAGACATTCAGCCAAATTTAGAGCCATTCAGACAAACGTAGAGACATTCAGACAAACGTAGAGACATTCAGCCAAACGTAGAGACTTTCAGACAAATGTACAGACTTTCAGACATACGTAGAGACATTCAGACAAACGTAGAGACTAAGACAAACATAGAGGCTTTCAGACAAAGTGTAGACATTAAGACAAACGTAGAGACATTCAGACAAAGTGTAGACATTCAGACAAACGTAGAGACATTCAGACAATCCTAGGTCTATACTTGCTGATAGGAAAGTTATACGAGTATTAGTGATTGCGTCTTTAAAATTGTCTGGGTCGTCCACGGGTCATATATACCATAGTTGTGTGAGTATTACGAGAATGATCTCAGCCAATAATGCACTGTTTTTGGGGTGCAAAATTGGCTGAGCGTCCTTTTACGATGTCCTGTCACACCAAGGAACTGGCGCCGTTCAGAGACATTCATACAAACAGGGAGGTGTTTCAGAGATACAATGAGACATTCAGACAAATAGAAAAAAAATAAGAGAAAAATTCGTATAAATAAAGAGAACTTCAGGCAAAAAGAGAGTAAGTAAAATAAAAAGATATTCAGACCACCCAAAAAAAAAAAAATTGAAACATATAAAGTGTTCGGACAAATACAGAGAAGTTTATATAAACATAGAGAAAACCAAACAAACACGGAGAAAGAAATTCACATATAGATAGAGAAATTAAGACCAACAGAGGAAGACAAAGATAAAAAGAGATCTCAACCAAACATCAATAAATTCAGACAAACGTATTGAAATACAGACTACTAAATTCATACGTAAAGGAATTCAAACATGTAGAAATAAAAAAAAATTTAAAACAGAGCGAACGAACGAACGAACTTTATTTTAAAAGGGTTTAGAATTGAGCACGCAGGCCCGTCTGACGTTCTGCCCTTCGTTTCTCTCACCTTTCATACTGAATTCGTTTATTCTCCCATGCATTTCAAGGAATTCAACGTTGTAAAGTAATATAAAATAAAATAAAATAGCACACTCTTATTAACATTGACTACGTATAAGCATGACATAAAATATGTTGAAAAGTACAAACATCGTCATTAGAACCTACAGTTGATATTATAAGAAAAGATAATCCGATTAGGGGGGCATGTAATCAGAACTCATAAAGTATTCGAAATTAATTGTATGAATAGAGACTGAGGTTGTTTCTTAGGTTACGTGGAAGACAATTCCAAAGATGAGCAGCAGAGTACGCTAAGCTTTTCTTGAATAAGTCAAGCCAAGGCTTGGGTACGTGCAATTTGTTATAGCGTTGGCTGCGTCTTTCATTGCATTTGAACATTGGCCACAGATATGATGGAGCATTCTGTGACAGAATTTTGTGAACAAATTTAGCTTTGTTAAACAGAAGGCGCTTTCTTAAGGGCAGTATTTGGAGATGTTTATATAGATCTACATACTGAGTTAGGCAGTCGTCAGAGACTAGACACCACTGAACGCTTTTGTAGTGAACGGAGTCTCTTTTTGTTGGACATTGAGCAACCATCCCAGATTGTGGAGCAATAGTCAAGGTTTGCTTGTATGAGCAATTTTCGTGCGTCTTCATCTAGGAAATGTTTGATTTTAGCTAACTGATAAACATTCTGTGCCGTTTGCTTGGTCAGTGCATGTACATGTGAGTTTCAATTTAGATGCTGGTCAACGACTATACCTAGAGTTTTATGTTCATTAACGTTTTCAATTAGTGGGGTACCAATGTAGATCTGAAGTGTTGTTGTCTCTGAATTTTGTAATTTTTGTCTACTTTAAATTAACATGCATTTTGATTTAATAACATTTATTAGCATGCGATTTCCGTTGCACCACTTAATCAGATTATCTGTATCTTTTTGTAACGACAGTTCGAGTGTGTTACAACTTTTATTACTCTTGTAAACAGAACAGTCGTCTGCAATCAGGTCACAGGAGGAGTGCTTGATGTGTAGTGGAAGGTCATTAATGTATATGGCAAAAAGTAGAGAACCAAGTATAGAACCCCGAGGAACGACGGTATTTATTATGGCTGGGTTTGAATAAGAATTATATATATATATATATATATATATATATATATATATATATATTTGCCACAGTAAGAGCTGAGCTGAGAACATTCGGTTAGTGGGAGAAAGTATGATATTTCCTAGCTAAGGAATAATTTATGTTCCAAGATTATTAACGCAGAATCGACCTTTTTCGTCACAGAGAACTGGGGGCCTCACCCTGTCAGTAGATAGCCCTGGGGTTTTGTGTGTGTGTAATTTTAAAAATGAAATAGCGGTTCGCCTGTGCTCTTGCGTGTGATACAAAATCACTGTCCTAATAGCGCTAGTGAGGTTATTTTATTTTATTTTCTTTGTGAATATTTACGTAATAAATATTATTATATGTTCTACGCGGTCAGAATTTACTTCTATTCTACCTGTCACTTGATGTTTGCTGTTGTAGTCCTTACTGTAAAAGATTAACCTATTTAGCAAGAGAGGACGGTTGAGGGTATGACATCTTAAACATAGTCTCGAGTGTGGCTGGGAAGAAGACATTAGATATCTGAATATATTTCTCTTCTTTCCAGAAGTCATATCTCTCTCCTTATTTTCATTAGTGACTCTCTACTTTCACATTACTCATTCATACTCTGTCTAAACTCAGACATCATCTTCTTCCATACTCGCGACAAGCTTCATTTTATCAGTGCCACATTTACATTCATCGATACTTAATACCTTTAGCTTGTTGAATAGATGATGTCACAATCTGGTGTGGCCCGTGTGGAGTCTAAAGATTGTCATTTGTTCTCTTCTGTTGAGCTGGTAGTATGCATCATTTTGTGTGTGCCCTGGATGCTCTGCAGCCCATTTGTTTCTATATTTGGTTCAGTCATTTTATCAGTGCCACATTTACAGTACATATATACAGTATATAAACAAAAACGCAAAAGCGCCATGAAAAACATTGCACCTTTGGTGGGGGAAAGAGCAAACATGATTTTAAAAAAATAAAAAAAATGTTGTCTCGTTTTGGCGCGCCATGTTCAACCTAGTCGGTTATATTAGGGCACATGTCCAAATATAAAGGTCTTTTAGGTCTGATTTTTAAACAAACATGAGACTAACGTTACGGAAAAGAGAATTACTATTGTTAAGACTGCATGACACTCGTTATGTTTCCATTTGTACGGAGAGAACAGATGAGGTGACAATAGCCATCCCTGCCTACCAGCGTGTTTTATCTACTGAAACTTTCCTTTCAGTTTTTACTTTATTGGTCTCACTGTTGTGTCATTCATTACCCGTCGTATATACATGCACATAAATTGGGATTCTCGCCGGTGCTACGGAGTTCGTGCACTGCGCTGAGATCCTCCTTGTGTGATCTAAGTGAGGAGATTGGAGAACTGATGGAGTTGCCCTTGTGCAATGAAGATGGTCCTTAAAATCAACACCACACCAAACTAATCAATACCCATCAACCCCGCGAGGAACACTGGTCATCAACAAAGTTATGCCGCGACTTCCTGCCCTACACCAGTCGTCCAAAAGTCTTGTAATGTCATCTTCTTCTCTTTCATGCCTGTTAATTTCCCCATCTCCAAGTTATTTCCGGTCTGACTCTGCATCTCTTTCCCTGGGGATTCCCAAACAAGGACTGCCTTGAAATACTATCAACAGGTTTCATCAAAACGTGTGTCCTATCAAAAGCCTCTGTAGGCATCTCAAATATCAGCTGTTGTTTGCTGTTAATTTATTTTCTCTGTTATCTCGCGATAATATATTTCCATCTCTGTTTAAGCCTTCTAACTTGCATTTTGTTTATTATTATTATCATCATCATTACTATTAGTACTTGCAAGTATACCCGTCAAAACAATGACAGGAAAAGAAATGAAGTCAATGTATTCACCTTTCAGAATCTGCGCTGCGTTTATAAGACTTAGATCTTGGTTGGAACGATTGAAAAGGTTTTGTAGTACAATGGATCCCATCTTACTGTAACATCCGCGGCAATGAAGAGGCCGGACAGATTGTCAAAGGATGGTGGAAAGCTTCCTCAACCTGATACAAGTGTGACAGTGCGAAGATGATGTGTAAAGAAGAATAGGAATTCGTGTGTAATGTTGTCGTCACTCTCTCTGGCCTACTTTCACACACGTTCTGCAGTCACAGAAAAACTCTCTTGATGACAGGGGCCCCCACTTTTATTAATGAAACTCTATCAGGTAGCATATGAATCATACAGAAAACAATGTTGTCCACAAGTTTACTTTGTAGGTAATCTCTACATAACACCATATAACCAAGCTATTTAGGTATTCTCTACGTAACACCATATAACCCAGCACAGACTGCTGGACTCTCTGAAATAAAATGAAACAAAATAAACTAGCATCGTACTAATGGACAAACATCATCTAAGTACTAATACATACATATGTGTGAAAATATGGAAGTACATGCACTTAAATGACCATGTGTGTGTGTGTGTGAATGTGTGTGTGTCCATGCAGGTCTGCATATATGTGTAATCATACAATAAACATATCTCAGTCAACAATAATGCCTTCATACTCCTACTAAATACTAACTACATCATCACGCGAGAGAAAACTTAATTGAAGCACTTCTATCTATGATGAAATATTATACACAACTCACTGGTCTAAATGACCACATTTGATCAGTATCTTAGAGGCCTAGTTGCTCTGAAGAACAAGCAGATATATATATATATATAAATATATATATATATATATATATATATATATATATATATATATATATATATATATATATATATATACTCTATTCTTACAGCTCTATACTAAATGTAATAGGCATAGGCTACTCACGGAGTCAGAGGGTACGCTAATCTTCCTCTCACAAAAATCACTGATGTAAAATTAACCACACTTACGGCTCACAAGAACGCAATATAACTATTACTTAACACTACACAAATAATAATAATGGTAATAAGTACACACTTGTATACATCGCAGTGCGACACTAGAATTCCTCTTATAAATGCACTTAGTACTTTACACATTTAACACCAGTCTCACGGTTGAAAATAGCGATGAGATATACGTGAAATTACACTAGACAACACATACATCGCAAATCAGCGTGTATCAAACTATAAATAGACAAACGCTAAAAAAAGCATTAACATCAAAACCGTAAACGTCTAATATTACTAAATCTACAGTATTATAAAAATGTACTCATATGCAAGCATACCTCTATGTAGTTAGTTCTCTTAGCACAGACGCAACATATGCGTATCAAATCCTCTACCTCACTGGTGTATCGTACCAAGGATGCATACCGCACATGAAGACGATCTGGCTTCTTTTCAACTCTGACCCGACTCTCTCATTGTTTCAGTTTAAATCTACATATCCACTCCTGTACTACATGATAGCCACGTCAAAATGTCAGGCAAAGCTCCGCCCATCCCTTCTAGGGAGCAAATAAGGAGTCCTATGCTCAGTTTGGATGACATGAGATCACATCTTAGTAAAGATTATCTTCCTAATCGACACAACTCAAGGTCCGCCCACAAATGGTGACATTCCCACGATATCTGTTGCCCGAGCCACACTTCTTACGGTTTTGTGCTCAAAAAGATGTTTTTCTCTGGTGTCAGACAGCGCCGAGATGTCTAAGACCAAGGGCCGTCTCCCATTACATCTTCTGCGTCTCACACGTTTGTCTTCTTCACGGATGGCAAAGGTGTGTTTCGTTTAAATCGCCAATTCCCGTGTGAGAATTCCAGCATGAGCACAAATATACACCGTAGACTAGATCATAAATTAATTACGCAGTCTAAAATTACATCCTTCTGGCCACACAAGCATAACTCTGGAAGAGTTTTATCAGACCCAGATCCAGAAACAAATGGGATACAGAACATCCAGGTCACACACAAAATGATGCATACAACCAGCTCAGCAGAAAAAAAATGATAATCTTCAGACTGCGCATGGGCAACAACAGATTGGGATACCATCTAGTCAACAAGCTAAAAATAAGAACTACTGATGAGTGTAACTGTAGCACTGATAAAATGACTACTGAGCAATTGCTTCAAAGATGCCCAAAATATGAGTAACAGAGAAAGCAGATATGGACATCACCAGTGTCATTCCTGGAAAAACTCTATGGAGATGTAAATAGCTTCAAGCTAACCTCTGCTTTCTTTGAAAATATTCAAGTAAACGTCTGAGAGTGTACGAAGAAGAAGTAGAAGAAGAAAAAGAAGAAGAAGAAGAAGGTTGGATTCTATTAGGTTGATTCTGAGCAAATTTACTTTAACCGAAGCATTAACTTCGAATAAACAGAAGTAAAGGTGATCTCGAAGAAAGTTTTACAGATTTGTAAAAATTAAGTAGTAATACCTGGACACGTTAGTAAAATCGAATGGTAGAAGCATCTCAGAGGTGAAGAGTAGGCAAAGCAAAATCTTTGTCAATGGAAGTAAGAAAGAGAGTTCTTCCCTGTTATAGAGAACCAATTCTAACATATAGGAGTCATGGACAGTTAGTAAACAAGTAGTAAAGGCAATAAGAGCCACAGAGATGTGGTTGTAGAAAATAATGTTTAAAATACAATGGACAGAAAAAAAAACACACACACACAAAACTGTAGATATCCTGACTGCTGAGTATTTGCATTTTTACTAATTTATTTACTGTTCAGATGACTCAAGGTTTCCTCCATTATTTATTTAAGAGTTCACCCATCCGTGACTTTAACCTACCCGTCTATTCTGTGTTATTCGCCTTCCACTACACATTACTGGACACAAGTATTTCGGCCTTTATCTGGCCTATACTTGCTGATAGGAAAGTTATACTAGTGATTGCGTCTTTAAACTGTTTGAGTCGTCCACGGGTCCTATATACCATAGTTGTGTGAGTGTCATGAGAATGACCGCAGCCAATAATACACTTTTTTTAGGTGCAAAATTGGCTGAGCGTCCTTTCACGATGGACTGTCACAGCAAGGCGATAGCGCCGTTTGGTTGGTCCTAGGTTCGATTCCCGGTAAGCCTATCACTTTTCTTTTCTGTTGTCTAGTGTCATCCTTTATGTCCAACGAGTACCTGTTAATTACCTTTATTTATATACTCATTTATTTTAGATATCCTGACAGAGGCTGATGCCCAAAAAAGCATACTCCTCATATTAAAACGATGCAGTCCCCTTTCTGTTATGAGAAGAAGAAAGTTGAAATATATCGCGACAACAGGAAAGATTGTAGGAAAATATATAGAGGACGATAAAGAGAGAGAATACTGGACAGTGTGACGTCATGGCATGGACAGAAGCCAATAATAGAATTGAAAAACAGTACTGGAGACAGGAAGTTGTGGAGAGACATGATCGTCTATGCCACCAGACACAGTACTTGAAGAAGAGGAGGTAATTTTAGAAAAAGAATGATAATTTATGCCTACTTCTTTTAATGGATATAATTACAATTTTGAACAACAAATTTAATGTTCAACTGCTTTTAAATCTTGCTTTCCAAGGGAAGCAATCATACCACAAACAACCATAAATGATTATATGTAACTCTATCACGTCTCTCAAAAGCGTTTTTTACTTTTTATGTTAAAATATAATAAGTACATAATTATTTGTTTTTAAGTGTGATTTATAAATGTAGTGCAAACAATTCTTACCTTTACAACATATATGAGTTAGCTTTTGTTAAAATAGACAAGCGTTTATCGAATCACCAAAATGTATCTGGCGACCAGCGGATGTGCGCTAAACACAGACTAAAGAAAGCTATAAGAGTAAATTATATGTCATCGTTCGGAACTAGACACGTCTGTTTTGGGTTTCTTCTCGGCTTTGTCAAACCTTTTATGCAAAGATCTAAGGCAGCGGTTGAGATCAAACAATTTTAAACCAAATAAATTAATAAACCATATTATACGCCAATAAAAAGGAACCTGTCCTCCTACCAGGCGCGTCAACCGGGTGGTGGATGGTTGAATAGCCTCTAGATATAGAGGTTAGCAGTGAGTATTGAATAATCAACTGTGAACCAAAAAAGGTGGTTGTCACTGAAGGCGAGGTGGATAGTTGCGAGGGACAGCTGTCTGTATCAAATCACCTTTGAAGCTTTATGATGTGACAACCAGCGAGATGGAGGCGCTTTAACCTCTTCCCTCCCCATTGCCTTGTGGGTTTGACTTTTTAGTCAAATGCTAGCGGAGACAACCGTACACAAACCGACGGAAAGCAACGGGAAACTACCGTCGTATTATCCCATGTACAATCATGAATCAAAACAACCTTCAAGATAAAGACAATGGCGTTAAGGGGGATTCCAGAGGAATCACCTCGTCCGGTAGGGGGGAACATCATGTGCTACAGGTGATACCTGATCGTCATCAAGCTACTGTTAGCAAAATTAGAATTAAAGATAACTTAAACATAGGAACTTGGAATGTCAGGACACTAGTGCACACTGGAAAATTAGATAACATCAAGATGGAAATGGAAAGTATGAATGTAAATGTATTAGGGCCATGTGAAATGCAATATACCGGAACAGGTGAAATGTATTCTGACTATTACAAAATAATTTATTCGGGAGGAAATAAACATGAAAGAGGAGTAGGCATACTATTGGATGCAGAAAGGGCAAGAACAGTAAAGGGATTTTGGGCAATATCAGATCGAGTCCTGTTAGTTAAACTGAGTGGCAGACCAATTGATATAAATTTTATACAAATATATGCCCCAACAGCAGATAGTACAGAAGAAGAAATAGATACATTTTACAATGAACTTGATATGGCAATGACTCAGTGTAAATTTCATGATAACTGTTATACTTGGAGACTTCAATGCAAAGGTTGGAAATGAAAAAGTTGATGATGTGACAGGTGGTTATGGCCTGGGAGAAAGACATGAGAGAGGTAACAGACTGGTAGAGTGGACAAGAACACATGATATGATAGTATGAAACACCTGGTTTAAGCAGCATCCTAGACGCCTTTGGAAAAGTCCACGGAACAATGTTAATAATCAGATTGAAGATTGACTACATACTAATATGCAGGAGATTTAGAAACAGTTTGAAATCTGTGAAAACTAGGCCAGGAGCAGACTGCAACAGCGATCATGTATCAGTAATAGGAAAACTTAGAATAAAATTGAAGAAAGTAAAGCGAGCTTCAAACAACATCAAGTTAAACTTAGCCTTACTTAAATCCGATAAGGAAATGAGTGAAAGATACAACATTACAATACAGAATAGGTGCAATGCAATAGAAAAATACAGAGTATAGATGAACAGTGGGAAATGCTAAAGGAATCAATACATCAAACATCAAAAGAAATCGTACCAGAAGTAAAGAGGACTGCAAAGAAGAAGTGGATGACAGATGAAATTTTACAACTGATCGGTGCAAGAAGGAAGAAGAAGCAAGACAACAAAGAATATGACAGACTAAATAAGGAAATAGTAAACAAATGTAAAACAGCAAAAGACACAAAATCTGTACAAAGCAAATAAATGATTTAAAGCTGAAGGACTAAACAGTCCCAGAAGTGAAATTAGAGAGCAATGAATGGGTGCATGTAAACAAGACCGAAAAGACACAAAATATGTACAAGAAAATAAATGAAGTTAATTGTGGCAGAAGTAGAGGGCCATGCGGGCAACACAAAAGACAAACGACCAAAACAGTAACACGGGCTGTTTGAAATCAAAAGACATCTACAACATTGTTAATTACCGTCATGAGAAATCCATGATTTAGAAAGGTGGACAGAATACATCAAGGAGCTGTATCATGATGATGAAAGACCAGATTTGAACGAGGCACCCAGGACAGTTGTGAAGGACCTCAATACTTGTTGCACTAAGGCAGAGTAGAGGATGCCATGCGCCACACTTCGAAGAAAGACTGGTAACAAACGCAGCCTGGAGCGTTTCAAGCCAATAAGGTGTCCGGCAAGGGATGTGTAGGCCACGGAGTATCTGTACATGAAAAATAATGAGGAAATCCTAGGGGAAGTAATTTGGCAGAATTTGAGTAGAAGTACATAACAAATACTCTTAAAATGAATCTACAACAGTGGTCAAATAGACTGATGATCTAAAGAAAAATCCATATTCATAGCGGTTTAATTGCCAAAAAACCTGGAGCCATGGAGTGTGAAGAACACCGCACCATTAGTCTTATGAGTCATGTGACCAAAATATTATTACAAATTATCATGAGAAGAGTGAGAAATAAAATTAAACCAGAAATCAGTGATGAGCACATTGTAAGCCCGTGTGTAATATTAAATAGTGGTTTTATTTGTGTTATAGAAGGTAAAAGGCACCCCAAACAATGCTATAGTTTATATTATAAGAACATTAAATAGAAAGAGCCAAAGAGGTGAAGACAGATCTGTACTTGTGCTTTATAGATTACACATAAGGCATTTGACAAAGATGTGAAACATGAGGAAATTATGAAAAAAATGTTAGAAAGCTACTAACATTGAGGGATAAGGACTTCAGGATTTAATAAAGAACATGTACTTGGTTAACAAAACAGCAGCTGTAAGAATTAGCAGCCAAATTAAAGGAACGTTTCAGCAAGTAAAAAAGGGTGTCCGGCAGAGTAGGATGTGTGATGTATTTGCCACCGGATCTGTTCAATCAATGTACAGTGAAAATAAGCAATTGTTATAATGAGTTCTCTAGGGGACATGCCAGGAATATCATTCCGGCGGACATAAAATAAAATACTGATTGAGTTACGAAGGTAGTAGCCTTACGCTGATTTGATACAGTCTTAATATTTTTTCTGCATTGTAAGAAAAAAGTGAAAAGGAGCTGCAGGAATATGGTTGATCGCTACAAGTGTGGTTTAGTGAATAGATAAGTGAAAATAAAGGCCTTAGCCTTAACAGCAATCTAAAGACAGAAGTGTAATGGTCGTCTTGCCAAAGAAACGGTGAATGCACAATCACCATACTAAGTAAATGGAACCGGTTTTAATTCACGTCAATAAATTCAGCAATACCTGGGAACATTAATCGCCCGGACGACACCAATGGATGGAAGATGCATCTCAGAAGTGAAGAGCAGAATAGCTTCAGGCAATTAAAAGCAGCATGTTCTATAAAAAATGAAGAGTAAAAATTTTATGCAGAAACAATTCTTTTTGTCATTGGAAGGTAAGAAAGAGAGTTCTTCATTCAGAACTGATAAATTGTACTGGAGACAGGAAGTTGTGGAGAGACATGATCTCCTACGCCACTAGGCGCGGTACTTGAATAACAATAATAATCATAATAATAACTTTATTGGTTTCCTTCGCAGAATAAGTACACAAATTATAAATCATTCAAATACTTCCGTCACGGCTGAGTCCATTTCTGGCGATTAGATTACAGCCTGTTCATCCACCTTAGCAAAGCGATTTATATTCATCGCGTTACATAATTACAGTTTTATAAACCAAGTTTCATGCAACATCGATAAAGCGTTTACCGGTACTTACTGTCGGCTAAGCCAGACGTATAGTTTTGAAGAGGCAGGCGATATGCGGGGTTACAAGCTGTGGCCACGACCTGAGGCATGGGTTGTAGCACACTCCGAATACATTACACGGTAATGTTAACTATAGACTCCCGTACCATACTTCTGATGAGGCTTTTAAGACAGCGGCAGACGGACACATGGAGTTGTTGGTGAATCTATTTTAAGAAACACAGAGCTCTCTATTGTTAGGTTTGAGAGTATCTGGAGCAAGTGCAGACGATGAGTAACTTTTATCTCTGCACACGATCTGCTTCTAGCAATTCTATCGATTGCAAAAAAAAAAAAAAAAAAGGTAAAGGATCCCGTTACACGCCTTTTGAGGCATATTAGGAATATGGTGTTAGGCCCATACTTTCTGGACCATCAGCACACCAGAGGTGATGTGGTCAGCATTACGCCGGCTGCCTTAACTTTCCCAGAGTTGCTCTGGTACCCAATTCACGATGCTGGGTGGACCCCAAAGCCGTTTGCTATCTAAAAAAATCCCACCTCAACTGGGGATCAAACCATGGACCACCGAGCTAGGAAGCCAGTGCACTAATCAATGCGCTACCGCGGCTCCATCTATCGATAAAGTGGTGAACAATTGTGGCAGAGATATTATGATTAATAAATTTCAGATATTTATTCTTTATTCTACACTTGCCTTTTACTTCTCTTTCGCTCTTTTACCCTTCTTTTTTTCGCATGCACTCGATTGTTAAGATATACTCTCCCATTCATACCTTTGTCTTCTCCTTTCTAATTTAGCAACGCATTTTATTGGTGTTAAGCTAAGTTCTTTGATGAGACCGAATCGTGTTAATTCGTTCTCGGCAGGGATAAGAAGTAAGACTATCGTCTATTATTTTCATCTGAGCTGTCTGCCTATAGTTAATTATTCTTGGTGGAAGATCTGAGATGAAAGACATTGATCGCTGGGAACGGCCATATGAAGCAGAACGTGTAAAACGCACACTGTGAGTTTTATTGCCGTTATCTGATCAGATCGAGAGAGTGTACTGTAGGTGTTAAGTCTGGTCTCGGTAAGGGTGTGTAGAATTCGTTTCATGCGTAGAATGAGCAAGGAAATATGTAAATCTGGACGTAGGTGTTAACATCTGGCAAATGAGTCGAGTCGGGTTATAGACGTAACCTTCCCCTGATTTCGGAGAGATATATACTCCAGAATTCTAACTTAATTCATCCAGTACAGCCATTTGACTGCATTAACTCGAGACCTGGCGAGGACATTTGAAGGAGTGTCGTCGACCAGGGATTGGCGGCTCCTGAGCCGACCCAGCTCTAATGGGTACCTCCGAAATCGGCGAGTATCTGCCTGAATGGCGAGGGACACCTGTCTCTGTACAAGAAAAGGGATACTCACGTAAAATCAATGTCAGGTTAGACATTAATAATAACCTGAGATTTCGCCTCGAGTATTAGCGGGCATACGAAAAAAAAAAATCATTGAGTATTGACGAGATACTTATGTATTTCTAATTCATGATGATTGATTTTTGTAATGACTATAATTTATTTCACGGAAGTTTAAACTATGAGACAAGCGCTAAGCTTATAGTCTCTAACTTGAAGTTAATAACCGAAGTGAATATTATGTTTTACGCGAGGGTAGGATAGGATGTGTATAATATTATGTTTAAGTATTCTGTATGTTTCTTTTTCTTTATACAGTATTCTGGGTAAAGCCCAACATCTACCTGCGGTTTCAGTATATGAGAAGAACCTAGAAGAAACATTTTTGTAATTTAAATAAGTAAGTTTCCAAGTTACAACCTGTCTGGCATTGTGTTTGCATCCAGAAAAAGACAGAGTACTCATCTTACGAACTTTAATACTAAATGCAATAACTGGGCCTATCGAGCCAGATTATAATTCTTCCCAACATTCTCATTGTATATTCAGCCCCTGTGGCGAGAGAAATTACAAACAGTAACATTTTCGACGTTTTTGACTAATTGTGATGTGACCAAGAATGTTTACATTTGAGAGAATTTGCCAACCTGTCATTTTCCAAAGAAGTGGAAACCTCGTGATTCTGACACTATGAGCCCGTTTAAACTTTCTTACCCAAACCTAATTCAAGTGACCTTAACAGTAATCTTAAAATATAATTATGAAGTGAAAGCTCCCCGAAACATTGGAAGAAACCTGTATCTGCAGAGCTGGGATTCTCTTTATCAAAAGAATACAGATTCACTCTAGAGAAGTTTCCTGAAGTTTGCGCCAGACGGCGAGAAACACCACGTGTGTAGGTAAGAAAGTATGTCAAGGGCCCCTGCTGAATGAACAGAGAGAAAGCAGAACGAGTGATTCTTTCATTTTTTATATTCATGCACCCACTTTGTAATTTCTTTATGCAATTTTGTTGTTGCAAATGCTGATTTCCTCTTAGGATAGATTAATATATCAACTCTGTTCTTAACTATAGAGGGAAATCTTAGACCATAGCGTATAAATCTGTGACTCTTTGGGGCTATAACATTTCTTCTAAACAGGATCGTGGGCTTAACAGAGGAGGAAAGGATTACACCTATGAGTCTATTATTAGTCTTTTAGTTATTCATTAACCATCTTCTTCTTTGATCCTTAGCCGCCGACCGTCAAAGCAGTCAGTGGCCATCACGCCTAGTGGCGTCTTGTAGGGCAACAACAAATTGATTCCACTTTGCTCGGTCGGCGGCCATCCTTCGTACAGTGCCCCAACTCTGGTTCATTCTTTGCATCTCAGCTTCCACAGTCCTCCGCCAGGTAGTTTTTGGTCGGCCTCTCTTTCGTTTTCCTTCAGGGGTCCAAAGCATAGCTGTTCTTGTGATGGCATCGGGGTCTCTTCTGAGGACATGGCCAACCCAGCTGCAGCGTCTGCCAGCTATGATGGTGTGCATGTCCTCTTGCTTGCTACGAGTAAGCAGATCTTGGTTAGTGATGGTATTCGGCCAAAAGATTCGGTGAATTTTTCTTAGGCATGTTGTGTGAAAAGAGGACAATTTCGATATTTCCTTCTCTGTAACTCTCCAGCATTCCGCACCATAGAGAAGCACAGAAAGCACACAGCTCTGATATAATCTTAATTTTGTGCTTGTGCTGTATTGGGAGGACTTCCAGATGTTGTTTAGGCTAAAGAAGGCTGTTCTTGCCTTATTCATTCTGATGTTGATGTCTTTGCCTGCCCCGCCGTCTGGTGTTACTAAGCTTCCTAGGTATGTGAAGGTATCTGTCTGTACCAGTTGCTGATTCCTTACTGATATGGGCTCAGGGTTGCTCACATTGAGCGTCATGACCTCAGACTTCTTTAAATTGATGTTCAAGCCCACCTGATGGCTAAACTTATTAAGTCTATCCGTTTTTTCCTGGATGTGTTGATGTGAATGTGCTAGTAGTGCAATGTCATCTGCATATTCCAGATCTTCCAATGTAGAAAATGTTGTCCATCTTATTCCTCTTGGACTGCCCTCTGTTGTCTGGCGCATCACCCAGTCTATGACTGTTAAAAATAGAGTGGTTGATAAGGGACATCCCTGTCGTACTCCTGTCTTCACCTCAAAGGTTAGGTTGCTCTGCCCAACACTATACGTAAAGTTGGCATAGAGGATTTTTATGATTGATACTATGCAGCTTGGAATTCCATAAGCCCTCAGTATTTTCCATAAACTGTCCATATGTATGCTATCAAAAGCCTTTTCAAAATCAACGAAATTAATGTAAAGCTGTCTTTGCCATTCTGAGCACTGCTCTATAATGTTCCTGAGAGTGAATATATGGTCTACACATCTTCTATTCTTTCTAAATCCTGCTAGTTCTTTCCTCAGTTTGTGGTCTACTGCCTTTGAAATTCTCTGTATAATTATCCTGCCTAGTATTTTGCTGGGAACTGAGAGAAGAGTGATTCCTCTCCAATTATTGCAGTCTGCAAGATCTCCCTTCTTGGGCATTTTGACAATTATTCCTTTGTTCCACTCTGATGTGTATTTATAAGTGCTTGATAAGCAAACTTACTTGTTGTGGAACATTTTCTTTATGTTAATAAAATTTACATAAACTTTATTCAAGTTTGTCGGTCAGCTCGTTCCAAAATATCTATATTCCATTGTTATAGTTTTTCACGTCTGTGCGTCTAACTGTCGTCACTTATGTGTGTGTGTGTATGTGAGTGGTATATATAAATTACTATATATGTTCTAATAGACTGTCTGACTAACTAGTTCTGTTGTAGAAGATAGGCTGACCGAGAGAAGCTTCTCGCGTTCAGGGACAGACTCTAATTAGTTTCCACCATCTCACTCGTGAAAATCTATTTTCTTTACATTACCTCTCACTAAGCTATCACCTTTTCTAATCTATTCAGAAGGGACCAATCTATGTCTTAATTCCCTTATCGAAAATCTACGACAACAATTCAGACTTTCCGAACGTTAAATTCACTTCAAAGAAAAATAAAATCGTTTTCTATCTTATGCAGTTCATAAATAAAGTCAATTTTAGTAGGCTAGCTTGCGGGTTTTCACTAGGAATGTGTGAAAGCACTTCTAAGCAGATGGGGGAGCATCAGAATAAAGCAGACCTGGATGACCTGAAAGTAGTACTCTATGTCAGCGACTCAAAAGAGTTATAGTACCGTGAATCCCATCTTATTGCAACACCTCCGGCAATGAAGAGGCTAACAGATTGGCCAAAAAAGGGAAGGGAGGGGGGAAGAGGGGGGGGGGGAGAAGAGGGGGGGGGGGGAAGAAAACCATACTTTCAAGTGCCGGAGAGAAAGGGCTGGTTCGAAATCGATCTAGGTTAAAAATTCTTTTTCTCCTCCCGTCACCTGGAGATCTATCTATAGATATTCTTCTTCTTCTTTTTCGTACACTCTCAGACGCCTACTGGAATATTTCTAAACAAAGCAGTGTTCAGCTTGAGGCTATTTGTAACTCCGTAGAGTGATCTCCCCAGGCCAAGATGGCGACGTAAATACACGTGTTGGTAATATCGAAATGAAGTTCGCCGAATGCTCAGTAGTGAATATGTGTATAATATGCGTTTTTTTCGTACCATTTAGAGTTAGGGTTAGTATTAGGGTTAGGGTTAATGGTACGAAAATACACATTTTCACTGCTAAGCGTTCGGCGAACTTCATTCCGATATTACCCATGTATTGAGGTCAACGATTTTCTACGTTTTTTTGTTGTTGTTGTAAAGATCAGTCAGAGTCGCACTACTAGCTGCGTTGCAGGTAGATTCGAGACAGTCAAAGACTACGGAAGGCAACCCGACATAAATGTCTGTTGAAATCGGATGTACTGGGTTAAATGCGCTCTGATATAACCAAATAGGTTGAAAGGAACGCTCCTCGCCAGAAGAGGTCAAAAACCGAACCAAAAATAAAATAAAATGTACTGGGCCACAGGAAGCGCCGGATTATTCATTATGCCCATTAGACACGGTCCTAGGGCCTCAGGCTTACAGAGGCCCCCGCGAAGTAAGCAACGGAGTCATAACACACAGAGCTATGCAGCAACGGCCATTACACGATAGTACGCTAGTGCGTGCAGGGTTATGGTATCTGTGCAACAGTTAGTTTATTAGTTACTTCCACTCCCGCTTTTTTCCTTTTTTATTTATTTTTTTCTTTACAGGGGCCCTACAACCTTTAGCAAAATCTAGGGGGCCGTAACGAACACAATTTTTTTTTTTGACATTTTATTATATACTAGCAATAACCAGTCAAACTTGAAGGGTTTATAATTATAGTGTGCTGTTTCCGTTCCCGGATGAACAGATAGAAGTACATTCTTAAAATGTTTTTGGTTTCTTTCCATTATACAGTGTAATCAAACTGTTCATTAACACCGTCATTTGAACGCTTTTCTTTGTTGAATGTAACTATTTTCGGGAGAGTATATATAATGGAAACAATCCAATTTTTCAACACGGTTGCATTCCTCAGCTGTGACCAACGTACACACGGCGAGAATTATGTTATTTTAGATTCAAGTTAAAAGTTCTTTGATGACAACATTTCACGTGAAAGTGCGTGGATTGTTTTCAAATAGTGTTCCCTGAAAATAAGTGGTTTTAACAAAAACTTTCAAGTTTGTATGTTATTGGCTCATGCACACCAATTTTTACGCACTTTTTCTTTATCGAGCGCTACTAATTTCGTGAAAGAATAAAAAAAAGAAATAAAAGAAAATAAAACCAAAGCATTTGTTTTATATTACACCCACGCCGCGCAAGTTGCACACCGTGCGTTGCGCACTTTTTTGTCTGGCGCGAGTTACTATTTTGAGTGAGACCGACCGACGTAACATACATCGGTAATTATGTTAGTTGGGATGGGATTAATAAAAACATATTATCTGAAGTACATTAATTTTTTTCTAGTTTTATCTTTTAGAAGATTGGAGATGGGCCCCAAAATATCTTAATAGCCTTGGACGTCAGCAATTCTTAATCCGGCCCTGGCCACATACCTGACGACACAGAGCAACGTACGTCGCTCGACGATGATGTCACTAAAAAAGGAAGCAGAATGGCGCTAACTCTGTGAAGTCCCAGCAGGCTGTGAGAGTGCCGGATCCCTCGCCTCGAAGGGGTCTACCACATGCTACTGGTGGTCACCTTCCCCTGAACTGTAGGGTCAAGAGTTACTGATGCGTGATGCCATATGATGATGGATGGTATCCGCATGTCTGGTTTTGTGTAGTGTGTAGATGTGTTCAGTCAAAACAATGTTCATACAACAATAACAGGGCAATCCACATAGGACGTCAGTAAACTCACGACGTATAAAGTCAATGAGTCTTGAAACAGCCGTTGACGTTTTTCTTCATTATTTATTGTGGACGCCACAGTGACAAAATGGTTACGCAAATGTGTAGGCACATCAAACAGTCATTATCACAGCAACATTCAATACAGCAATAAACGGTAGACAGCATTACAATGATGAGTCAGATGCATGTTATATTTCATAGTGCTGTAAATGTAGTCAGGTGAACAACTCCATCCTTTTCTATAACAGCCAGGAGATAACCAGATATATGAGATCAGTTCACTCTCCTTAGTTTGACTTCAGCAAGACAGACACGTCTGCCGAAGTATAAATAATGTCCTCAAAAATATCCTCTAGATAATAAAGGTTTTCCAAACCTAGTTCATTTAACAAAGTAGCAAGTAATGGTCCTTGGTACCTGCATCAACCGATGCAGTACAATGCAGCGACATGTGAGCTAGGAAAACATCTCGTGACGACGACTTTCGCAGACAGGCTATGAATCGAAATCGCTCACGACCCAAAATCAATAGAGTTAATGAAAGAGTCAATTTACCTTGCTTTCATGAAATACACAGAAATATCACGCCTCCCGACATGTGGGAAACACTAGAGGTATTATCTCGAATAAACGAAATATCCATTAAGAGGACTACACATCCCTGACAGAACAAAAATAGCGGAGATCCCCTCTTCAACGAGGCATCTCTTTCGCCATTCCAAATCGCTCACTCCCACTAGTGGTGGGCGAAAACCGATCGACAAAGAAGCAAGACAAGTCATGCGCAGTCCAGCGCAAAACGACCACAGCTCAAACTTAACTGCATTCGATACCAACGCGAGAAGACAAATGCTTACCGAGAAAAGTGACTATAAATTCCAAGCAGTTGTTGCCCTTGCGTTATAAAACAGATATTGAAATAAAACGATGTTGCGAGAATTTATCACGCAACATATCACCACCTCCTCCCGATAAAAAAAAATGTGGAACATATTTTTTTTTTTCAATATCAAAGAGCAAGCGATAAGCGGCTCAAAAAGCACGAATTATGCCGTGATAATTAACTAAATTGCCAAAAAAATAGGCTAATTATAGAGTGTCTGGTGAGGATATACCTCAACAGAAAAATAAATATGTCTCAAAAAATATTCACATCGGGGAGGTGTCACCAACACACATCACGTTAGCATGTAAACACAATATACGTATGCAAGTTACTATAATCATCATTAAACAGCATACTCTAATATTGTCTTTAAAAATGGATGTACAAATCTGATAGGAAAATTTAAATAGTACATTCTTTGACATGTAATGACATAAGTACATAGTTAAAGTTAAACTACATGACGATCCAGGACATATGCTCTGGTATTCCGAGGGTAAGTACACAATCTAGAACTCGTCATGCTTGAAACTAGTAAGGTAAGTCCTCAGCTCAACAATGACATTCTGAGAAAGTACAAGCAATATAATGCTAATTAATAACTAATATGCTTCATAAGGTACAATACATTATTAATAATTGTGGCTGTTTAGTAAACTAACGGCCCATATATTAACTACTCAGTCCTCCTCTATCATCTTAAAAAACGAACAGAAGAAGATGACAACAAAGCACGATAGTGTGTACATATAAAGTGAGTACAGATGTGCTAATCTATTGTAGAAATATAGGTGTGTTATGACTCTGTAATATATGGAAATATAGGACAGAAGTATTAGTTTGAGTCATGTGGGCATCTAGACAAAATGTCAGCCATCACATTATCCGCACCACGGATAGCTCGTACCGTGAAGTGAAAAGGTTGAAGAGCTATAGCATATCGAGTGGATCTCGAACTCTTCAAATTCTTAGTCTGAATAGCTGTAAGAGCTTTCTGATCAGTCTCTAGAATGAAATGTGCGCCCAGGAGGAATCTTTGTAGCTTTAGAATTGACCAAACCATCGCTAACAACTCACGGTCTAAAACCGGTAGTTCCTCTCTGCCGCATTTAGTTTTCTAGAAATGTACATAACAGGATGCAGAGTATTTGCATATTCTTGCATCAGTGCTGCTCCAATCCCAGTGGATGAAGCATCACTCCGAAGAACAAAAGTCCTATCAAGAGTAGGTAATCTTAAGATGGGAGGAGAAGAAAATATATTCTTGATTTGGTCTAGTGAAGATTGGCATTCTTCAGACCAACGGACCAGATTAGGCGAACCTTTCTTCAACAATGTTGATAGAGGTGCCATGATCGAAGATAAATTTGGAATAAATCTCCCATAAAATTGAATTAAACCTAAGAGACTCCTAACTTGTTTCTTCGTTTTAGGAACAGAGATGTTCAGTATTTTGGAAGTATTGTGGTCTTCTGTCTTCAAGAGACCATTACCAACACGATGACCCAGGAAAGAGATTTCACCAAAACCAACAAAAGCTTTAGAAGGTTTTGCTGTCAAATTATTCTCACGTAGAGTGGACAGTAAGTCATATAACCCTAAATAGTGATCTTCCCAGGTATCACTGAAGAGACAGATGTCATCTAAGTATGCCGATTGACATCCGAACGATGTGACAGAATTCGACGCATCATGCGAACGAAAGTGGCAGGGGCGTTCATGAGACCAAAAGGCATAACATTCCATTGAAATAGACCCCTAGGTGTAGAAAAAGCAGTAAGAGGTTTGGCATGCTCGCTAAAGGCACTTGCCAATAACCTTTAGACAAGTCAAGTTTAGTGAAGAATCTAGAATTAGAAAGTCTAATCAGTAGATCTTCTAACAAAGGCATCGGTTCAGCGTCGAACTTTGTGACCTGATTCAATTTGCGATAATCAACGCAAATTCGTATGTTCTTATACTTCTTCCGGACAATAACCATGGAAGAAGAATATGGTGAAGTCGATGGTTCAATTATATTTAATTGAATCATTTCATCCAATTCCTTTTCCACTTGCGACTGAAAGTGTATAGGAAATAGGATACGGCCTAACCCTAATTGGATTATTGTCGGTAAGAATTATGTCATGTTCTATGACATCTGTGTGTCCAGGAATGTCAGTGAGAACATCCTGAAATGTTTGTAACATCGACGAGACTTGTCGATGTTCGTCACCAGAAAGATTAGGAGAAACAGAAACGTTTTTCCAAGATTCCGTGGAATGTAATGGAACCACTGGAAGGGGAAGGTTGACATCAGAGAAGGTAGCTTCCTCATCCTGAATGACAGACAGGGATGAATAATGACCGTGAGGTGCAGGAGCATCATCCGTTGCCTGGAAAATAGGCAGCAAATAGTCCGGACGTTCGTGAAATTCCGAAAGCATATTTATGTGGAAAGTTTTATGCTTTCCATCAATATCGACCACATAGTCAACATCGGAAATCCGAGAGACTATTGCATACGGACCTTTCCATGCAATAAGAAGTCTATTTTCCCTACTGGGGAGTATGACGAATGCTTTGTCACCTGGACAAAGTTGTCGTAGACATCTATTCTTGTTAGCAAACTGCCTTGCCTTCTCTTTAGCAATTTCTGATGAAGCAGTTGCTAGCTTACATGCCTCAATGATCTTTTGTCTAAGAGCAATGACATACTCATATAAGGATTGAGTTTCATCGCTAATATCATCGGCAGTGATGAGATCGTGTAATAAAGACATAGGGCCGCGTGGACGCGCGCCAAAGACAAGTTCGAAGGGAGAAAATCCTGTGTGTTCATTAGGGACTTCTCTATAGGCAAAGAGAGCCGCGGGTAAAACCCTGTCCCAATCTTGAGGATGATCTTCAGTTATCTTACCAAGCAAAGTCTTGAGCGTTCTATTCAGACGCTCAACTAACCCATTAGACATAGGATGGTAGATACTACTGAGAGATCGGTCAATATGTAAGGTAGACATTACCTGTGACATAGTGTCAGATATGAGTTGAGTGCCATGGTCTGACAATATTTCTCTGGGGAACCCCAAGCGAGAAAATATCAACCAAAGAGCATCTGCGATATCTGTTGTAGATATGCTCTTAAGAGGAATAGCCTCTGGCCAACGTGTGCACATATCGACACATGTAAGGATAAACTGATGTCCTCTGGCCGACTTGACCTTAAAAGGGCCAATAATATCTATGGCCATTTTCTGAAACGGCCGAATAGGAATGTCAGCAGCCTGGATAGGCGCAGCATGTCGTGGTCCTCTAGATTTGACCTCCTGACATACCTTGCATGATCGGCAGTAAATACGAATGTCCTTATTGACAAAAGGCCAAAAGAAAGCCGCAAGGACTCTCGACTTCGTACGGGCAAAACCCATATGTCCAGCACATTGCGAGTCATGAGCATGTTGCAATATTTGGACTCTCATGCTCTTGGGAACAAGAATTTGCGAATGTGCCGACGTAGTCGAATCTTGTACCATACGTACAAGTACGCCGTTTCTCATTGCAATCCAAGATTTTCTATTTGTATCCTGATTCGGATCACCTTTCTTCGCAAGAACGAAGAATTTTTTTAAAGAAGGATCTTCTTCTTGCAATTTTATGAAAGAGTCACGAGTGATTACTAAGTGACTATCTTGGCTATCAACTTCATTATCACTATTCAGTGAAGTTTCGGGTGTTTTGTAGAGCTTGTGCTCTTGTAACTACTGCATTTGTAGCTTGCATGTTATTATCTTCCCAAGCAGCAATCTGCTGTGGGGTACACTCCCTAACTCCGTGAATACGACCAATAATAAGGTCCGCAATAGGATTAGGTAAGAGACAAGCATGCACATCTCCAGTAAAGAAAGGAGTGGCAATGCGAATTACAGCAGTAGGATATTTTTTCTAGAGTGCCGCCAAATGTGACACATTTAATAACCCTTCCTGTAGCACAAGATGGATCTACAAGCGATTGTCTAACACCAATAGTGGTGCATCCGGAATCGAAAAGTAGTGAGACCGGAGTATCATTAACAAGACCCTTATGTAGAATTAAAGAACCCCTCCCGTCATGCGCAACAGCAGCAGGAAGAGCGGGAAGTGGGTGACCACAACTTAAAGTAGTTATGGTACCCGGTTCGAATAAAGTACTGCATTGGGGGCATTTGTTTGCTCTCTCAAAGTCAAAAGCAGAACTAGTGACAGCGTCCAAGTTTTTACTATCAACAACATGATTACAGGCTGCCTCAGTTTCCTGTTGTACAGCATTAGCCTGCTGATATCTCTTTTTTTTTGTGTTGAGATCTACCCCGACTATTATTACCTCTGAAGTTATCAGAGTTATTATTATCTCTGCAGTTATTATTGTCTCTATTGTAATTGTTATACTGGTTCGAATTCCAGTTTCCACGATTACTATCATGTTCACATTGATGCGAACATCTATTTGTTTGGTTCTGAGGTCTTCGGCAGGAATAACCTCTATTACCATATCCTCTTTTGAAATGCTTATAATTATTAGGGTGATAGTAACGAGTACTATCAGGTTGTCTCCAATTCTTCGAAGAAGAATCACCATGAAATTGATTTCCATGATTTTGACAGAAATTACCGCTGCCCTTTCTATCAAAATTTTGTTGGGATCTACGAGCAATGTTTTGACCATACGGAGCTGCCGAAGCAACTGGTAAACCTTCTTTCACCTTAGAGTTACCCATGGTTATGTGTGGGTGCGCAGTTACGTATTGGCAACAGAAATCTTCCATTTCTTTTATTGTTTTAGGTTTACGTTCATGAAGGAAAGCAAGGAAAGACTCATTGACAGACGACATGACTTTGTCTCTAAGTATTAAGTCCATAAGTCCTTCATAAGTTTTTTCCGTCTTAGATAGTTCAACCCATCGTGAGAAAGTAATGCGTATTCTTGCAATAAACTCGGAGAATTCAACTCCATTTTCAGGTAACATGTTTTTAAATTGTAGACGATAGCCGTCTTCGTTAAGCTGATATTTCTTTAACAAAGCGGCCCTGACAACCTCATAATTGTTCTTGTCAGGTTCATCCACCATATTTAATATACTTAGAGCTTTACCTGTCAGTATCCCTGATAACTGATAAACATATTTTGCTTTGTCTATGTTATGAGCTGTACATGCTTGTTCAAATCTGTCCAGATAGAACATTATGTCATCGCTGAAGGACTAAATGTTGGTAACTTAATCTTAAAAGTATCATTATTAGCCTTACCAGAAGATGAACCCTTGTTTGAATCATTACCATTACTCATGCTTGTCAATTTCAATTTTTCCAACTCTAAAGCTAAGACCTTTTCTTCATGTTCCATTTTTGCTTTCTCTTTCCTCTCATCAGACTCTCTCTGTAATCTTCTTTCCTCAGCCTGAGCCTCTTTTTGAAGTCTTTCATTTTCAGCTTCTTTTTCAAGTCTTTTATTTTCAGCCTCTTTTTCAAGTCTTTTATTCTCAGCCTCTTTTTGAAGTCTTTCAGCTTCTAGCTGTAGCTGGAGTTTTCTTTCCTCAGCTTCTGATTCCCTTTTTTGTTTTTCCATTTCCATTTGGAATCTTTTTTCATCCACCTGCATCTGCAGTTTCTTTTGCTCAGCTTCCATTGCTTTATCATATCGAGCAGTTGCAAATTCTTCTAACTTATCACCAGTCTTCCCAAGCAATTTACCCTGCTCAATAAAGTGCTCAAATGTAGACATGTTGTCTAACATATGAGTCCAAAACCTGAAATAATTAACTAATTTATTTCAAACCTAAGTGTAACAAGTCTTAATTAAGCACTTGTATATTCACATCACCTTATATTATCCCAGTCTCTGTGGGAAACAAGTCTCCAATCAAAGAACTTGTATATGAAATATTAGCACTCAATTCTTGATCATAAGTGCACTTCTCATTCAATAGTGCACGACACTATTCATCATTCATTTATCATCAGTATAGTAGTAACAGTGCATTAGCATAGCCCATTAACTAATTACTATAACTGTAAACAATGACTATGTAAACACATGCAGAATGTAAACATTGAAAATGTAAACAATACAAACAATGTAAACAATAACAATGTAAACAATAACAAAGATCAGCAACAATACAAAAACTTTCGCAGAAATCAACTAAAAATAAAGCAGAAATTAATGAAATATCACAAAAAATGTGACGATATCTGCGATAGAATTAAACAAAATACATGACACCACAGTGTATAAACAAAAATGTTGTATGAAACTAAATTATAGACAAGAGTAGGCTAACAAACACAAACAAATCAAAACAAAACTAAAGAATGCGAAATAATAACGAAAACAATATTAAAACATGTCATCACAGCTAACATAAATAGCAACAGAAGTCGCTTAGCAAATTCCAGTATTGGAAATTTGCAAACCTTACAGAAAACGCTCACAATAGACGACCTCTATGACGTGGCATAATCTAACGGAGACACCACCCAACCGAGAACCCGCTGAAATATAAACATATAAATATACAAATAACATATAAACATAAAACATATAGAATGAGATGATACACAGAAGACTCAGCAGAAGTATAAGGGCACAGTTTACATACAAACAGGCCACTTAACTTATAGGCTTCCAATCGTCGAACAGCAGAAAAACGGATGTCAATCAACGTCCTAAAGAGCGAAGCTCCAACGATGATGGCACATCTGAACTGCTTCCACTGCTAACACGATGGTACTTGAGCTTCTGACATACTGTGTGTTGAGTTGTTTCGGCACTTGACCTTCTAATCCAAAAGTAAGTTGATGGAAATCGGTACTTGGCCTTCTTCAGAAAACAACCCGTTTCAACCGGCACTTGACCTTCACAAAAACGACAGCACTGGAACCTTGACAGCAGCAACTTGCTTGACTTGCGTAAAAGATAACAGCAGTCCGAGTTATCCGGCAACATGTAACAACGCCGGGTACTGTCAAATTCTTGTTTCCGTCAAAAAATTGAAATTTTGACTTTTACCGGGCAACGCCGAGTACTTTGAAAATTTTGAAGATGTTGACTGTATTGAAGAATGTTAATTTCTTGAAGGATGCTGATGAATTCTTGTTGAAAATGAAGTGGGTAAGGGACCCCGTGTTTGCTGGTACCAGAATCAAACCAGCTTATGGCCACCAAATGATGCGTGATGCCATATGATGATGGATGGTATCCGCATGTCTGGTTTTGTGTAGTGTGTAGATGTGTTCAGTCAAAACAATGTTCATACAACAATAACAGGGCAATCCACATAGGACGTCAGTAAACTCACGACGTATAAAGTCAATGAGTCTTGAAACAGCCGTTGACGTTTTTCTTCATTATTTATTGTGGACGCCACAGTGACAAAATGGTTACGCAAATGTGTAGGCACATCAAACAGTCATTATCACAGCAACATTCAATACAGCAATAAACGGTAGACAGCATTACAATGATGAGTCAGATGCATGTTATATTTCATAGTGCTGTAAATGTAGTCAGGTGAACAACTCCATCCTTTTCTATAACAGCCAGGAGATAACCAGATATATGAGATCAGTTCACTCTCCTTAGTTTGACTTCAGCAAGACAGACACGTCTGCCGAAGTATAAATAATGTCCTCAAAAATATCCTCTAGATAATAAAGGTTTTCCAAACCTAGTTCATTTAACAAAGTAGCAAGTAATGGTCCTTGGTACCTGCATCAACCGATGCAGTACAATGCAGCGACATGTGAGCTAGGAAAACATCTCGTGACGACGACTTTCGCAGACAGGCTATGAATCGAAATCGCTCACGACCCAAAATCAATAGAGTTAATGAAAGAGTCAATTTACCTTGCTTTCATGAAATACACAGAAATATCACGCCTCCCGACATGTGGGAAACACTAGAGGTATTATCTCGAATAAACGAAATATCCATTAAGAGGACTACACATCCCTGACAGAACAAAAATAGCGGAGATCCCCTCTTCAACGAGGCATCTCTTTCGCCATTCCAAATCGCTCACTCCCACTAGTGGTGGGCGGAAACCGATCGACAAAGAAGCAAGACAAGTCATGCGCAGTCCAGCGCAAAACGACCACAGCTCAAACTTAACTGCATTCGATACCAACGCGAGAAGACAAATGCTTACCGAGAAAAGTGACTATAAATTCCAAGCAGTTGTTGCCCTTGCGTTATAAAACAGATATTGAAATAAAACGATGTTGCGAGAATTTATCACGCAACAGTTACCTATATGTAGTAAAATCTGCGAGAATAAACGCTCATTTCAGTAAGATTTTAGTCATAAAAGGATAATAAATAAAACAGCCCTATTGTGTCTGACGGTGATGCTCTCACACGCCAGCATAGCGCTGAATTTTGTGCCATGGAACGGTTTAGAACCGATCACCCCGTTTAAACCTACTCGCTTTCCGTGTGACGTACATTTTAACATTTTGCCCGATTTGATAGAGACTGTGGCAAGACTTACATTTAACGCTTTGGCGGAAGTGTGCCGCCAAATATTGTCTAAATTAACGTAGAAATTTGACTTTAACGCTGGTAATCAGTAGTAATCCTTACAAATTTGGTAGTGTAACACGAAAAAATACACATTATTAACGCCAATTCTTAACCCGCCGCGCACAACCCCGCTTCGCTTGACACATTCTGCCGTGCATATATACACGCTGCGGAAAAGCCAGCCACAGCAAAACACGCAGCCAATTTTATTTTCATCCTCGCGGTAGCATTTCTGACGTAACTGAAACAAGTTAGTTATTTGAAAATACATGCTGGCGGAATGAAAGAGAGGAAAAGATGGCCGTCTTGTGCAAATGTTATTTGACGATTGTCAGTGGAAAAAAAAATTGAAAATCTAAACCCATTTGAAATTGACCATAAACATTATATGGTAGTATAACTTAAAGTTCAATGAGCAAGAATATGTTTGAAATAATATGATAGTTACAATATTAGCCCAGTTATTGAAGAAATACTAAATGTCTACGGACGGACTACCAGACAGACGGTTGTTCCTGCTTGTTTTTTTTTAACGTTAGTAGGGACGCCGGCTTAGAAATAGCGGCATTGAGGTACATTCAAATTCGCTTGGGTAAACAGAGGGGAAAGGGGGGCGGTAAGAAAATGTAATCCAAAACGAAACATCTTTTTGTATTGGCATAACTAAGGCAGGCTGGCCAATCGACTACCAGACGCAGAGTTTGTTTGGAATTAATTTTGTTTTTTTCAAAAACTGCATTTGAATTCTGGTAGTCGAAGAATTTCGATTGGCCAGAGATATAAAATATTAGCAAAAGCTTTCGCTGCTCAGTGCCAGTTGACAAAATTTTCATTCAGTTACGCTGAGATCAGCTGTGATAAATTTAAACTTAAATAATAGATAAATATTCACAGTCTGGGCAGAGCACAGGGAAACTGAGGCCATTTCTTTGCAAAGTCAGCGTCAATTGTTTATATTTCTTGAATTGTGGTAAGGATGCTTTATGAATTACTATGTTTATTCCAACTGCCAAAGTTAGATACTGCCATGGGGAAAAGTGAAGGACATGCCGGGAGCAGACATTGTTGAGTCCTCACTTTGAAATGTATCTAACTGGTGTATGTTGTCATGATTTTGTTTGAGTAATATTGCATTAGAATAGTAATAAGCCTCTGTGTTCTATGAACACTATTAAACATGACTGAAGCATTTATATTTTAAAAAGAAACAGAAGAGAAAATCATACCAAAGGAAATGTGGTTACTCCACATTATTGTATTGAGGAAAAATATGTAAACGTACAGTGGCGTATCTGCCATAGGGACCTGAGGTGTGGTCACAGCAAGGTGGGAGTCATGTAAACTTAGGGGCGAGTGCACCTGTAATGCACGCGAGGCTGACCCCATACCTCCTTAGGAGAATAACAAATATAGTAAGTGATCAGATGTAAACGGCCAGGGTGTCCTTTTGTTGCAGAGGTTCTATTTCATGTTGCCAGCTGGTGACAGGAAACCTGCTGAGTCAGAAACATACTATTAAGTCTCCGACCCTTCGTATGCTGTCAACAGATAACGGGAGGAGCTTGGGGCACGTTTGAAAGAGATTTTCTGCATCTACATATTGTATTTCATTCTACCAGGAATCCCAGGTGATGAGTTAGGCATCTGGTTACATGTGACACTTTCGCGTTAATAAACACTGATATTTCAACATATACTCAGGAAGTTTTGGGGCGTGATGCTTGTACAGCCCCTCATACACAGTGACTCTCCCTGTTAGATGAAGAAAGAGTAAGCTGTGAACATTCCCACAGGACAGATATATATATATATGATATATATATATATATATATATATATATATATATATAAACTTTATAGTGTGGGACAAATTGTCCACACATACTTTTAGTTGATCCTTTTTATGTAAACTATCTTGTCCTCATTTTCAAAGACCTGTCCAAGAGATATGCCTGGACAGGTAAAATAAATTGTACAGAAAATATTAATTTAAAAGAAAACCTTAACTACTGTTTTATTCACTTCCTCATAGAAAATTAAAGTGTTTTTGTGGTGTGTACCATCATCTCATTTCTCCCCTAGACACTAGGTACATCATACACCAAACACTAGAGCCACAAGAGTGACCGTGTGAGATCTAGGGAGGTAGCGTTAGGTACCCTGCACATAATTCATCATCATCATCTTTTAGAGTCAGGGGCCTACATGTGCTTGACCTCACACGGTTGATGCAGACACCGATTTCATTCTTTGTTAGGATACCATCATAACCTCCCCAGCAAAATCAACTTTGCTACACTATATATCAATTCCTGGTATAAAGCATTTATCTCCTGTTTGTGTTTGGTTATGTGCTAGGGTAAAAAAAAAAAAAAACTACAAAGGTTTGTTATTTATTCACAAAACACGAGTGTCTTAGTGGTGCCTAGCTGGCAGGGAGGATAGTGTGATTCGCTTTTGTAGCTAGACGTGGGTGCCGTTCGTAAGGTGGTGGGTTCGATTCTCCGGTAAGCCACTCACTTCTGTTGTTTTTCTGTTGTCTTGTTTTCTGCTTCTTTATTTCTCACGAGCGCCTGAAACATACCTTTATGTGTGTAATATTTATTTATTTACTGTTTACAGAGCCTCAGGTTTTCCCTCTTTATTTATTTGAGTGTCCTAGACGAGAGTGGATAGTACTCGCTCTGAAATTAAAATAGGGTAAAGAAGCCGATCAAGAAGCTACAGACTTGGAAGTTTGCATAGAATAGAAGGATTAAAGTGGTATAACAAAGTCACCAGTGTGAAACTGATGACAAGAACTAGATAAGTGCCAGTGGAACAACAGGTGACAAGAACTAGATAAGTGCTCGTGGAACAACAGGTGACAAGAACTAGATAAGTGCTCGTGGAACAACAGGTGACAAGAACTAGATAAGTGCTAGTGGAACAACAGGTGACAAGAACTAGATAAGTGCTGGTGGAACAAGAGATGACAAGAACTAGATAAGTGCTCGTGGAACAACAGGTGACAAGAACTAGATAAGTGCTCGTGGAACAACAGGTGACAAGAACTAGATAAGTGCTCGTGGAACAACAGGTGACAAGAACTAGATAAGTGCTAGTGGAACAAGAGATGACAAGAACTAGATGAGTGGTGGTGGAACAAGAGATGACAAGAACTAGATGAGTGGTGGTGGAACAAGAGATGACAAGAACTAGATGAGTGGTGGTGGAACAAGAGATGACAAGAACTAGATGAGTGGTGGTGGAACAAGAGATGACAAGAACTAGATGAGTGGTTGTGGAACAAGAGATGACAAGAACCAGATGAGTGGTGGTGGAACAAGAGATGACAAGAACTAGATGAGTGGTGGTGGAACAAGAGATGACAAGAACTAGATGAGTGGTGGTGGAACAAGAGATGACAAGAACTAGATAAGTGCTAGTGGAACAACAGGTGACAAGAACTAGATAAGTGCTGGTGGAACAACAGATGACAAGAACTAGATAAGTGCTTGTGGAACAACAGGTGACAAGAACTAGATAAGTGCTTGTGGAACAAGAGATGACAAGAACTAGATGAGTGGTGGTGGAACAAGAGATGACAAGAACCAGATGAGTGGTGGTGGAACAAGAGATGACAAGAACTAGATGAGTGGTGGTGGAACAAGAGATGACAAGAACTAGATAAGTGCTAGTGGAACAACAGGTGACATGAACTAGATAAGTGCGTGTGGAACAAGAGATGACAAGAACTAGATAAGTTCTTGTGGAACAAGAGATGACAAGAACTAGATAAGTTCCAGTGGAAAAAGAGATAACAACAACTAGATAAGTGCTTGTGGAAGAACAGGTGACAAGAACTAGATAAGTGCTAGTGGAACAACAGATGACAATAACTAGATAAGTGCTAGTGGAACAACAGGTGACAAGAACTAGATAAGTGCTTGTGGAACAAGAGATGACAAGAACTAGATAAGTTCTTGTGGAACAAGAGATGACAAGAACTAGATAAGTTTTGGTGGAAAAACAGATAACAACAACTAGATAAGTGCTTGTGGAAGAACAGGTGACAAGAACTAGATAAGTGCTTGTGGAACAAGAGATGACAAGAACTAGATGAGTGGTGGTGGAACAAGAGATGACAAGAACTAGATGAGTGGTGGTGGAACAAGAGATGACAAGAACTAGATGAGTGGTGGTGGAACAAGAGATGACAAGAACTAGATGAGTGGTGGTGGAACAAGAGATGACAAGAACTAGATGAGTGGTGGTGGAACAAGAGATGACAAGAACTAGATGAGTGGTGGTGGAACAAGAGATGACAAGAACTAGATAAGTGCTTGTGGAAGAACAGGTGACAAGAACTAGATAAGTGCTTGTGGAACAACAGATGACAAGAGCTAGATAAGTGCTTGTCGGACAAGGTGTGACAAGAACTAGATAAGTGCTTGTGGAACAACAGATGACAAGAACTAGATGAGTGCTTTTGGAACAAGAGGTGACAATAACTTGATAAGTGCTTGTGGAACAAAAGATGACAAGAACTAGATAAGTGCTAGTGGAACAAGAGGTGACAATAACTTGATTAAGTGCTAGAGGAACAAGAGATGACAAGAACTAGATGAGTGGTGGTGGAACAAGAGATGACAAGAACTAGATGAGTGGTGGTGGAACAAGAGATGACAAGAACTAGATGAGTGGTGGTGGAACAAGAGATGACAAGAACTAGATGAGTGGTGGTGGAACAAAAGGTGACAATAACTTGCTAAGTGCTTGTGAAACAACAGATGAAAAGAACTAGATAAGTCCTTGTGGAACAAGAGGTGACAAGAACGAGATAAGTGCTAGTGGAACAAGAGATGACAAGAACTAGATAAGTGCTTGTGGAACAACAGATGACAAGAACTAGATACGTGCTTGCGGAACAACAAATGACAAAAACTAGATAAGTTCTAGTGGAACAAGGGATGACAAGAACTAGATAAGTGCTAGTGGAACAAGAGATGACAAGAACTAGATAAGTGCTAGTGGAACAAGAGATGACAAGAACTAGATAAGTGCTAGTGGAACAAGAGATGACAAGAACTAGATAAGTGCTAGTGGAACAAGAGATGACAAGAACTAGATAAGTGCTTATGGAACAACAGGTGACAAGAACTAGATAAGTGCTAGTGGAACAAGAGATGACAAGAACTAGATAAGTGCTAGTGGAACAAGAGATGACAAGAACTAGATAAGTGCTTGTGGAACAACAGGTGACAAGAACTAGATAAGTGCTTGTGGAACAACAGGTGACAAGAACTAGATAAGTGCTTGTGGAACAACAGATGACAAGAACTAGATAAGTGCTGGTGGAACAAGAGATGACAAGAACTAGATAAGTGCTTGTGGAAGAACAGGTGTCAAGAACTAGGTAATTGCTTGTGAAACAACAGATGACAAGAACTAGATAAGTGCTTGTGGAACAAGAGGTGACAAGAACTAGATAAGTGCTTGTGGAACAAGAGATGACAAGAACTAGATAAGTGCTGGTGGAACAACAGATGACAAGAACTAGATACGTGCTTGTAGAAGAACAGCTGACAAGAACTAGATAAGTGCTAGTGGAACAACAGATGACAAGAACTAGATAAGTGCTTGTGGAACAACAGATGACAAGAACTAGAAAAGTGCTTGTGGAACAACAGATGACAAGAACTAGATAAGTGCTTGTGGAACAAGAGGTGACAAGAACTAGATAAGTGCTTGTGGAACAACAGATGACAAGAACTAGATAAGTGCTTGTGGAACAAGAGGTGACAAGAACTAGATAAGTGCTTGTGGAACAAGAGATGACAAGAACTAGATAAGTGCTTGTGGAACAACCGGTGACAAGAACTAGATAAGTGCTGGTGGAACAAGAGATGACAAGAACTAGATAAATGCTTGTGGAACAACAGATGACAAGAACTAGAAAAGTGCTTGTGGAACAACAGATGACAAGAACTAGATAAGTGCTTGTGGAACAAGAGGTGACAAGAACTAGATAAGTGCTTGTGGAACAACAGATGACAAGAACTAGATAAGTGCTTGTGGAACAATAGGTGATAAGAGCTAGATAAGCGCTTGTGGAACAACAGGTGACAAGAACTAGATAAGTGCTTGTGGAACAACAGGTGACAAGAACTAGATCAGTGCTTGCGGAACAACAGATTACAAGAACTAGATAAGTGCTTGTGGAACAAGAGATGACAAGAACAAGATAAGTGCTTGTGGAACAACAGATGACAAGAACTAGATAAGTGCTTGTGGAACAATAGGTGACAAGAACTAGATAAGTGCTTATGGAACAAGAGATGATAAGATCTAGATAAGTGCTTGTGGAACATGAGGTGACAAGAACTAGATAAGTGCTTGTGGAACAAGAGGTGACAAGAACTAGATAAGTGCTTGTGGAACAAGAGATGACAAGAACTAGATAAGTGCTGGTGGAACAACAGATGACAAGAACTAGATACGTGCTTGTGGAAGAACAGGTGACAAGAACTAGATAAGTGCTAGTGGAACAACAGATGACAAGAACTAGATAAGTGCTTGTGGAACAACAGATGACAAGAACTAGAAAAGTGCTTGTGGAACCACAGATGACAAGAACTAGATAAGTGCTTGTGGAACAAGAGGTGACAAGAACTAGATTAGTGCTTGTGGAACAAGAGATGACAAGAACTAGATGAGTGGTTGTGGAACAAGAGATGACAAGAACTAGATGAGTGGTGGTGGAACAAGAGATGACAAGAACTAGATGAGTGGTGGTGGAACAAGAGATGACAAGAACTAGATGAGTGGTGGTGGAACAAGAGATGACAAGAACTAGATGAGTGGTGGTGGAACAAGAGATGACAAGAACTAGATGAGTGGTTGTGGAACAACAGATGACAAGAACTAGATAAGTGCTGGTGGAACAACAGATGACAAGAACTAGATAAGTGCTTGTGGAAGAACAGGTGACAAGAACTAGGTAAGTGCTTGTGAAACAAGAGATGACAAGAACCAGATGAGTGGTGGTGGAACAAGAGATGACAAGAACTAGATGAGTGGTGGTGGAACAAGAGATGACAAGAACTAGATGAGTGGTGGTGGAACAAGAGATGACAAGAACTAGATACGTGCTTGTGGAAGAACAGGTGACAAGAACTAGATAAGTGCTAGTGGAACAACAGATGACAAGAACTAGATAAGTGTTTGTGGAACAACAGATGACAAGAACTAGAAAAGTGCTGGTGGAACAACAGATGACAAGAACTAGATAAGTGCTTGTGGAAGAACAGGTGACAAGAACTAGGTAAGTGCTTGTGAAACAACAGATGACAAGAACTAGATAAGTGCTTGTGGAACAAGAGGTGACAAGAACTAGATAAGTGCTTGTGGAACAACAGATGACAAGAACTAGATACGTGCTTGTGGAAGAACAGGTGACAAGAACTAGATAAGTGCTAGTGGAACAACAGATGACAAGAACTAGATAAGTGCTTGTGGAACAAGAGGTGACAAGAACTAGAAAAGTGCTTGTGGAACAACAGATGACAAGAACTAGATAAGTGCTTGTGGAACAAGAGGTGACAAGAACTAGATAAGTGCTGGTGGAACAAGAGATGACAAGAACTAGATAAATGCTTGTGGAACAACAGATAACAAGAACTAGATAAGTGCTTGTGGAACAATAGGTGATAAGAGCTAGATAAGCGCTTGTGGAACAAGAGGTGACAAGAACTAGATAAGTGCTTGTGGAACAACAGATGACAAGAACTAGATAAGTGCTTGTGGAACAAGAGGTGACAAGAACTAGATAAGTGCTTGTGGAACAAGAGATGACAAGAACTAGATAAGTGCTTGTGGAACAAGAGGTGACAAGAACTAGATAAGTGCTGGTGGAACAAGAGATGACAAGAACTAGATAAATGCTTGTGGAACAACATATGACAAGAACTAGAAAAGTGCTTGTGGAACAACAGATGACAAGAACTAGATAAGTGCTTGTGGAACAAGAGGTGACAAGAACTAGATAAGTGCTTGTGGAACAACAGATGACAAGAACTAGATAAGTGCTTGTGGAACAATAGGTGATAAGAGCTAGATAAGCGCTTGTGGAACAACAGGTGACAAGAACTAGATAAGTGCTTGTGGAACAACAGGTGACAAGAACTAGATAAGTGCTTGCGGAACAACAGATTACAAGAACTAGATAAGTGCTTGTGGAACAAGAGATGACAAGAACTAGATAAGTGCTTGTGGAACAACAGATGACAAGAACTAGATAAGTGCTTGTGGAACAACAGGTGACAAGAACTAGATAAGTGCTTATGGAACAAGAGATGATAAGATCTAGATAAGTGCTTGTGGAACATGAGGTGACAAGAACTAGATAAGTGCTTGTGGAACAACAGGTGACAAGAACTAGATAAGTGCTTGTGGAACAAGAGATGACAAGAACTATATAAGTGCTGGTGGAACAAGAGATAACAAGAACTAGATACGTGCTTGTGGAAGAACAGGTGACAAGAACTAGATAAGTGCTTGTGGAACAACAGATGACAAGAACTAGATAAGTGCTTGTGGAACAACAGATGACAAGAACTAGATAAGTGCTTGTGGAACAAGAGATGACAAGAACTAGATAAGTGCTTGTGGAACAAGGGTTGACAAGAACTAGATAAGTGCTTGTGGAACAAGAGATGACAAGACGTCTTCTTCTTCTTTGTTCGTCCTTAAAAAAGGACGTTGGTTGCATTGTGTCCGTTTACAGCGAAGATTCGATATTTGCGCCTTTCGGCCGAGAAATCCGACTTCCGCACGGCATTTTTGGGACCGGGTTAGCCTTCCCTCTTCAATCCCTACTCTCTCAGCCAGATTGCAGTGATGCAGACTGTTTCCAGGACCACCACTTGGAGGTGGCGTAGGGTCTTGGTCAGCTCTGGTTCGCTGACCCTGACGCAAGCAGTCTAGCCATGAGTCGCTAACTGCATTCTTCACTGTTGACGCGTCTTAGGTTTAGCGATGGATAGACACAATGAGGAAACCTACCGTACTGAAAGTATTACTAGTTAGTCATTGTTCTTGAATCCCCAAGTGTAAGAGGGGTGGGTAGAGGTTGAACACATGGACATGAGAACTGGAGATGGAAATGAAAGGTCTAGAGGAAGACAAGGAGAGACCTTGAGCTTATGGCACGTGACTGGAAGACACGGTATGAGTTTGTTGAAGGTCTAAGCTCATTACGGAGCTAAAGGGTATTGATGAAAGAAATAGACGTCCAATGGAAAGTACAGAACAGGAAAGTTTGACATTGTTTTGTTGATGACCTAAGGGAGCTGATATGTAATGAATGAAAGAAAGAAAGAGAGATAAAGAAAGAAACAAAACAAACAAACAAAAAGAAAGAAAGAAAAAAGAAAAGAAAGAACGGAAGAAAGAACGTGAAAAAAGAAAGAAAGGAAAGAGAGAGAGAGAGAGAGAGAGAGAGAGAGAGAGAGAGAGAGAGAGAAGACGAAAGAACGAAAGAAAGAGAAATAAAGAAAAATAAAGATAGAAAGAAAGGTAGAAAGAAAGAAAGCGGAAAAAGAAAAAAAGAAACAAAAGAGAAAGAAATAAAGAAAGGAAAAAAAGAGATAAAGAAAGACAGTAAGAAGGAAAGAAAGAAAAAATTTAGAAAGAAAGAAAGGCAAGCAAAAGATTAAGAAAGAAATACAGACAGAAAAAAGTTAAAAAGAAAGAAAAAAGAAAGAAAGAACGAACGAAAAGAAAGAAAGAAGATTAACACAAAAGAACGGAAGATCGAGACATACATTTGAAAGAAATGAGGTTTAAAACAAACAGGACAATACTGGATGAAAACTTTAACAGCATACAGCACATACAAACTGTCACGCACAATTGTTTTGTGTAACTCTCAAACAAATCAACAAATGTTAACAAGTGTCGATTAAAAGTATTTTTATTGATAGTTTTTACACCAATTGTTACATATTGTCTATACAAATCCATTTGCCAACAATTGTGGCGCCAACGTGTTGATAGCATGCTGATTAGAAGCAATGTATTGGCCGTTTGAACACTAGTTACATACAAATGTTTTAATAACTAATTCAGTGGCGTAACTATTGGAAAGGGAGCCCTAGGCACAAAATTAAGTGGGACACTCCTTATGTAATGGGCTAAAAAAATAATCAATATATGGCAAACCTGCGTCAAAAATGTAATTACTTACTTTATCATCATCATCATCATTATTGTTACCCTCCAACTCTCATAGCACCAAATGCATTCGACAAATGTGTGCCAGCCCCCCCCCCCCCTTGCCGCCCCTGTCCTGTACCGTCCACTCAAGTTCTTTCTATGTCTCCTTTGTCCCTTTCATGTCTGTTTCCGGAAAGTGAGACATGCTGTGACGTTTAAACACGGGAATAAAGTCAATTAAAAGTCGACAGTCCTTTTCGACCACTAATTTCCACGGCTCACTCGGGGCTTGGACCACCGGGGCGTCCCAGTACATCCGTCGTTAGCTACGCCACTGAACTCATGTTTATATAGTTTTGATCGTAATTTTCACAATGTGTTTAATTATCCGGATATGGACAGCTTCAAAGCCAGTTGCTAACAAATGTTACATAGAAATGCGGTTACTGTAGGAAGGGGTGTCCAGGGGTTTAGTGTATACAGCCTAAAATTTAAAATGTAAAGATTTTTATTACGCCTTTGCGCACTTTTTTATTTATTCAAGAAGGGGTCCACAGCTTTCATCGGACAATCAAAGGGGTCCATAGCCTTCATTGGACGCTGAAATGGGTCCACAGCCTTCATTGGATACTGAAATGGGTCCACAGCCTTCATTGGACACTGAAATGGGTCCATAGCCTTCATTGGACACTGAAATGGGTCCACAGCCTTCATTGGACGCTGAAATGAGTCCATAGCCTTCATTGGACGCTGAAATGGGTCCACAGCCTTCATTGGACGCTGAAATGGGTCCACAGCCTTCATTGGACTCTGAAATGGATCCACAGCCTTCATTGGACACCGAAATGGGTCCATAGCCTTCATTGGACGCTGAAATGGGTCCACAGCCTTCATTGGACGCTGAAATGGGTCCACAGCCTTCATTGGACGCTGAAATGGGTCCACAGCCTTCATTGGACACTGAAATGGGTCCGCAGCCTTCATTGGACGCTGAAATGGGTCCACAGCCTTCATTGGACGCTGAAATGGGTCCACAGCCTTCATTGGACGCTGAAATGGGTCCACAGCCTTCATTGGACGCTGAAATGGGTCCACAGCCTTCATTGGACGCTGAAATGGGTCCACAGCCTTCATTGGACACTGAAATGGGTCCACAGCCTTCACTGGACGCTGAAATGGGCCCACAGCCTTCATCGAGCAATCAAAGGGGCCCACAATCTTCATCGGACCATCAAATCGCATGTTTGTCGTGTTAGCCGGTGTCACAGATGAAAATAGTGCAGCAGTAATCATCCACTGTTGCCCCTCCCCATCTAGAGTATACTTTTGCTACATGAACGAAGGATTCACCAGTTTAATTAACACGGGGGCCATCTGGCAATCAAGCCCTACGTGAAACAGAGAGCGAAGCGTGGAGCATGGCGTAAAAGATTCTTTGATCAGGGGAACACACGATATTCAGTGAGACGGACCTTGGATTGTAAAACTTTCAGGTGAAAATTGCGTAGCTGATTTTCGGCAAGGCGGAGATGATGAAAGTCAAGAGGTGGTAAAAATTACCTTTGATTCAAGAAATCGAACGACGATTTGGCTCGGGTCTGGCAGAGGTGTGACTTTCGCATTAGAGAACGAGTGAAAGGAATTTTTCAATATATACCATGTCTCTCCGATAGCCATGATCAGTTGCCAGAAATCTATCCGAATTCACTAGCTCGTTATCTTAAGATTTCTCGTACAGAGTGAAAATTAATAGATTCCGTGGAGTGTTTCATTTTTCTGATTGCGTTAATTTATATACTAGATTTGAAGTGATTTAGTGTGTTTAAAGTTTTCAATATATATTTCACTGAGATTTTCTGTGCGAATTAAATAACTTATAGCTAACTTTCCAGCCGTAACGTAAATTTAATTACTCGCTATTTTTCCAGTAAGAGATGTTTTAAATTGACTAGTACATACATTAAATAACTGTCTACTGACGGCATATATTATTTACTTCTATCCATTTTATGTAATTTTTTTAAATGACTAGTGTTCATATCACACGTTAACAGAATGATAGGATAAGCTAGACCCGTGTGTTTTAAATCTAATTTATAACAGAGTGGTGTAGAGGTCCTATTTTTAACACGTGTTAGATATGATATTGATAATTTGGTTAAATGTTTATACTGTATGTTCTTTTCCTAAAATATAGGCTGATCAAACCTGAGTACTAGCGGCTGGTTTTCTTATGGCCATATGAACTTATGATCATACGAACTTATAATATTATAAGCATCCAAGAATATTTAATATTGATGAGCTTCTTGCTGCGACCTGTGCGGTCCAATTTTCCTCATTTCCATGAGAGAAAGCAGAATAGAAACATTAAATTATAGTATTAACTGGACCAGAACTATTACCAGATTTACTTATATCAATCTCACCAGCCAGCTGCGGCGAACTATAGTGTCAGCAACATTTGTGTAACTTAACCTAGCGTTTCAATCACCTGAGGCTAAACAGCCTAGGAACTGTATATGTTCTATTTATTCTACATCGGCGATCACCACGCATGAACCTTACTCCAACCAACTGAAGGCATAGATAACTTATTGTATCCAGTACAAATTTAACATCGACTCTAGCGACTCCTGTGAAATTTGCAGTCAGCAACTACGGAGAGTCTGGGGCTGGATTTGGCAAACTTAAATTTGGCACTAAATATATATTACTTATTAGTGTATTTCCTTGGAATGCCTGCGACAACTACTGGGGTAAGTGCATCTGAAAGTGGCCACTGCGTGTATGTGAATTGAATGAACAGAGAAAGAAACTTATGTCTTTTGTTAACATCATATACTTATGTGGTTTCTTCTTTCTTTTTTTTTTAATCTCAATAATCTGATTAGTCATGGGATAGTTTACATTAGGAACGTATTCTTTTCCCATACTGACTATTTCATAACTTATTGTTAACCTTTGATCTTTTGGGTTAATTAACCTGTGTTGGGATCGTCCTTTCTTTTCCTTTACCAGAGGGGAGAACCTATTTGATTAATTTTCATTTTTTGTCTGTAAACCATGATCTCTTGATGCATATGATTTATGTTGTGATTTTCTATTGATAATAAACTTTATTAAACCTTTAGTTATCGTGTCGGTCAACCCTATCTATTATATGTTATACATAGTTTGTTTTCACGTTCGTGCGTATCTGTCACATAATTGTGTGCATGTGAGTGCATTGTAACTTGTATTTTCGTACAAGGAGAGAAAGTGCGTCTGATTTAAATATCGTCGTCCAGATAGGCTGGATTAGATAAATTATTCTATCCAGAGACTGTCCTTTCTCTTACACGATCACCCTCGTGATAAAACTATATCTTACCCCTTACTTTCACATTGTCATCACTATCACCTCTGCTCAGACAGGGCTATAAACATCTATTACCTATTTGATAAATCATACACGACAGCCGGTCTTCTCCCATTCTACGGACATAGTCGAACCATCGCAACCGGGTTGTTCCACTCGGGTATGCATGGGCTGGGTTTTGAAGCCATGAAGTATCGTCTGGTGACAAGATAAGACAGGCTCATTCATTTACTTCTGAAATGCCACTCTCTTGGAAGCCAGGACAGCTGAAGTAACAATGCCTACAAATTAAATTTCGTTTGTCTATGCGTGTCTTATTGTTATGACCAACTGTACATAAAACAAACACACTCACACACATTCATGCAGACACAATGTTATATTAAAGGATAAAAGTGTAAACGACAGGAGGGTGGTTAAAACAACTTAAACCACATTTTAAAAAGAAATCACAAATATTTCCCTACGACTAACGGCTAATTAGCGATAGATAGCAACTTGGCATGCCAGTTACCAATACGCCATAGCATACAACCAGCATACTTTAAGAACCGGAAAAGGTGATTCTTTTTTTTCTTCAGACTTTGCGCACATGAACAAAGATGGGATTTTATGTTGGCAGTAACATTGTTTGTGTGTACCCGAGCTTTTGTCAGTATTTGCTACAGTCGTAGTAAGAAGCTGCTGAGGTCTTGTATGACGGCGTGCGAAACGCCGCTAACTGACAACTGGCCGAGCTTTGGAACATGTCTCTCATACTCATACCTGGGAAGGAGCTGAAGTCTGATGGTCCAGGGTTCAGATCCACAGCTGTGGCTGGGTTCGTGTACCAGCCGTTCGGGCGAGGATATGCAAAATCTTTGTGCTGGGACATGGAGGAGAAAACACTTGAGCTGATGCTGTCAGTTTGATGGAGTAATGAATGATGAGGTGATAAGTGGTTTGTGTGTCCTCCGAGATGGTGCGGGGTTGAATGCGGACTTCCTGTGTTTTCATCTGAACATCCATGGTTGCCGCTACCACCCAAATTGCTGCTGCTGGTGTTGGAATTGTTGGTAGACATGTTCATGATTCCGTGTTGATGATGACCCGATAATACGCCTCCTGGTTGCTGTCCGTGGCCTGTAGAGACAAGAGGTGTGCTGGATGACGGGTAACCAGAACTTGAGGAACCAGCGCCACAGTGGTAATTGTAAGCATGCGCCGGAGGCGATGCTGCTAGGCTGCATGCTGTGCTCGGGCGGTATAGCTCTGATGAGCGGGAGTATGGTAGGACATGAGGAGAGACCAGCGAAGGAGGTCTAGATGAGAGGGTGACTGACCCTAGATCTCCGCCGTTAGCCATGTGTGACGGGGATAGAAAGTTCTCCACCGTGAAGTTGCTCACGGAAGATTCAATTGGTGACATGGATTCAGAAGGTAGAGGCAGGGAATTGCTGGAAACTAGGCACATTCCTTGCCCTTGAATGCCTGCTCCGTGACCTTGAAATTGGGAGTGAGAATTATGAGAAGGGTGATGAGGTCCTAATCGAACTCCTCCAATTCTGTCTGCCAACTGATGGTGGTGATCTGCTAGACTGCACCCACCTATACATTCAGAACTGGGTAGATCCGCCGGCTCCCTTTTTGTGCTTCTCGTGAGCTCTCCTGGAGAAACTGAGTTACGAGGGCGCATCGAGTCGTTCTCTAGCTTCACTGGAGTTGCTGATGCAGAATCTGACAATGAGCCGGAGGTGCTATGGCTAATATTCACACCAGACAATGAACCACATCCTCCTTTTAAATTCCCATGCTGGATTTCTCCTTCCTCCAAACCATCCTTTAATTCATCTTTATTTTCTTCTATTATCTTCATTCGATCTTCCTTTTCTTTATCTGCCGGACTTCTCTTAAATCGTCGACGACGCCTCAAGTAACTTCCGTTATCAAACATATTATAACTGTCCGGATGTAGAGTCCAGTAGCTTCCCTTGCCAGGTTTTTTATCATCTCGTGGTATCTTGACAAAACATTCGTTCAGGCTCAGGTTGTGACGAATGGAATTCTGCCATCCTTGTCTGCAACAAAACAATAAAAAAATAAGATTTCCAATTAATACTTCAAGAAAATTTGTTTTATAATATCATCATCATCACCACCATCATCATCATCATCATCATCATCATCATCATCATCATCATCATCATCATCATCATCATCATCATCATCATCATCATCATCACCACCACCATCATCATCATCAACATCACCATCATCATCAGCATCATCATCACCATCATCATCATCATCAGCATCATCATCATCATCATCATCATCACCATCATCATCATCATCATCATCATCATCACCATCATCATCATCATCATCATCACCCCCATCATCATCATCATCATCAACACCATCATCATCATCATCACCACCATCATCATCATCACCACCACCATCATCATCATCACCATCATCTTCATCATCATCATCATCAGCAGCACCATCATCACCACCATCATCTTCATCATCATCATCATCATCATCATCACCACCATCACCACCACCATCATCATCATCCTCACCATCATCATCATCATCAGCAGCAACACCTTTCAACTCCCCAAGGAGCCTTCAACAAACTCCCACCAAGTCTTCCTGTCACGTGCATCAGCTCAAGGTCATTCCATGTCATCTTCACCCCCTTCATGTCTGTCTCCAGTTCTCTTCTCCGCGTGTATGGTCTCCCTCTGCCTCTCTTACCCTGAGGATTCTAGAACAAGGACTGCCTTGTAATGCTATCAACAGGTTTCCTCAATGTGTGTCCTATCCATCTCTAACCTCTTCTTCTCATATCTTGTTCCAATGGTATTTAGTTGTTTTATAGCTATAAACAAATGCCAACGTTCACTTAGGAAGGACGGTCATATAAATATACTTAAAACCATAAAAGGAAACAAAAATAGCAAATTTAAAAAAAAATGAAACACAAAATGACCGAACTATGTTCAGTATCAGCCAATACAAACAGAAATTAAGGTAAGAAAGTGGGGATGGATAGGACATATATTTATACATATAAACATACATTCGCCATTTACACATATAAACAAACATTCGCTATTTACACACATAAACAAACATTCTCTATTTTCACATATGAACAAACATTCGCTATTTACACACATAAACAAACAGTCGCTATTTTTCACATATAAACAAAACATTCGTAAACGAGCATTCACTACATGTACATATAAAGAAACATTCACTATTTACACAAATAGCTTAACATGCATAAGGAATCATTAAATATTTACACACATAGAAAACGTTTACTATTTGGTCACACAAAGAAACATTCACTATTTACATAAGTAAACAAACGTTCACTATTTACGCACACAAGCAAACATTAAATATTTACACACATAAAAAACATTTACTATTTAGTCACATAAAGAAACATTCGCTATTTACACACTTAAACAAACATTCACTATTAATGCACATAAGCAAAAATTCCCTATTTACGCTCATAATAAATGTTCCGCTATTTAAGCGCATAACATGCATTCACTATTTACACACATAAGCATACATTCACTATTTATACACATAAACATACATTCACTATTTATACACATAAACAGACATTCACTACTTACACAACATAATCGAACCTTTACTATTTAAACATTTAAAACACACATTAACTATTCATACTTATAAACAAATATTCGCTATTTACACACATAAATAAACAATCGCTATTTACACACATAAATAAACATTGATTATTTGCACACATAATGAAACATTGACTATTTACACACATAAATAAACATTGACTATTTACACTCATAATCAAACATTCAATATTTACACACATAATCAAATATTGAATATTTAACACATAATCATTCACTATTTACACACATAATCAAACATTCTCTATTTTCACATATGAACAAACATTCGCTATTTACACACATAAACAAACAGTCGCAATTAACACACGCAAATGAACAGTCGCAATTAACACACGCAAATAAACAGTAACCATTTACACATACAAACAAACACTCATTATTTACACACACAATCAAATATTGACTATTTACACACATAATCAAACTTTGACTATTTACACACATAATCTAACACTGACTATTTGCACACATAATCAAACATTGACTACTTACACACATAATCAAACATTGACTATTTGCACACATAATCCAACATTGACTATGTGCACACATAATCAAACAGATACTATTTACACACATAATCAAACATTGACTATTTTCACACATAATCAACCATTGACTATTTGCACACATAATCAAACAGATACTATTTACACACATAATCAAACATTCTCTATTTTCACATATGAACAAACATTCGCTATTTACACACATAAACAAACAGTCGCTATTTTTCACATATAAACAAAACATTCGTAAACGAGCATTCACTACATGTACATATAAAGAAACATTCACTATTTACACAAATAGCTTAACATGCATAAGCAAACATTAAATATTTACACACATAGAAAACTTTTACTATTTGGTCACATAAAGAAACATTCGCTATTTACATAAGTAAACAAACGTTCACTATTTACGCACACAAGCAAACATTAAATATTTACACACATAAAAAAACATTTACTATTTAGTCACATAAAGAAACATTCGCTATTTACACACTTAAACAAACATTCACTATTAATGCACATAAGCAAAAATTCCCTATTTACGCTCATAATACATGTTCCGCTATTTAAGCGCATAACATGCATTCACTATTTACACACATAAGCATACATTCACTATTTATACACATAAACATACATTCACTATTTACACACATTCACTATTTACACACATAAACATACATTCACTATTTACACGCATAAACAGACATTCACTATTTACACAACATAATCGAACCTTTACTATTTAAACATATAAAACACACATTAACTATTCATACTTATAAACAAATATTCGCTATTTACACACATAAATAAACAATCGCTATTTACACACATAAATAAACATTGATTATTTGCACACATAATGAAACATTGACTATTTACACACATAAATAAACATTGACTATTTACACTCATAATCAAACATTCAATATTTACACACATAATCAAATATTGAATATTTAACACATAATCATTCACTATTTACACACATAATCAAACATTGACTATTTGCTCATAAAAGAAATATTTACTATATATTCATATAAACAAATATTTGCTATTTATACACATAAATAAACAGTCGCAATTAACACACGCAAATAAACAGTAACCATTTACACATACAAACAAACATTCATTATTTACACACACAATCAAATATTGACTATTTACACACATAATCAAACTTTGCCTATTTACACACATAATCTAACACTGACTATTTGCACACATAATCAAACATTGACTATTTACACACATAATCAAACACTGACTATTTGCACACATAATCAAACATTGACTATGTGCACACGTAATCAAACAGATACTATTTACACACATAATCAAACATTGACTATTTGCACACATAATCAAACATTGACTATTTGCACACATAATCAAACAGATACTATTTACACACAAAATCAAACTTACTATTTGCACACAAAATCGAACATTGACTATTTGCACACATAATCAAACATTTACTATTTACACACATAATCAAACATTGACTATTTACTCACATAAACAAATATTCGCTATTTACAATATAAATAATCGAAGTCTCCCGGTGAGAAAGAAAGAATTTTACTGTACTAATTTTTATTTTCTACAGAATTTCAAATCATCACGCGCTTCGTTATCTTTGTGTTGTCGAAAGGTTTCTTTCACTAACTTGGTTTTAGTGTGTAATGGAAGCCTTATTTAAAACAACACAACACTTTTTTTTTAAGATCAACTGAACTGTATATCCGTCATGTTTCAAATCTTTGAAACTCAAAATGTCTGTTTCACTCAAACAGAAAGCTGAAACTTTGCATGCAGCTTCCTTTCGTGGTACTTTAAAATCTTTCAAGATTAAAGACGATTTTATATAACTAAAACAATACATAATAAATTGGAAGGAACTCAAATAAAGTAATGGTTTTAAAGTAAATAATAAATTGTGTTTGTTTCATAGTTGCATTGGCTTGCATCGGATGGTGACGCGTCAACAGTGAGAAATGCAGTTAGCGACCCATAGCTAGACTGCTTGCGTTAGGGTCAGCGAACCAGAGCTGACCAAGACCCTACTTCACCTCCAAGTGGTGGTCCTGGAAACAGGCTGCATCACTGCAGTCTGGCTGAGTGAGTAGGGATCGAAGAGGGAAGGCTAACCCGGTCCCAAAAATGCCGTGCTGAAGTCGGATGTGTCGGCCAAAAGGCTCAAATATCGCAGCTTCGCTGTAAACGGACACAACGCAACCAACGTCCTGTTCAAGGCGAACGAAGAAGAAGAAGAAGAAGGATGGTGACTGGTGATGTGCCGATTAAATCTGTGCGTTTCTTCAACCAACTAGGCCAACGAGTCTGATTTTTTTTTTTTTAATCGTACCCCCGCTATTACTCGAGGTGAAATCTCCTTTTAATATGTCTAACCTGAGACTGATTTTACGTGAGTATCCCTTTTTTTCCCTGTACAGGTGCCCTCTCGCCATTCAGGCAGGTACTCGCCGATTTCGGAGGTGCCCATTAGAGCTGGGTCAGCTCAGAAGCCGTTCAGGTTATTCCAGTCCGTGCTCGACGACACTCATTCAAATGTCTTCGCCAGGGCTCGAATTAATCCAGTCCAAGTCCCGGTCGACGACACTTCTTCAGATTACACCAGCGCGGCTCCCGAGTCTTTGATTTAAACACAGCTCTAATAACTTCCTTGTCAGCTTTACACTATGTGTTTTTTTCCTTCTATTCTTCTTTTTCTTCTTCTTCGTACACACTCAGACGTCTACTTGAATATTTAGCAGTGGTCAGTTTGAGGCTATTTGTATCTCCGTAGAGTTTTTCCATAAATGGTACTGGTAACGGCCATATGCGTTTTCTCTGGTCCTCATATGTTGGGCATCTTTGAAGCAGACGTTCAGCAGTCACTTTATCTGTGCCACAGTTATATTCATCGGTAGTTCTTATGTTTATCTTGTTGAATAGATGGTATCTCAGTGTTGTGGCCCGTGCGGAGTCTGAAGATTGCTACTCGTTCTCTACTGCTGAGCTGTTAATATGTATATTTGTTTGTGTGGTCTCAATGCTCAGAATCTCATTCTTTCCTGTATCTGATTCTTATAAACTCGTTGCCTTTCCGAAAGCTATGCTTGTATCAGGCTGAGGCAGCTTTCCACAGTGATTTGCCAATCTGTCAGAGTCTTCATTGCCGGGGATTTTAGGGGTTTAAATTTATTAAAATCTGAGGAAGGTGGTTGAAGTAACAAGAAGAGACATGGTCCGCAACCAGACGATACGTCAAGGCCTTAAATCCCACCCCCTGCAGTCCCAAGTAGAACAGTCCCAACTAAGATGGTTTGGCCATGTCTGCAGAATGGGAGAAGATCAGCTACCACGACAAGCATGGGAAACAAAGAGCCAAGGATCCAGACCCCGAGGACGACCCAGAGTCCGCTGGGAGGACAACATTAGACAATCTTTGAAGGACCGAGGACTAGAATGGAACCAGGCCAGGAGGAAGACAGCCGATAGGATAGTCTGGCACTCTCTCTTCCAAACCTCTACACCTCACGGTAGAAGGGGAACGACTAAGTAAGTAAGTAAGTAAGTAAGTAAACTTATTAAAGTGTAGTTTACTCAAACATGAGTTTTACTCCACAAAAATGACAACAAATATTCGGCGATGACTTACAAGTACAGGCTAAAGGACATTATAGGGACTGCTGTTATTTTTGTTACCAAGTGCATTAAAAAAATTAAAATAAAATAAATGAAAAAACCGAAATTTCTCTTCGTTCTGTTGCATACAATAAAAGTAAATGGTCAGATATCTTTAATGAGTAATTGTTCATAGCGTTAACAAATGTATATATCTTTTAAACGATATGACAAATACTGATAACTGACCACCCAATTTTATTCTGTAGTATATATTATGGACGATTCATTTTAAGCCTATTTGGTTGTTGTTATTTAACTAGGGCTGCTGAGCTTTCCTCTCTTTTGCTGCCATGTTGAAGAGTCCTTAGTATTTTCTACACTGTAGATCTAGGCTTTTCCTGTGGCTTTTCTGTCATTCCGAAACGTGTTGAGTTCAAGTCATGAGATCTCCAGTTATTTTCAGCTTAGTTTGCATTTAATAAAGGGTCATCACATCTGGTCACGAGCTAGGAGGAAGAAGCGTGCGGCATAATGTGTATTCCTCGCCATCCAAGGGGGGGCTCTCTAAATATGCAGAGCTAAAATACTGTGCTCTGGTATTGGACTCTTCCAAGGAATTGTCGCTTCCTACACAGAGCCACTTCTCAACTCCCCATGCCTATCATGGGGTCCATAGTACGATTCTCCTGCATGCAGGCAACAAGGAAAAAGGAAGAGTTACATCTGGGGCTCAAGTGACTCCTCCAAGATTAGTGTACAATGCTGAGTTCTCAACATGTTTCACAACTAGCCTATTTGGTAACAGAAAGAAAAATGGTCACTAACACTTATTTTTTTCCGTGCTTGTGTTTCGCTTGTTGTATCTTCAGCATGAAGAAAGTAGAGCTTGCATGACAACAGCCTGCAGCATTAAAATGCTGGCTGCTGCAGCTCTGAGATAGCTGTCTGAAACTCCATCAACCAGGGCAGTTATTGTGCCAGACTCTCTCGTTCATGCTTCGGAAGGCCCAAAGAATAGAAAATAACCATAGAAGCCTCGAATCCTCAGGCACTGGTGTAGATCTGCTGTCCTGGTCATGCACGTGTACGCGGCAATAAGAGAGCTGATAGACTAACTTCGAGGGTGTTCATAGTGGGGACAGTGGATATGGATAAGGGGGCAATAATACATACAATTACTGATCGCCTGTTAGAGATAGACATTGCAATAAATGAATCAACAACGCTAAGGTTGCTGGAATTTGGCATTAAACATAGGACTAGCAAAGATGGATATAAGAGCGGATGCGTGTCTACAACCAGCGCTCAACAGGAACAGTTAGCATTCAAACCCTTCGACATTTTCTGAGGGAGACTGAGCACCTATGGGTTTACCTGGAGTGCAGTGAGGTGGATTCTGATAAATAATAACAATAACAATGTTCAGCGTGGAATCATTTCACTTACATACTCGTATTTGTTTATGTCAATAAACGGTTCTTATACCTGTATAATAATATCTTATCATTTACTTGGTTTTTTTTTTCTTCTGTTAAACAGAAAACAGGCACTTACTGGTAACTACCTATTGTCCTGGTCAAGCAAGGGGTATGCGTTAATGAGAGCGCTGCTGGAATAGCCTCGAGATGTCCCATAGTGGGGAAATTAGATTTAGAAAAAAAAGGAGAGATAAAAAGGAGTACTAATGATCCGATTTTAGATACCAACACTGCAGCTGATGAATCAGCACGATTTAGACTGCTGGAATTTGGCATTTACAAGTAAAACTAGCAGAGATCGACTAGGGTTTTTCTGAGTGTTCAGAGTCGATTTTGGGTCAGGCGTGTACTTTCATTTTTTTTAACAACCAGCACGCTTCAGGGATTCCAAAACCTTCATTTTTCTTCATACTTGCTTGTCCACATATGCTGAGGGAGACTAAGCCTCTAGGATGTTATCAGGCACTCGCGGAGTGCAGTGATGTCAGAAAACAACAATATTTTGTGAACACTGCACGACCCCGCCTATGCAAGCGAATTTCACACTATAACTCTGCTATCTACTTTCATTTTTTTGCAATAGAATGTACGGAAGAGTCATTTTCTGATGTTCAGGGTATTTGGGGTAACAATAACAAGAGGGATTCCAAAACCTTGCATTTTTCTGCATTTGTTTCTTGCTTGTTCATAACCTTCCACTCCCAAAGGAGCATAGGCCTTCAACAAACACATGCCAAGTCCTCCTGTCACGTGCCATCATCTCAAGTTCTTTCCACGTTCTCCTCATCATTTTCACCTCTGTTTCCAGCTCTCTTCTCCATGTGCTTCTTGGTCTACCTCTGCCTCTCTTGCCCTGGGGGTTCCAGAACAAGGACTAGGACTGCATTGTAATGCTATCAACAGGTTCTTGCTTGTTGCATGTTCAGAATTGAAACGTCACATATACGTCTTCTTTGCATAAATAAACAGTTGTTTTTCCCCATAGATTGATTGCCTTGCTGCCATGTACTGCCCTTCGAAACATTTACACACTGCTTAGACAACGCAGACTACGCTGGCTTAGCCATGTCCGTCGCATGGAAGATGGTAGTAGCATCCTCAAAAATATTTTCTGCAGACAACTGGCAGATGGCAAAGGAACAGTCGGCCGACAGCAACTGAGGTTTAAAGATGTGTGTTAAAGAGACATGAAGGCATTGAACATAAATCCAGCAACGTGGGAGAATGAAGCTGTCAATCCCACCATGTGCCGATGCTCCCTACAGCACCACATCAGGTTGGGTGAAGAGAAGCTCTCATAACAAGCAGAAGAGAAAAAAAACACTACCAAAGGAACAGTAGAAAAATAAAACAGCTGAAGGAGGCTATATTGATAGCTCTGCACTTTCTCTGTAAAACGGAAAATAAATTCACTTACTTGTTTTCTCTGTAAAACGGAAACTTTTCCATAATGAACTGGTATATTCCGTTGAGAGTAACTTTTCTATCCGGTGCGGACTGGATTGCCATGGCGATGAGGGCTATGTACGAATACGGCGGTTTGACCATCTCCTTGATCGGATGGTGTGGGTGATGACCTCCGTATGGCCCGTAGGGGGAGGACCTAGCCATGGCCCCGTATTGGTCAGCGTACATGCCCATACCACCCATAGCCATTCCATACCTGCAACAGACGGAACATGTGATTAGCAGAGCGAAAGTAAAAACAACGGAATGAATAACTGGCTGTTGAAAGAGAACAAAAGATAACATTCGTCAGCGATGAAAACGAGAATTTGATTAGTATAACTTAGTATGACTTTTCCTGGCGCCGACATTGGTAGTGATCACGACATGGTATTGATGACGCTCAAGCTTAAACTTAAAAAGAACTATAATCAAAACAGATGTTCTCAGTTAAGATTCAATTTAGACAAACTGAAAGATCCAGAAATCGCGGGAATCTTTGAGGCAACTGTTGGAGGAAAATTCGCAGCTCTCAACTTTTTGGAGGATGATATCAACTCAATCACAGAGAACATGAAAGACGTGCTCATTGAATCAGCAACAGAAATACTTGGTAAAAGAAAGAAAATAAACAAACCATGGGTTGCAGATGACATTCTGAAGTTATGTGATACACGGCGGGAAATGAAAAAGGTTAAGAAAGAGGTTCCTGAAGCAGCATGGCAATACAGTATGGTGAATAAAAATATTAGGAAGAAAATGAAACAGGCCAAAGAAAAATGGGTAGCTGATCAATGTGAGTCCATTAATACGGGGCTAATAAAAGGTAACAGCAAGGCAGCTTTTGACACATTAAGAAAACTATCAAAACCCCAACAGCCCAGGGTAACTGTCATAGAAGATAGCAATGGGGCTCTGCTCAATGAAAAAACAGCTGTAATGAGAAGGTGGACAGAATATTGTAAAGAATTATATAACTGTAAACTTGACACTGACTTAGGCATATTAAACAACATTAAGTGCGAAAACAGGGAACTCGGAAATGCAGCAATATTACGGGAAGAAGTGGAAGAGGCTATATGTTCGATGAAAGGAGGGAAGTCACCGGGTGTGGATAATATCCCAGCAGAGCTCTTGAAATATGGAGGACCAGATATAGTAAAAATCATGACAACAATTTGCCAGAAGATATGGAGTACAAAAAAATGGCCGAAAGAATGGACGCAGTCATTAGTAATACCGCTTCCAAAGAAAGGAAATCTAAAAAATGTGCAAGAACTACAGAACCATTAGCCTTATTAGTCATCCAAGTAAGGTGATGTTAAGGATACTTTTGAACAGAATAAAACAGAAATCAGAAGAAATCTTGTCAGAGGAACAGGCTGGCTTTAGACCAAAAAGAAGTACCTCAGAACAAATCTTCAATATTAGATTACTTATCGAAAAAACATCTCCAACATCAACACGATTTATACCATAACTTCATCGATTTCACAAAAGCCTTCGATCGAGTCTGGCATGAAGGCTTATGGCAAATAATGAGAAAATTCAATTTTGATACCAACATCATAGATATCATTGAAGCACTATACAAGGACGCAAGCAGTGCTGTTTTTGCAAGCAACGACATTGGAGAATTTTTTCAAAACAACTGTAGGAGTTCGGCAGGAATGTATCCTGTCCCCAGTGCTCTTTAATATTTATCTAGAACATATTATGCAGGAGGCTCTCTACGATTATAAATCAACCATATCGATTGGAGGCCGACCTCTGTGCAACCTACGTTTTGCTGATGATATTGATCTGATAGCTGGATCAGAATCAGAACTTCAAGACCTTACCTCTAGACTGGAGAAAGTAACAAGAACGTATGGGATGGAAATTAATATAGAAAAAAGCAAGATATTGGTGAATAGCCATAAGAAACATGTTCCAACCAACATTACGTTAAATGGGCAAACGTTAGAAGAAGTTAACACCTTTAAATATCTCGGGTCCACTATATGTAGTGATGGAAGATCAATTAAAGAAATCAAGACAAGACTTGAGATGGCCTCAGCTGCCATGACAAGGTTGAATGTGATCTGGAAAAGTAACATCAGTTTTCCTGTGAAGATCAAATTATACAAATCACTTGTATTATCTATTCTCTTGTATGGGTGTGAGAGCTGGACACTCACTGCAGATACGGAGCGAAGGATTCAGGCTTTCGAGCATAAATGTTATAGAAGAATTTTGCGCATTTGCTATAAATAGCACAAAACAAATGTCTATGTTAGAGAGAAGATAAACACCTATGCAGGCCACCAAGAACCACTTTTGTCAATAGTGAAACGTCGAAAGCTTGCCTGGTTTGGGCATGTAACTCGTCATGACTCCCTTTCGAAAACGATCCTTCAGGGAACAGTCGACGGTAAACGGAGAAGAGGAAGGCAGAGAAAATCCTGGGCTGATAACATCAAAGAATGGGCAGGACACGGTTTTTCCACACTTGTACGCATTGCTGAGGACAGAGAGCAGTGGAGGACCCTGTCTGCTGATGCTTCCACCATGGCACCCCTACGACCCATGACGGGTTACGGGCTGAGATGATGATGATGATTAGTATAACTTACAATTTGAAGAGGAAACAAAACAAAGGTTTAAATAGGAGACATTTACTAAAAAGGTAAAATAGAATTGTGTACAGAAAACAGACATCGTCAGCTTGGAAAAACAGATCATAAGATTAAGAACAGATCGAGCAGTGGGTAGAAAATTCAAACGAAGGGGGAAAATATATACAAGCCAGAAAACACGTGGTACGAAGGAAAGAACACAACAGGAAATAGTAATGACATAAATCGTAATTAAATTTGGCACTAGACCTCTCATGTTCAAAATTTCCCGAAATGCTCCATGAAAAGATTGCAAGACCTGCGCGTTCTTTTAGTGGATGGTCAAGTTAGCTTTCACATTGCAATGCGTGCCTCTTCCGGATTTTCAAGAAAAGTTGAAAGGATTTTTTCATTCTTGAGTACAAACATTTCAGCTAGACGATTAATATATAAAGGGAATCATAGCTAGCAGTGGCGAATCTGCAATAGGGGGCCCTAAAGCTTGGATTCTTAATGGGACCCCTTTTATTTTTTTAAAAAGTGTTGGGGGATGCGAAAATGACATTTAATATAGAGAAAACTGGAAACTTGGACTTGGGTATCCTGAAGCTCAAGCTTCATCAGCTTTATAGTAGATCCGCCACTGATAGCTGGCCGCATTGTGCAAACTGTGTATTGCGATGACGAAAGTTAACTTTGGTGGCCTGTTAACTCTTCCCATCTACATTTAGTTTAAACCCAAAATGTTAACTCAACTACCTTGTTACACTTATGTGCTTGTTGTCTGCAATGTTGAAAACCGAGAATCAATTGTTGTTTTTAACAATTACACTGTGACAAAACGTTTTGTGCATGTACTTTTGCGATCTTCTCTCTCTCCTTCATCGTCCTATTATTTGACATATTTTATGCACCTACATGTTTTTGCCTAGTCGCTCCCAGACTTATTTACGTTTCACCATGTGAATCATAGCATGACAAAGCTAATTGAACAGGTCAGCGGGTAATACTTTTATCACTTAAGTCGTCTAACCACCTTTGATGCAGACGGTAATCGTGAAGAAGAATAGCGACTTTCACGTAATTCATTTCCGGGGCCAGCGACAAACAGGCAAGTGACCACCTGGGTTCATGGTCTGTCTGTCGAAGAAAGCCGTCTGGCGGATGCACGAAAACACAGGCGTTAATTAGATAATCACTTCCGCTGGCCGATTTCTATAGTAATAATACAGATAACCCGTCTGGAAAGATTATGGTGGGAAAGACATTTAGGCAGGAAAGGAGTTTACAGACGTGTTTGTGAGTTTGCATACAGTGCAATCGGAAGTATTACGGACATATTTGAAAGAGGTCACGCGTTTAAATTTTAAAAGTGATAAATTTAAAACACGGGGGGATAGAAAGGATTTAACACCCTGACCCACCTAGTTCTAAAGAGATTGGATTGGTTTAATTTGAGAGACGGAATAGACATTGGATTTCATTGGCAAATTCGTCGGAAATACAATCTGGGAAGTGAACGGAGATATGGGAATATAATCTAACGAAATCGGAGACACAAATCAGTCAGCATCGCCACGTCCATCTAGCTATTCCCCAGAGCTAGAGAGAAGGATCGGACAAAGAATTCCAAAATTACAAGTGACAGATCAAAATATTTTGGCGTCTTTATAACTTAAAAGAGAACCTGCATTTTAAAATACAAAGACTGGATATTTCAGGAATCAGAATTAAGTCATAAGAGGAATAATAAAATGACCCAGACAAGTGATTCGAAGCATCGCATCAAAGTGCTGTGTCCATACATCTGTGCTAGGATATTGTGTTCCCAAATGTTAATTTGGGGTAAGTGTAAACATTTATTTTACCACGTGAATGTGACATGTCTGTACTTGCTTAGTAGTTATACAAGTCATAGGAGGCTGGCAACCTCAACATATGAAAGTAGTATCTTCATAAACCACTATAGCAAGCGCTGGTGTTAGTTTTATGCTAATGCGCTCAGAAAAGCGAAAGCAGCAGCAAACCCAGACTCCGAATGGAGCAGTGATGAGTGATGATTACATCCCATGTGCATCAAGTGTATCGTATCATTTTGAGAGATATATGTACCTTGTTAATTGTAATTCATGCAAGCCATTGCCCTCGCGCTGTCCAAGCACATATTTTCCCAGTTTAATACCCAGAAGAATATCGGTGATTTCTAATTATCTTCCCCGAGTTAAGCTGTGTATACTTATATAAATCCTCATCCGGTCTCCGTGAAGACACTTTTTTGTATTTACATCTAAAATTCACCATCATTCCATCGTTATTTTAACCTGGTAAAAACTAAATGATTATTAAATTTGTTACATCTTATTTTAAAACAAAACAATCATTGTTGATTCAGTTATTATAGGTACGAAAGCAGACGTATGAGGAAGACTCTTTATATTTGTACATCTAGACATATATTTACATCTATAGAGCAAATACGTATAAAAGAATTTAGCTGGATCTACACCAGCTGGGGAAGGCAATCCGTGACATACACTAAAAAATGTAATCGAGAAAAAAAGATGTATTTCAAACCATCATGGCTTAATTAACAGTGAGAATCTCTTCTTCTTCTTTGATCCTTCGCCGCCAACTGTCAATGTGCTCAGTGGCCATCACGCCTGGTGGCGTCTTGTAGGGCAGCAACAAACTGCTATCACTCTTTTCGGTCGGCGGCCATCCTTCGTGCAGTGCCCCAGCTCTGGTTCATTCTTTGCGTCTCGGCATCCACAGTTCTGCGCCAAGTTGTTTTTGGCCAGCCTTTCTTTCGCTTTCCTTCAGTGATCCTTAGCATAGCTGTTCTTGTGATGGCATCAGGGTCTCTTCTCAGGACATGGCCAACCAAGCTCCAGCGTCTGCCTGCTATGATGGTGTGTATGTCCTCTTGGTTGCTCCGAGTAAGCAGTTCTTGATTGGTGATTATATTCGGACAAAAGATTCGGAGAATTTTCCTCAGGCCGATTGTGTGGAAAGAGGACAATTTCGCCATTTCCTTCTCTATTACTCTCCAGCATTCCACGCCATCGAGAAGCACAGAAAGTACACAGTTTTCATTTAATCTTAATTTGGTGTTGGTGTTGTACTGAGAAGACCACCAGGTGTTGTTTAGACTATCAAAGGCTGTTCTCGCTTTATTCATTCTGTTATTGATGTCTTTGCTTGTTCTGCCGTCTGGTGTTACGATGCATCCTAGGTATGTAAATGTGTCAGCTTCTGGTTCCTTACTGTAATGGGCTCAGGATTGCTCACATTGAGTGTCATGACCTCTGTCTTCTTTAGATTAATGTTCAGACCCATCTGCTGAGTACATTTATTCAGTCTATTTGTTTTTTCTTCAATACGCTGATGTGAGTGCGCGAGTAGTGCAATGTCATCTATATATTCGAGATCTTCCAGTGTAGACAACGTTGTCCATCTTATTCCTCCTGGGCAACAGTGAGCGTATGAAACCCTAATTATTTGACGATATGGAATGTATTTCTGTTTCCAACATTTTCTCTTTCTTTTCATCTCTTTTCACCTTCAGGACTTGGTTTTCCTAATCTAGTATTCTTTTGTTTGTTGTGGAGATGGCAGCTCATCTGATCGCAGTGATTACTGGATGTGATTGTTCATTATCTTCATTCTCATCCTCATCATCACGCTTTTCCCTTTCGCTCCACATGGAGCATAACACAACCGCTACATCTGATCCCCTTACAAGAAACCTGCACCAAAATACTCATGTGCACCTTCAACGGAAACTTCTGTAACAATTTGTTTGACATGATGAGATTACCAGCCCCTTGTACAAACTCGTAACGGTCGCCTCTTTTCACATACCAGAGACAGCGTTGTCCTATTCCTATTTCTGTCTTCTTAGAGGACTCCGGGAAGAACAAGATGATACAGTCAATCTTCGTACGTGTTCCGTATTCACGAATTCGCTCATTCTCGTGTGATAAAGTGTAACCCATTTTTGCTATTCGCGGGCACCTCGCGTATATTCACGGCCATACGCAGTAAAACGTTACAGCAAGGAAATGGCTGCTTCCTTGTTCTCGCGGCATTCGTTGTGTTTACGCGTGTCTTTGTCGAGCATCTTTTCATCCATGTTTTTGCAGTTTTTCGCTGTTGTTGATTACTTTTGTAATTAATAATGGCATCCAAGCGTAGTGCAAGTGTGGTGGTGAGTATGCCTAAGTGCAAGAAGGCTGTGATGAGCCTCAGTAATAAAGTACGTGTGTTAGATAAACTTTGTTTTGTGATGTCTGTTTTCAATATTAATTCAATTTTCTTTACTTCTTAATTTTTAGTGTTTTATATATGTTTTTAATATTAATGAAATTTTCTTTACTTCTTAATTTTAATGTTATGGGTAAATGTTTTCAATGTTTGTTTTTAAGGGATTTTGTAATAATATGTGCGTGTTTGCGTGTGAATGAGTGGTTACAGTGAGTTAATGGGTGAGTGAGTGAATATTGGTACACCACAAGATTGTGCATACTGTACTATTACAAAGAAAAGAGTGTATAAAATGCATTATGAAATTAACAATATAACAAATAAGCTGTGTTTTTTTTACAAGAAGGGTACACGAAATGATGAGTTTATGGTGATTGGTTGCAATAAATGTATGGTGAACAGGGTCCCACAGGAACCTAACACCCCCCCCCTCTTTTTTTTCCCCCAAAGAATCAATAGTTTCGTATTTGCAAATTTCCACATTCACTGGGTTTTCAAGGAACCTAACGCCCGTGAATATTGAGGATTGACTGTACTTTGATTTTTCACGTAATAATAATTGTCAACGTTATTATTATATCACTAGCATTAACTCGTCAACATTGACAGGTTATTAATTATAGTGTGTACTTTCTGTTACATGTATTACAGTCAGTACTATCACCACTGTAGTCATTTCATTGCAAGCGACCGTCATTTGATATTTGTAGTGAAAATTATATGTATTAAATATGAAGACATGGAGTAACCTTACCTAAATGACATGTGGAGCAGTGATAATGATCTAATGGACCGTAAATTGACTAAATAACTAACATTTCTTTCATGACAACATGTCTCGTGCATCTTTTAAAATCTTGCCCTGGTCGACTTACTGCCTCTGAGAAGCCACGGTCGACTTACTGCCTCTGAGAATAGCGTTTGAGGTATGACGAAACTCAGTTCATGTACTGTTTATCAATTGTGTTGTTGGCTTCTTTCCATAATCAAACTGTTCATGCACACCGTCATTTTGCGCACTTTTTCTATTTTCGGGAGAATACATATAAGGGGAAACAATACAATTATTGTCTAACTTACAACCACAACCCCCTTAGCTGTGGTTGAAAGTTAAAAGAAAAAGTTCGCAAATGACGGTGTGCAAAATGTGACTGACCGACCAACCGAAGTACTTACGGCGGGAATTACGGTATTGATGAATTATTTCTTGTTAAGCTGGCTTGGCCAAGTCCGCCGAATGGAAGATGGTCGTATCCCCTGAGTTATGTTTAGGGACAACTGGCAGATGACAAAATAACTGCCAGGCGACCGCAGCTGAAATTCAAAGATGTGTGCAAGAAAGTCATGAAGGTACTGGACATAAATCCAGAAACCTGAGGGGTGCGGGGGGAGGGGGGGGAGATAAAGCTGCCGATAACACCACGTGGTGATGCTCCCTAAAGCGCCACCTCTGATTGAGCGAAGAGAGGCTCTCACGACAAGCAGAAGACAAAAGAACACGCCAAAAAGGAACACCAAGCAACATTTAAAAAAAAAAAAAAAAAGAAAAGGCAGCTGAGGGCTATCACCTCAAGGGACCATTCTCATAGACAGTTATAAGACGCAGCAAGAGAGATGAATGCAGTCAGCGATTCATAGCTTGACTGCTTGCGTCAGGGTCAGCGAACCAGAGCTGACCAAGACCCTACTCCACCTCCAAGTGGTGGTCCTGGAAACAGGCTACGTCTCTGCAGTCTGGTTGAGAGAGTAGGGATCGAAGTGGGAAGGCAAACCCGGTCCCAAAGAATGCCGTGCTGAAGTCGGATGTGTCGGCCGAAAGGCGCAAATATCGCAGCTTCGCTGTAAACGGACACAACGCAACCAACGTCCTTTTCAGGACGAACGAGGAAGAAGAGGATAGTCAGTTATGACTAAAAGAGGTTACGACAGCTGTTTCTTGTTGGTTATTTACATTCTTTCCTGTCTGTCATCATGTCAATTAACACCGGATTTGTGGACTATGCCGAGACTTTACACAGGAGAATCACTATAAAAACTGTTGAGACGTAGGTAGTCAACAAAACGCTCGTTAACTTTATTAGGAAAACACGAGAGGTGAAATGCAGAATTCTTAGTAAAAGACAACTTACAGAACCTTTCGAGAGAATTGTTGTCTACAATTATGCAAATAGTAACATTCAATGCCATAAATTGATTTAAACGGACTCAGACAAAACAGCTTGACCACCTGGATTTTACCGATGACCATGTCCTATCACATAACACATTGGTCAGCAACCTATTTTTATGTCACGGCCCACTTCAAAATTCCACGGCACACTTCAAAATTCCACGTCACACTATAATATTTAAGTAGGTGGACGTGGAATACACTTTTTTTTTTTAAATTCGGTGCAATCATAAGACAAGGCTCTCTGCCTTTTTGTGATACTTTGCTTGATGATGGTAGGTCAACTTATGGGGTCGGGAGTGGCTAAGAGGTATGGCGTTCGCCTAGAATTCTAGAGGTACATGGTTCAATTCCCAGTTGAGGGAATATAATTAATGAAATTTTCTTTTCAGAACCAGTGATCCTAATGATGTTAAACTGCCCCCCCCCCCTCCCGGGTCTCCTGGGTTGTGGGATTGGATGCCAAGCCTTCTCGGATAAGTGCTAAAAAATAGGAGAGCCTAGCCTTCTCGGATAAGGGCGAAAAAAATAGGAGGTCCCGTGTGCAAGTTGCGCACGTTAAAAATCCCGCGGCAGTTGGACAGACCGCTGCCCTGGCAAAAATTAGAAACCTACCCACCACAAAAATATTTATAGAATGTGTGATTCCTATATACGCACATTGGGATTCTCCGTGTGTGATCTAAGGGAGGTGATCGGAGCATAGATGGTGTGATCCGTGTGCAACGAAGATAGTCCTTCAAACCAAACGAAACCAAGTCTACTTATTATTTGTATAATTGTACATATGAGAATCCTTCGTAATGTTTTACTTTTAACATTTAATTTTGTATACTATTATATTGTGTATTCTACCTGATGTCACGGCACACCATGTAGACAACCACAGCAAACCACTGTGCCGTGGCACACTGGTTAACGGAGCACTGCCATAACAGAACCAGATGCAAGGACAAAATAAGAATACTGGAAGAGAAGTCACAGCAAATGGCACTGAAAAGTCACATAATAAATACAAATTTCATGAGAATTACACGGCAAATAACTGCTTAATTGCACTTATATAAACACCCTTACAAGTAGACTCATACATAATACATCTAGGTAGTAACTAAGACAATGATCATTGTAGATCATATGCATCCGACCTTCCATGAGAAGATGGCAGCTGATCTCATTTGCAAATTACATGGATTTTAAAGAATTTAAAGTTCTTTCCGAACTCACATGTACATGCACTGACCAAGCAAACGGCACAGAAAGTTTACCAGTTAGCTAAAATCAAACATTTCCTACATGAAGGTGCACGAAAATTGTTCTGTATATCTCATATACAAACAAACCTTGACTATTGCTCCACAATCTGGGATGGTTGTTCTATGTCCAACACAAAAAGACTCCATTCATTACAAAAGCGTGCAGTGTTTTCATGACAACTGCCAAACACAGGTGTGTAGTTTCCCATAATGTTTTGTTTAAAAACGACAAAATTTTTGCCTAAAAAACCCACAGTGTGTAGGATCTAAAAATATAAAGATCTCAAAATACTGCACTAACACAACTAAGAAAAAAGCTTTCACGATGGTTTGTCAGTCCATGGGACTTAAAGCTGTGGTTATGCACCGCCCGTGCGAAGGTTTTGCTTCCTGTGCTGCCGATGATAAAAGCTAAGAAAAATTGCTGTTCACAAAAATCCTGTCACAGAATGGCTGCCAACATATCTACACCTTTATGTGGCCCAATGTTCAAATACTGGTATAATAATGCTAAAACGCATTTAAATCAAAGACGCAATCAACGCCTTAACCGGAAATTGATAAAAAATACAAACACGGAATAAAATGCCCAAGGCCTAGCGGGCTTGACAGTTTATAAAAAACGGGATTCCCGGAAAAAGGGACAATGGGAAAAAGCTTAGCTTAGCACTCTGCTGTTCACATCTTTGGAACATATTTTGTATCTTCCACATTATACTAAAACTTAATAACAACCTCAGTCCCACATTGTTCATACAATCGTAGTTCATACAATCGTAGACTTTTTGAATACTTTATGAGTTCTGATTATCTGCCCCCCTAATGTAATTATTTTTCCGAACACATGATATAATATCGAATGTAGGTTTAATGTTGATGTTTGTACTTTTCAACATATTTTATTTCATGGTAATACTTAGTTTGTACTTTTCAACATATTTTATTTCATGTTTATGATTAGATACTGTGGATGTGAGTATGCTATTATTTTACCTTTACAACGTTGAATTCCTTGAATTGATGGGTAAAATGTAAGTGAGAATATATGAAATCAGTATAAAAGTCGAGAGAAAGGAAGGGTAGAATGTCAGACGGGCCTGCGTGCCCAATTCTCAACCCTTAGAAAATAAAGTTCGTTCGCTCGTTCGTTCCGCCACGCCCGGTTGGCAGAGCCAATGGAGCGCTTGCCTTTCATAGCAAAGTTACTGGGGTTCCAGGTTCAATACCTGGCGGCGCAACGCTCCTGTCTACATAGCTGTTAATGGGTGTCTGATTCCGCGCTCACCCGTGTGTTACCGGGGCCCGAAAGGGAAGCAAAAAATAGTAACACTGTACCCTACCATGCAAGTCGTAAAATGCAATTAAGGAGTGTTGGGCATGGGGCTGGTTACTCCATCCCATATAAAACTTTTTAACCATAAAACGTCAACAAACATTGACATGTCAAACACAGAAAATAAATCAACTCAGCTACCCAAGACAGAAAAAGGTCTTTTGGACACGAGGCGCATGAAGCAACCCAGAGAACGCTGAAAGGAGTCTGGGTTGCCGACTAACCATTTTTCGTCTAGGAAAATCTCCAGGATTGGCACCTGGAATGTTCGCACTCTGTGTGAACAAGGGAAAACTGCACAGGTAGCAGCAGAAATGTCTAATTTCAGGATTGATATCCTGGGTCTCTGCGAGACACGGTGGAAGGGCATAGAGAGAAGGAGATTGATCACAGGAGAAATGGTATTGTCCTCAGGACATGAGGAGGAAAGAGCCCGCCACAGTGAAGGGCTCTAATGCTGTCTAGGGCAGTGCGACGCAACCTTTTTCACTTCGAGGCACACTTAAAGTGCCTTTCAAAATTTCACGGCACACTATAATATTTACACAAGTACGTATGGCAAATATTTCAAAATTAGATGCAATCATAAGAGAACCTTTGATAATAAATCAACTTCTTATTTGCAAAATAAGATATATTATAATATAAGATATTACACATGCGATTCTTTCCTAATATTTTACCATAACATGTAATTGTGTATGCAATAATAAAGTGATTCTGCCTGGTGTTACGGCACACCTGACAGACACCGGCGGCACACCACTGTGTCGCGGCACACCGGTTGCGGAGCACTGGTCTAGGGAAGCACAGAAGGCACTTATAGAATGGGAAGCAATGGGACCCCGAATTATAACAGCAAGGTTTAAATCAGCCAAAAAGAAAGTAAATATAAACATCCTCCAGTGTTATGCACCAACAAATGATAAAGAAGAATCTGAAAAAAAAATTTAATCTCAGTATCCAACAAATACCAAGTACTCCAACAGCTGGAAGATGACACAAATACGGAAGACCACTGGCAACAAGTAAAAAATATATGGAACGAGACATGTGAAGAAGTACTGAGAAAAAGAGAACATCAGCACAAAGCATGGATAACATCAGAAATCATTAGCAAGATAGAAGACAGGAAAAACGAGAAAGCAGATTTAAACAGAGGCAAAACCAGAAGCTCCAAAGCCAAGGCTAATGAAGTGTACATAGAAGCAAACAAAGAAGTAAGAAGAAGTATTAATAAAGAAATAAAAAAAAGAAATAAGGCTTCTGAAAGATGGAAAAGCAGCTGGTCCAGATGGCATTCCAGTAGAGGCCATCAAAACAGATATTGATACCTCTACAGAGATATTATACAAACTATTTGGCAAGGTCTGTGGGAGAGAACGAACGAACGAACGAACTTTATTTTCAAAGGGTTGAGAATTGGGCACGCAGGCCCGTGAGGAAATACCAGCAGAATGGAAGGAAGGTTATCTGGTCAAGTTGCCTAAGAAGGGAAATTTACAAAAGTGCACAAATTATAGAGGAATAATGTTACTATCAGTGCCAGGAAAAGTATTAAACAGTACCATTCATGAGAGATTCAAAGAGTCCATAGACAAGCAACTGAAAGATGAACAATCAGGTTTTCGACAAAACGGATCCTGTACAGACTGGATAGCCACATTGAGAATAATAGTTGAACAAAGTCTGGAGTGGAATTCACCGCTATAAATCGAATTCATGGACTATGAAAAGGCATTTGACAGTGTAGACAGAGAATCACTTTGGAAATTGATGAGGCATTATGGAGTTCCCATGAAGATCATTAACTTAATAAAGAAGACCTATGAAGACATGACATGCAGAGTTCTTCATGAAGGACAACTTACAGAACCGTTTAGGATTAGAACGGGAGTCAGACAGGGATGCCTTGTGTCTCCATTTCTTTTCTTAGTAGCAATAGATTGGGTTATGATAACATCGACATCACATAACAGAAATGGAATCAAGTGGAATCTGACTAAACAGCTTGATGATCTGGATTTTGCAGATGACTTTGCTCTTCTGTCCCATAACCATAATCAGATGCAAGACAACATGAAAATTCTGGATGAGAGGTCACAATAAGTGGGCCTGACAATACACAGGGAAAAGACACAGATTATGAGAATAACTGCAAGAAATGATAACAAGGTTGAACTTGAAGAAACACCACTAAAAGATGTAGAATCGTACACATATCTTGGAAGTAATATAGACAAAGTTGGAGGGACAGATAATGATATCAAAATAAGAATACAAAAAGCAAGATGAGCTTTCATTGCATTGGGAAACATATGGAGAACAAGAGAAATCAAGTCTAACACGAAAATAAGAATCTTCAACTCAAATGTCAAGTCGGTCCTATTGTATGGCTCTGAGACATGGAGAACAACAAAAACAACAACAATAAAGCTACAGACTTTTATAAACGGGTGCTTGCGTAGAATAGAAGGACTGAAATGGTATGACAAAGTCACAAATATGGAATTGATGACAAGAACCAGACACGTGCCAGTGGAACAAGAGTTTAGACGCTGGCGATGGATAGGGCACACACTGAGAAAACCTGTTAATAGCATTACAAGGCAGTCCTTGTTCTGGAATCCACAGGGAAAGAGAGGCAGAGGTAGACCAAAAAAACACATGGAGAAGAGAACTGGAAACAGAGGTGAAAATGATGAGGAAAACATGGAAAGAACTTGAGCGGATGGCACAGGACAGGAAGACTTGGCATGTGTTTGTTGAAGGTCTATGCTCCTTGGGGAGCTAAAGGGTATTGATTGATTGATTCCGCGCTGAAGTTAGGTACGGCAAAGGCACCACGGAATGGAACAGGTCACTCCATTCTCATAATGTTGGATCTAGTATACTCAAGTCTCTTACTGTTTTTTTCAGGATATCCTACAGCGTTTTTCTAAGGATTCCGCTGTATGCTTGTTGGCAATCTACGAAAACATAATGCGCATAATAACCATTTTCGTATGTTACCCAAACAAAATTTTCAAAATTTAGATCTGCCTAGATCAGGGGTCGGGAACCTTTCGGTGACAAAGAGCCAAATATTTAATTTTGTCTCCATTTTAACAAATTGAAGAGCCGCATGAAAAAAAAAAAAAATCACATGGTATCCCTTATTCACTAAGAGTTAAGTAGTAGAGAGCCGAGAGCCGCACGAGATGGCGCATGCGGCTCGCGAGCCAAGGGTTGCCTACCCCTGGCCTAGATGAATCATCAAGGTAAGAGACATAAGCCCTTGAAGATTCACTGCAGCCGTTATCCGATGCAAAGATGGCAAATGATCTGATCTGACAACAAATCTTGTTTATTCATAGATCGATTTTGTTCAAGTGCATCATAAGGCGTCTGCATAATCTACCCCTATTATTTTACATATAATAACAAAATGCCACAGATGTTAATTTTCTATAACAATAACTTGACTTGCTACAAAACACAAAGACACTGGAAACGGAACAGATCCCTATATACAAGGTGTTTCAAAATGATGTTTTTTATTACAAGCTTTTATTTAACTTCACTTGTATGTCACTTTCATATCACTTTCATGTCACTTTCAAATCTTGCAATCGATTTTTTCAATCACTTCCAGATGAGCCATAGCTCTGAAACTTGGCATAGTTGTGTATTCCTGATGACAATACAATAATCAGTCAATTATTTATAATTTAATATTGTAATTATGACATTATGAGTAATTAAAGTTTTCGTAAAGAAATGTTAACAAATCAGGGGCCATAATCAAGTTAATTAAAAATTCAAGAGTACGTGGTGTGCTTTATTTTTTTTTCTGTGCGTAAAACAGGGCAGTACTCAAACAAATGTCAAGCTAAATCAAGGGAAACAATCCAAATCTGCCTGCGACAGGACCAGCGAACCAGAGCTGGTCAAGACCGTGCTCCACCTCCACGTGGTGGTCCTGGAAACAGCCTGCAGCAATGCAGTCTGGCTGAGCGAGCACGGATCGCAATGGGAAGGCAAACCCGGTCCTAAAAAATGCCGTACAGAAGTCGGATGTGTCGACCGAAAGGTGCAGATATCACAGCTACGTTGTAAACAGACACAACGCAACCACCGTCCTTTTCAGGGCGAACGAAGAAGAAGAAGAATCCAAATTACAAAATTATGAATCAAAGGAAAGTCGAGTTCGATCTCTAGATGGCCTTCAAATTGAAGAAATTGATTGCACCAAATTAACAGGCACAAAGCCATGTAATATTGGCGCTCTAAAAGAAATTAATCGCTTAAGAAATTTAAGACCAGATTTACAATAAGTAAAAATATTGTTTATGTTTTAGTATGTCATAATTTTTCTAACATTAAAAAGAAGAAAATTTTTTTTTTTTAAAGCGTGGGGCGCTGATTCTGCATGAAATTAACTTCTGCTTTATACTTCATTAGACACTTATGGATAAAATGTATGATAAGCGCTTAAACGCACCACGATTTTTGTCAATTTAATGTTACGTTTTTTGAATGCAAGCTATAAACTCCTTGAAAAATTATTTTTGGGTTTTTAGTGCATTAAAAGCGTGTGTTTAAAATATTTTTAAAATATTTTTTTCCAAATTTAGAAAGTTGATAACTCAATTGTCATTTGAGATAGAATTATGGCATTTTCACATTGACAGTCACAAATGTTCAAAATGTCGACGACCTGCTACAATGCATTGTTCACAGCGATTAACAACTGACTACCATTTTGTATTGTTACTAAATGAATAGTGATACATGCAGTCTTAATCTGATGTCTCCTGTCCCTCACTGTCCACCTTTTGAGATGAGCACAGCCTTCTACTAAAAAATACAACAACAACAACAACATTTCACGAGTAATAACCTAATGGCAGTATTCATTTGTATTTAGCATTATTCCGCTCTATTCTTGCAAAATAGAAAAATGTTTGTTAAAAGTTATGTATGAATTATGTTCATCCAAAGTGGGTATACATCATTTTGAAACACCCTGATATGTCTGAGGCTTGGATAACATTTAGTAAAACTTCCGTTCAGGGCCGTCTTAACAGCATTGTAGGCCCTGGGTAAAGCAATGCCCTGGGCCCCTACCAGCCCTACCCACCCACGGGAATAAAAATGTAAACGGTCAATAAAATTAAACCTATAAATTTATAATTTAATGGTACTTTCAACAAAAATTTCGTCAACTTATCCACGTCATGTTTGATTTGAATCCCAGGCCTTTCCAGCGAGAGATCGAGTAATTATCCACTCTGCCAAGAGATGTCTTATGAACAATATGACAGCATCCCAGCATGGGGCCCCTAGAATCGTGGGGCCCCTGCCCAGTGTGCCTCTGCCTTAAGGCGGCGCTGCTTTCGTTATCTAGAATACAGCTTTTCCTTTCCAGTCCGTTTGGTTATATTTTTTAATTATTTATTTACCTTTTTTGTTGCTGCAAAACTCTCGTGCCTTTCCTCATATCTGGGGATGGGTTCTCTATAAGAGATGTATTTATTGAAACAATTTCCTTATTGTAACGGTAGGCAACCCAGAATCTGTGAAGATCTACGTTAGAGACACTGAGCACTACATATCCACTTGACAAACTCGTGTTATGTTTTCAGGTATCCGAGTGTTTGGAGTTTGGTATAATTAGGGGCTTATTTGTTACTTATATTTCTGCCGGGCGATCTGCCTTTTGTAAATCTACCAACAAGTCCGATTGGCAGAGTGGTTAGAGCGCTGGTCTCTTGCAGCAAGGGTGCGGGGTTCGAATCACGGAACTGACACGTTCCAGTCTACCCAGCTGTAAATGGGTACCTGACTTTGAGTTAGCGAAAGAAAAGACAGCGATGCTGGACCTAGTATGGTGAAGTCTCCAACACTTCACACCCCTACGGAAGCATCTACTATGGGACTACCTTTATCTTTTTTTAAACAAGTAAATTTTTATATTAAAATAAAATTGTGCTCGTTTTCATTCAACCTAGACACATGGTACTTCGGTTACATTATAAAAGACCTGATGATCTGCTTTACTAGATACGTTTTGAACAGAGCAGTGTGGAAAACTCAAACCAAATAATATTTTACCGAATGTAAACTTCATTTCATGATAGTAAAACTAGAACCAAACAAGCGTTAGTGAAACAAGATATGAGAAGGAGACGCTGGAAATAGATAGGACACACACTGGGGAAAAATAAGCTGATAACATTACAAGGCAGTCCTTGTTCTGAAACCCCCAGGTTAAAAGATGTAGAGGATAGCGAATTATATACCGGGGAAAAAGGTGGAGACAGACATGAAGGGGATGAAGGAGACATGGAAAGACCTTGAGCTGGTGGCGCGGGAGATAAAGACGTGGCATACGTTTGTTGAAGGCAACTGCTCCTTGGGGAGCTTGAAGGGTAATGGTGGTGAAAGTCACTTGGAAGAAATTATCACATTCTTGTGTCATGCAGTTCAGAATTAAAATGAACTTGTGTTCGCTAGATCGTGAGTTTTTAATGGGTACTAGCAAAGAGTACCTTATATCCTGGGATACCGTGCTATAAATGTCAGCCTGAAATGTTTCTAAGGTTAACATTCTTTCTCCTTTCCCCCCTCCGGAACCTAGAATTCTACAAAACCATTCCCCGTGGTCTACTAGTAGATCAGAATCTACCTTATGCGTACCCCCAACCCTATTGCGTTCTTTATTCTTGCAGCAAGGCGATGTTATCAGTCACCACTATAATGAACAATTCCAAGAATTCTAATAACAGTTCTATGAGTATAGTACATGAACTGAAAGAGGCTAGGTAGTTCATTTGACATACTAGAAAGAAGCAGTCCACTTTTCTAGGACATGTTATAAGAAGAAGACAACTGGAATGTTATGTGACAACAGAAAAGAATGATAAAAAAAACGAGGCAAAGAATGACAAAGGACAGTCGCAGCAAGGACAGAAGTCTACAACAGATTTCATAAACAGCACTAGAGACAGACACTGGCTTCCTAGCGCAGTGGTCTATGGTTCGATCCCCAGATGAAGTGGGATTTTTGTAGGCCACAAACGGTTCCTGGGTCGACCCAGCCACAAATGGGTACCAGAGCAACTCTGGGAAGGTTAAGGCGGCAGGCGTGATGCTGACCACATCACCCCTAGTGTGCCGACGGTCAAGAAAATATGGGCCTAACAGCATATTCCCAATATGCCTCAATGGGCGTGTAACCGGATCCTTTACCTTTACTAGAGACAGTGTGCTGCTGAAGCTTGAATGGCAGCACCATGGCAACACAACACAAACAAAAGCAGCTGAGGGTTATCACATCACGGGCACATCATTCTCATAAGTCAGTTATGACTGACGGAGCT